>LHPF02000047.1:0-276129 GCA_002245815.2 Micractinium conductrix
TTGCGTGACGGTATGATGGCATATGCATGGTGCATAGGAATGCCCCCCCATAACTAATCGTCCTTTCTCTTCTGGGTTATGTCTCCCCAAACACGCTTCCTCCCGTGCCTTGCTTCCTTCGTCCCAGCAAGTAAGTACTGTTGTGCAATAGCTTTTGTCGGCAATGCATGCGAGGGTTGCGTGAGGAGATGAGGCATGGGTGTGGTGCACATACCTGCCCCATCTTGTGCACCGGCTGACATTGTATCCTCCCCTGCGTCATGTGTTCCCGCTACGTTCCACTCTCCCGTGTCATGCTTTCTTCGTCGCAGCCAGTGAGCACGGTTGCGCATTACTTTTGTCGGTGGCGCATGCGAGGGTTGCGTGAGGGGTTGTGGCATGGGGTGTGGTGCACATACCTGCCCCATCTTGTGCACTTGCTGACCTTCCTTTCTGTCTTGGATCATGTGTTTCCACTACGTTCTTCTCTCCCATGTTATGCTTCCTTCGTTGCAGCTAGTGAGTACGGTTGCGCATTACTTTTGTCGGCAATGCATGCGAGGGTTGCATGAGGGGTTTCGGCATGGGTGTGGTGCATATACCTGCCCCATCTTGTGCACTTGCTGACCTTCCTTTCTCTCTTGGGAGATGTCTCCCCGCCACGTGTTTCCCTCCCGTGTCATGCTTCCTTCGTGGCAGCGAGTGAGTTTGGTTGGGCAATAGGTTTTATTGGTGGCGCATGCGAGGGTTGCGTGAGGGGTTGTGGCATGGGTGTGGTGCACTGACCTGCCCCATCTTGTGCACTTGCTGACCTTCCTTTCTCTCTTGGATCATGTGTTTCCACTACGTTCTTCTCTCCATGTTATGCTTCATTCGTCTCAGGAAGTGAGTACGGTTGTGCAAGAGGTTTTGTCGGTGGCGCATGCGAGGGTTGCGTGAGGGGTTGTGGCATGGGGTGTGGTGCACATACCTGCCCCATCTTGTGCACTTGCTGACCTTCCTTTCTGTCTTGGATCATGTGTTTCCACTACGTTCTTCTCTCCCATGTTATGCTTCATTCGTCTCAGGAAGTGAGTACGGTTGTGCAAGAGGTTTTGTCGGTGGCGCATGCGAGGGTTGCGTGAGGGGTTGTGGCATGGGGTGTGGTGCACATACCTGCCCCATCTTGTGCACTTGCTGACTTTCCTTTCTCTCTTGGGATATGTCTCCCCCCGCCACTTGCTTTCCTCCCGTGTCATGCATCTTTTGCCGCAGCTGGTGAGTACGGTTATGCACTACCTTTGTCGGCCATGCATGCAACGGTTGCGTGAGGAGATGAGGCCTGGGTGTGGTGCACAGAACTGCCCCATTGTGTGCACTTGCTGACATTCCTTTCTCTCTTGGGTTATGTCTCCCCGCCACTGGTTTCCCTCCCGTGTTATGGTTCTTTCGTCGCAGCCTGTGAGTACGGTTGGACAAATGGCGTTCTGCGACAATGCATGCGAGGGTTGCGTGACGGTATGATGGCATATGCATGGTGCATAGGAATGCCCCCCCCATAACTAATCGTCCTTTCTCTTCTGGGTTATGTCTCCCACAACACGCTTCCCTCCCGTGCCTTGCTTCCTTCGTCCCAGCAAGTAAGTACTGTTGTGCAATAGCTTTTGTCGGCAATGCATGCGAGGGTTGCGTGAGGAGATGAGGCATGGGTGTGGTGCACATACCTGCCCCATCTTGTGCACCGGCTGACATTGTATCCTCCCCTGCGTCATGTGTTCCCGCTACGTTCCACTCTCCCGTGTCATGCTTTCTTCGTCGCAGCCAGTGAGCACGGTTGCGCATTACTTTTGTCGGTGGCGCATGCGAGGGTTGCGTGAGGGGTTGTGGCATGGGGTGTGGTGCACAACCTGCCCCCATCTTGTGCACTTGCTGACCTTCCTTTCTCTCTTTGGATATGTCTCCCCGCCACGTGTTTCCCTCCCGTGTCATGCTTCCTTCGTCACAGCCAGTGAGTACGGTTGTGCACTAGGGTTTGTTGGCAATACATGCGAGGGGTTGCGTGATGGGTTGTGGCATGGGGTGTGGTGCACATACCTGCCCCCATCTTGGTGCACTTGCTGACCCTTCCTTTCTCTCTTGGGTAATGTATCCCCCGGCCACGTGTTTCCCTCCCCGTGTCATGCTTCCCTCGTTGCAGCTAGTGAGGTACGGTTGCGCCATTACTTTTGTCGGCAATGGCAATGCCGAAGGCGTTTGCATGAGGGGTTTCGGCATGGGTGTGGTGCATATACCTGCCCCATCTTGTGCACTTGCTGACCTTCCTTTCTCTCTTGGGAGATGTCTCCCCGCCACGTGTTTCCCTCCCGTGTCATGCTTCCTTCGTGGCAGCGAGTGAGTTTGGTGGGCAATAGGTTTTATTGTGGCGCATGCGAGGGTTGCGTGAGGGGTTGTGGCATGGGTGTGGTGCACTGACCTGCCCCATCTTGTGCACTTGCTGACCTTCCTTTCTCTCTTGGATCATGTGTTTCCACTACGTTCTTCTCTCCCATGTTATGCTTCATTCGTCTCAGGAAGTGAGTACGGTTGGTGCAAGAGGTTTTGTCGGTGGCGCATGCGAGGGTTGCGTGAGGGGTTGTGGCATGGGGTGTGGTGCACATACCTGCCCCATCTTGTGCACTTGCTGACCTTCCTTTCTCTCTTGGATCATGTGTTTCCACTACGTTCTTCTCTCCCATGTTATGCTTCATTCGTCTCAGGAAGTGAGTACGGTTGTGCAAGAGGTTTTGTCGGTGGCGCATGCGAGGGTTGCGTGAGGGGTTGTGGCATGGGGTGTGGTGCACATACCTGCCCCATCTTGTGCACTTGCTGACTTTCCTTTCTCTCTTGGGATATGTCTCCCCCCGCCACTTGCTTTCCTCCCGTGTCATGCATCTTTTGCCGCAGCTGGTGAGTACGGTTATGCACTACCTTTGTCGGCCATGCATGCAACGGTTGCGTGAGGAGATGAGGCCTGGGTGTGGTGCACAGAACTGCCCCATTGTGTGCACTTGCTGACATTCCTTTCTCTCTTGGGTTATGTCTCCCCGCCACTGGTTTCCCTCCCGTGTTATGGTTCTTTCGTCGCAGCCTGTGAGTACGGTTGGACAAATGGCGTTCTGCGACAATGCATGCGAGGGTTGCGTGACGGTATGATGGCATATGCATGGTGCATAGGAATGCCCCCCCCATAACTAATCGTCCTTTCTCTTCTGGGTTATGTCTCCCACAACACGCTTCCCTCCCGTGCCTTGCTTCCTTCGTCCCAGCAAGTAAGTACTGTTGTGCAATAGGTTTTGTCGGCAATGCATGCGAGGGTTGCGTGAGGAGATTGAGGCATGGGTGTGGTGCCACAGAACTGACCCATCTTGTGCACTTGCTGACATTGTATCCTCCCCTGCGTCATGTGTTCCCGCTACGTTCCACTCTCCCGTGTCATGCTTTCTTCGTCGCAGCCAGTGAGCACGGTTGCGCATTACTTTTGTCGGTGGCGCATGCGAGGGTTGCGTGAGGGGTTGTGACATGGGTGTGGTGCACAGACCTGCCCCATCTTGTGCACTTGCTGACCTTCCTTTCTCTCTTGGATATGTCTCCCCGCCACGTGTTTCCCTCCCGTGTCATGCTTCCTTCGTCACAGCCAGTGAGTACGGTTGTGCACTAGGGTTTGTTGGCAATACATGCGAGGGTTGCGTGATGGGTTTGGCATGGGTGTGGTGCACATACCTGCCCCATCTTGTGCACTTGCTGACCTTCCTTTCTCTCTTGGGTAATGTATCCCCGCCACGTGTTCCCTCTCGTGTCATGCTTCCTTCGTTGCAGCTAGTGAGTACGGTTGCGCATTACTTTTGTCGGCAATGCATGCGAGGGTTGCATGAGGGGTTTCGGCATGGGTGTGGTGCATATACCTGCCCCATCTTGTGCACTTGCTGACCTTCCTTTCTCTCTTGGGAGATGTCTCCCCGCCACGTGTTTCCCTCCCGTGTCATGCTTCCTTCGTGGCAGCGAGTGAGTTTGGTTGGGCAATAGGTTTTATTGGTGGCGCATGCGAGGGTTGCGTGAGGGGTTGTGGCATGGGTGTGGTGCACTGACCTGCCCCATCTTGTGCACTTGCTGACCTTCCTTTCTCTCTTGGATCATGTGTTTCCACTACGTTCTTCTCTCCCATGTTATGCTTCATTCGTCTCAGGAAGTGAGTACGGTTGTGCAAGAGGTTTTGTCGTTGGCGCATGCGAGGGTTGCGTGAGGGGTTGTGGCATGGGGTGTGGTGCACATACCTGCCCCATCTTGTGCACTTGCTGACCTTCCTTTCTGTCTTGGATCATGTGTTTCCACTACGTTCTTCTCTCCCATGTTATGCTTCATTCGTCTCAGGAAGTGAGTACGGTTGTGCAAGAGGTTTTGTCGGTGGCGCATGCGAGGGTTGCGTGAGGGGTTGTGGCATGGGGTGTGGTGCACATACCTGCCCCATCTTGTGCACTTGCTGACTTTCCTTTCTCTCTTGGGATATGTCTCCCCCCGCCACTTGCTTTCCTCCCGTGTCATGCATCTTTTGCCGCAGCTGGTGAGTACGGTTATGCACTACCTTTGTCGGCCATGCATGCAACGGTTGCGTGAGGAGATGAGGCCTGGGTGTGGTGCACAGAACTGCCCCATTGTGTGCACTTGCTGACATTCCTTTCTCTCTTGGGTTATGTCTCCCCGCCACTGGTTTCCCTCCCGTGTTATGGTTCTTTCGTCGCAGCCTGTGAGTACGGTTGGACAAATGGCGTTCTGCGACAATGCATGCGAGGGTTGCGTGACGGTATGATGGCATATGCATGGTGCATAGGAATGCCCCCCCCATAACTAATCGTCCTTTCTCTTCTGGGTTATGTCTCCCACAACACGCTTCCCTCCCGTGCCTTGCTTCCTTCGTCCCAGCAAGTAAGTACTGTTGTGCAATAGGTTTTGTCGGCAATGCATGCGAGGGTTGCGTGAGGAGATGAGGCATGGGTGTGGTGCACAGAACTGACCCATCTTGTGCACCGGCTGACATTGTATCCTCCCCTGCGTCATGTGTTCCCGCTACGTTCCACTCTCCCGTGTCATGCTTTCTTCGTCGCAGCCAGTGAGCACGGTTGCGCATTACTTTTGTCGGTGGCGCATGCGAGGGTTGCGTGAGGGGTTGTGACATGGGTGTGGTGCACAGACCTGCCCCATCTTGTGCACTTGCTGACCTTCCTTTCTCTCTTTGGATATGTCTCCCCGCCACGTGTTTCCCTCCCGTGTCATGCTTCCTTCGTCACAGCCAGTGAGTACGGTTGTGCACTAGGGTTTGTTGGCAATACATGCGAGGGTTGCGTGATGGGTTGTGGCATGGGTGTGGTGCACATACCTGCCCCATCTTGTGCACTTGCTGACCTTCCTTTCTCTCTTGGGTAATGTATCCCCGCCACGTGTTTCCCTCTCGTGTCATGCTTCCTTCGTTGCAGCTAGTGAGTACGGTTGCGCATTACTTTTGTCGGCAATGCATGCGAGGGTTGCATGAGGGGTTTCGGCATGGGTGTGGTGCATATACCTGCCCCATCTTGTGCACTTGCTGACCTTCCTTTCTCTCTTGGGAGATGTCTCCCCGCCACGTGTTTCCCTCCCGTGTCATGCTTCCTTCGTGGCAGCGAGTGAGTTTGGTTGGGCAATAGGTTTTATTGGTGGCGCATGCGAGGGTTGCGTGAGGGGTTGTGGCATGGGTGTGGTGCACTGACCTGCCCCATCTTGTGCACTTGCTGACCTTCCTTTCTCTCTTGGATCATGTGTTTCCACTACGTTCTTCTCTCCCATGTTATGCTTCATTCGTCTCAGGAAGTGAGTACGGTTGTGCAAGAGGTTTTGTCGTGGCGCATGCGAGGGTTGCGTGAGGAGTTGTGGCATGGGGTGTGGTGCACATACCTGCCCCATCTTGTGCACTTGCTGACTTTCCTTTCTCTCTTGGGATATGTCTCCCCCGCCACTTGCTTTCCTCCCGTGTCATGCATCTTTTGCCGCAGCTGGTGAGTACGGTTATGCACTACCTTTGTCGGCCATGCATGCAACGGTTGCGTGAGGAGATGAGGCCTGGGTGTGGTGCACAGAACTGCCCCATTGTGTGCACTTGCTGACATTCCTTTCTCTCTTGGGTTATGTCTCCCCGCCACTGGTTTCCCTCCCGTGTTATGGTTCTTTCGTCGCAGCCTGTGAGTACGGTTGGACAAATGGCGTTCTGCGACAATGCATGCGAGGGTTGCGTGACGGTATGATGGCATATGCATGGTGCATAGGAATGCCCCCCCCATAACTAATCGTCCTTTCTCTTCTGGGTTATGTCTCCCACAACACGCTTCCCTCCCGTGCCTTGCTTCCTTCGTCCCAGCAAGTAAGTACTGTTGTGCAATAGGTTTTGTCGGCAATGCATGCGAGGGTTGCGTGAGGAGATGAGGCATGGGTGTGGTGCACAGAACTGACCCATCTTGTGCACTTGCTGACATTGTATCCTCCCCTGCGTCATGTGTTCCCGCTACGTTCCACTCTCCCGTGTCATGCTTTCTTCGTCGCAGCCAGTGAGCACGGTTGCGCATTACTTTTGTCGGTGGCGCATGCGAGGGTTGCGTGAGGGGTTGTGACATGGGTGTGGTGCACAGACCTGCCCCATCTTGTGCACTTGCTGACCTTCCTTTCTCTCTTTGGATATGTCTCCCCGCCACGTGTTTCCCTCCCGTGTCATGCTTCCTTCGTCACAGCCAGTGAGTACGGTTGTGCACTAGGGTTTGTTGGCAATACATGCGAGGGTTGCGTGATGGGTTGTGGCATGGGTGTGGTGCACATACCTGCCCCATCTTGTGCACTTGCTGACCTTCCTTTCTCTCTTGGGTAATGTATCCCCGCCACGTGTTTCCCTCTCGTGTCATGCTTCCTTCGTTGCAGCTAGTGAGTACGGTTGCGCATTACTTTTGTCGGCAATGCATGCGAGGGTTGCATGAGGGGTTTCGGCATGGGTGTGGTGCATATACCTGCCCCATCTTGTGCACTTGCTGACCTTCCTTTCTCTCTTGGGAGATGTCTCCCCGCCACGTGTTTCCCTCCCGTGTCATGCTTCCTTCGTGGCAGCGAGTGAGTTTGGTTGGGCAATAGGTTTTATTGGTGGCGCATGCGAGGGTTGCGTGAGGGGTTGTGGCATGGGTGTGGTGCACTGACCTGCCCCATCTTGTGCACTTGCTGACCTTCCTTTCTCTCTTGGATCATGTGTTTCCACTACGTTCTTCTCTCCCATGTTATGCTTCATTCGTCTCAGGAAGTGAGTACGGTTGTGCAAGAGGTTTTGTCGTTGGCGCATGCGAGGGTTGCGTGAGGGGTTGTGGCATGGGGTGTGGTGCACATACCTGCCCCATCTTGTGCACTTGCTGACCTTCCTTTCTGTCTTGGATCATGTGTTTCCACTACGTTCTTCTCTCCCATGTTATGCTTCATTCGTCTCAGGAAGTGAGTACGGTTGTGCAAGAGGTTTTGTCGGTGGCGCATGCGAGGGTTGCGTGAGGGGTTGTGGCATGGGGTGTGGTGCACATACCTGCCCCATCTTGTGCACTTGCTGACTTTCCTTTCTCTCTTGGGATATGTCTCCCCCGCCACTTGCTTTCCTCCCGTGTCATGCATCTTTTGCCGCAGCTGGTGAGTACGGTTATGCACTACCTTTGTCGGCCATGCATGCAACGGTTGCGTGAGGAGATGAGGCCTGGGTGTGGTGCACAGAACTGCCCCATTGTGTGCACTTGCTGACATTCCTTTCTCTCTTGGGTTATGTCTCCCCGCCACTGGTTTCCCTCCCGTGTTATGGTTCTTTCGTCGCAGCCTGTGAGTACGGTTGGACAAATGGCGTTCTGCGACAATGCATGCGAGGGTTGCGTGACGGTATGATGGCATATGCATGGTGCATAGGAATGCCCCCCCATAACTAATCGTCCTTTCTCTTCTGGGTTATGTCTCCCACAACACGCTTCCCTCCCGTGCCTTGCTTCCTTCGTCCCAGCAAGTAAGTACTGTTGTGCAATAGGTTTTGTCGGCAATGCATGCGAGGGTTGCGTGAGGAGATGAGGCATGGGTGTGGTGCACAGAACTGACCCATCTTGTGCACCGGCTGACATTGTATCCTCCCCTGCGTCATGTGTTCCCGCTACGTTCCACTCTCCCGTGTCATGCTTTCTTCGTCGCAGCCAGTGAGCACGGTTGCGCATTACTTTTGTCGGTGGCGCATGCGAGGGTTGCGTGAGGGGTTGTGACATGGGTGTGGTGCACAGACCTGCCCCATCTTGTGCACTTGCTGACCTTCCTTTCTCTCTTTGGATATGTCTCCCCGCCACGTGTTTCCCTCCCGTGTCATGCTTCCTTCGTCACAGCCAGTGAGTACGGTTGTGCACTAGGGTTTGTTGGCAATACATGCGAGGGTTGCGTGATGGGTTGTGGCATGGGTGTGGTGCACATACCTGCCCCATCTTGTGCACTTGCTGACCTTCCTTTCTCTCTTGGGTAATGTATCCCCGCCACGTGTTTCCCTCTCGTGTCATGCTTCCTTCGTTGCAGCTAGTGAGTACGGTTGCGCATTACTTTTGTCGGCAATGCATGCGAGGGTTGCATGAGGGGTTTCGGCATGGGTGTGGTGCATATACCTGCCCCATCTTGTGCACTTGCTGACCTTCCTTTCTCTCTTGGGAGATGTCTCCCCGCCACGTGTTTCCCTCCCGTGTCATGCTTCCTTCGTGGCAGCGAGTGAGTTTGGTTGGGCAATAGGTTTTATTGGTGGCGCATGCGAGGGTTGCGTGAGGGGTTGTGGCATGGGTGTGGTGCACTGACCTGCCCCATCTTGTGCACTTGCTGACCTTCCTTTCTCTCTTGGATCATGTGTTTCCACTACGTTCTTCTCTCCCATGTTATGCTTCATTCGTCTCAGGAAGTGAGTACGGTTGTGCAAGAGGTTTTGTCGGTGGCGCATGCGAGGGTTGCGTGAGGAGTTGTGGCATGGGGTGTGGTGCACATACCTGCCCCATCTTGTGCACTTGCTGACTTTCCTTTCTCTCTTGGGATATGTCTCCCCCGCCACTTGCTTTCCTCCCGTGTCATGCATCTTTTGCCGCAGCTGGTGAGTACGGTTATGCACTACCTTTGTCGGCCATGCATGCAACGGTTGCGTGAGGAGATGAGGCCTGGGTGTGGTGCACAGAACTGCCCCATTGTGTGCACTTGCTGACATTCCTTTCTCTCTTGGGTTATGTCTCCCCGCCACTGGTTTCCCTCCCGTGTTATGGTTCTTTCGTCGCAGCCTGTGAGTACGGTTGGACAAATGGCGTTCTGCGACAATGCATGCGAGGGTTGCGTGACGGTATGATGGCATATGCATGGTGCATAGGAATGCCCCCCCCATAACTAATCGTCCTTTCTCTTCTGGGTTATGTCTCCCACAACACGCTTCCCTCCCGTGCCTTGCTTCCTTCGTCCCAGCAAGTAAGTACTGTTGTGCAATAGCTTTTGTCGGCAATGCATGCGAGGGTTGCGTGAGGAGATGAGGCATGGGTGTGGTGCACAGAACTGACCCATCTTGTGCACCGGCTGACATTGTATCCTCCCCTGTGTCATGTGTTCCCGCTACGTTCCACTCTCCCGTGTCATGCTTTCTTCGTCGCAGCCAGTGAGCACGGTTGCGCATTACTTTTGTCGGTGGCGCATGCGAGGGTTGCGTGAGGGGTTGTGACATGGGTGTGGTGCACATACCTGCCCCATCTTGTGCACTTGCTGACCTTCCTTTCTCTCTTGGGTAATGTCTCCCCGCCACGTGTTTCCCTCTCGTGTCATGCTTCCTTCGTTGCAGCTAGTGAGTACGGTTGCGCATTACTTTTGTCGGCAATGCATGCGAGGGTTGCATGAGGGGTTTCGGCATGGGTGTGGTGCATATACCTGCCCCATCTTGTGCACTTGCTGACCTTCCTTTCTCTCTTGGGAGATGTCTCCCCGCCACGTGTTTCCCTCCCGTGTCATGCTTCCTTCGTGGCAGCGAGTGAGTTTGGTTGGGCAATAGGTTTTATTGGTGGCGCATGCGAGGGTTGCGTGAGGGGTTGTGGCATGGGTGTGGTGCACTGACCTGCCCCATCTTGTGCACTTGCTGACCTTCCTTTCTCTCTTGGATCATGTGTTTCCACTACGTTCTTCTCTCCCATGTTATGCTTCATTCGTCTCAGGAAGTGAGTACGGTTGTGCAAGAGGTTTTGTCGGTGGCGCATGCGAGGGTTGCGTGAGGGGTTGTGGCATGGGGTGTGGTGCACATACCTGCCCCATCTTGTGCACCTGCTGACATTGTATCCTCCCCTGCGTCATGTGTTCCCGCTACGTTCCACTCTCCCGTGTCATGCTTCCTTCGTGGCAGCGAGTGAGTTTGGTTGGGCAATAGGTTTTATTGGTGGCGCATGCGAGGGTTGCGTGAGGGTTGTGGCATGGGTGTGGTGCACTGACCTGCCCCATCTTGTGCACTTGCTGACCTTCCTGTCTCTCTTGGATCATGTGTTTCCACTACGTTCTTCTCTCCCATGTTATGCTTCATTCGTCTCAGGAAGTGAGTACGGTTGTGCAAGAGGTTTTGTCGGTGGCGCATGCGAGGGTTGCGTGAGGGGTTGTGGCATGGGGTGTGGTGCACATACCTGCCCCATCTTGTGCACTTGCTGACCTTCCTTTCTGTCTTGGATCATGTGTTTCCACTACGTTCTTCTCTCCCATGTTATGCTTCATTCGTCTCAGGAAGTGAGTACGGTTGTGCAAGAGGTTTTGTCGGTGGCGCATGCGAGGGTTGCGTGAGGGGTTGTGGCATGGGGTGTGGTGCACATACCTGCCCCATCTTGTGCACTTGCTGACTTTCCTTTCTCTCTTGGGATATGTCTCCCCCCGCCACTTGCTTTCCTCCCGTGTCATGCATCTTTTGCCGCAGCTGGTGAGTACGGTTATGCACTACCTTTGTCGGCCATGCATGCAACGGTTGCGTGAGGAGATGAGGCCTGGGTGTGGTGCACAGAACTGCCCCATTGTGTGCACTTGCTGACATTCCTTTCTCTCTTGGGTTATGTCTCCCCGCCACTGGTTTCCCTCCCGTGTTATGGTTCTTTCGTCGCAGCCTGTGAGTACGGTTGGACAAATGGCGTTCTGCGACAATGCATGCGAGGGTTGCGTGACGGTATGATGGCATATGCATGGTGCATAGGAATGCCCCCCCCCCATAACTAATCGTCCTTTCTCTTCTGGGTTATGTCTCCCACAACACGCTTCCCTCCCGTGCCTTGCTTCCTTCGTCCCAGCAAGTAAGTACTGTTGTGCAATAGGTTTTGTCGGCAATGCATGCGAGGGTTGCGTGAGGAGATGAGGCATGGGTGTGGTGCACAGAACTGACCCATCTTGTGCACCTGCTGACATTGTATCCTCCCCTGCGTCATGTGTTCCCGCTACGTTCCACTCTCCCGTGTCATGCTTTCTTCGTCGCAGCCAGTGAGCACGGTTGCGCATTACTTTTGTCGGTGGCGCATGCGAGGGTTGCGTGAGGGGTTGTGACATGGGTGTGGTGCACAGACCTGCCCCATCTTGTGCACTTGCTGACCTTCCTTTCTCTCTTTGGATATGTCTCCCCGCCACGTGTTTCCCTCCCGTGTCATGCTTCCTTCGTCACAGCCAGTGAGTACGGTTGTGCACTAGGGTTTGTTGGCAATACATGCGAGGGTTGCGTGATGGGTTGTGGCATGGGTGTGGTGCACTGACCTGCCCCATCTTGTGCACTTGCTGACCTTCCTTTCTTTCTTGGATCATGTGTTTCCACTACGTTCTTCTCTCCCATGTTATGCTTCATTCGTCCCAGGAATTGAGTACCATTGTGCAGTAGGCTTTGTCGGCAATGCATGCGAGGGTTGCATGAGGGGTTGTGGCATGGGGTGTGGTGCACATACCTGCCCCATCTTGTGCACTTGCTGACCTTCCTTTCCCTCTTGGGTAATGTCTCCCCGTCACGTGCTTTCCTCCCGTGTCATGTTTCCTTTGCCGCAGGAGGTGAGCTTGGTTGGGCAAATGGCGTTTTTCGACAATGCATGCGAGGGTCGCGTGAGGGTCTGATGGCATATGTGTGGTGCATAGGAATGCCCCCCCTTGTTCCTCTGCTAATCGTCCTTTCTCTTCTGGGTTACGTCTCCCACAACACGCTTCCCTCCCGTGTCATGCTTCTTTTGCCGCAGCTGGTGAGTACGGTTATGCACTACCTTTGTCGGCCATGCATGCGTTGGTTGCGTGAGGGGTTGTGGCTTGGATGTGGTGCACATACCTGCCCCATCTTGTGCACTTGCTGACCTTCCTTTCTCTCTTGGGTTATGTCTCCCACAACACGCTTTCCTCCCGTGTCATGCTTTCTTCGTCGCAGCGTGTGAGTACGGTTGTGCAAAAGGTTTTGTCGGCAATGCATGCGATGGTTGCGGGAGGGGGTGTTGCATCGGTGTGGTGCACAGACCTGCCCCATCTTTTGCACTTGCTGACCTTCCTTTCGTTCTTGGATCATGTGTTTCCACTACGTGCTTTCCTCCCGTGTTATGTTTCCTTCGTGACAGGCAGTGAGTACGGTTGTGCACTAGGGTTTGTTGGCAATACATGCGAGGGTTGCGTGAGGGGTTGTGGCATGGGGTGTGGTGCACATACCTGCCCCATCTTGTGCACTTGCTGACCTTCCTTTCTCTCTTGGGATATGTCTCCCCGCCACGTGTTTCCCTCCCGTGTCATGCTTCCTTCGTCACAGCCAGTGAGTACGGTTGTGCACTAGGGTTTGTTGGCAATACATGCGAGGGTTGCGTGAGGAGATGAGGCATGGGTGTGGTGCACAGAACTGACCCATCTTGTGCACTTGCTGACCTTCCTTTCTCTCTTGGGATATGTCTCCCCCCGCCACTTGCTTTCCTCCCGTGTCATGCTTCTTTTGCCGCAGCTGGTGAGTACGGTTATGCACTACCTTTGTCGGCCATGCATGCAACGGTTGCGTGAGGAGATGAGGCATGGGTGTGGTGCACAGAACTGCCCCATTGTGTGCACTTGCTGACATTCCTTTCTCTCTTGGGATATGTCTCCCCGCCACTGGTTTCCCTCCCGTGTTATGGTTCTTTCGTCGCAGCCTGTGAGTACGGTTGGACAAATGGCGTTTTGCGACAATGCATGCGAGGGTTGCGTGGCGGTATGATGGCATATGCATGGTGCATAGGAATGCCCCCCCATAACTAATCGTCCTTTCTCTTCTGGGTTATGTCTCCCACAACACGCTTCCCTCCCGTGCCTTGCTTCCTTCGTCCCAGCAAGTAAGTACTGTTGTGCAATAGGTTTTGTCGGCAATGCATGAGAGGGTTGCGGGAGGGGTTGTGGCATGGGTGTGGTCCACTGACCTGCCCCATCTTGTGCACTGCATTCCTATGCACGCATGTGCCATCATATACCCTCACACAACCATCGCATGCATTGCCGAAAAAACGGCATTTGACCGACCAAACTCACGGGCTGCGACGAAGGAACCATAACATGGGAGGGAGACACGTCGCGGGGAGACATGAACCAAGAGAGAAAGGAATGTCAGCAAGTGCACACAATGGTGCAGGTATGTGCACCACACCCCATGCCAAAACCCCTCACGCAACCCTCGCATGCGCCACCGACAAAACCTATTGCCCAACCAAACTCACTTGCTGCCACGAAGGAAGCATGACACGGGAGGGAAACACGTGGCGGGGAGACATAACCCAAGAGAGAAAGGAATGTCAGCAAGTGCACAAGATGGGGCAGGTATGTGCACCACACCCCATGCCACAACCCCTCACGCAACCCTCGCATGCATTGCCGACAAAAGTAATGCGCAACCGTACTCACTAGCTGCAACGAAGGAAGAATGACACGGGAGGGAAACACGTGGCGGGGAGACATTACCCAAGAGTGAAAGGAAGGTCAGCAAGTGCGCATGCTGAGGCAGGTATGTGCACCACACCCATGCCACAACCCCTCACGCAGCCCTCGCATGTATTGCCAACAAACCCTAGTGCACAACAGTACTCACTAGCTGTGGCGAAGGAACCATCACACGGGAGGGAAACACGTGGCGGAAACACATGACGCAGGGGAGAAAAAAAATGCAACAGGTGCACAAGATGGGTCAGTTCTGTGCACCACACGCATGCCTCACATCTCCTCACACAACCAACGCATGCATGGCCGACAAAGGTAGTGCATAACCGTACTCACCACCTGTGACGAAGGAAGCAAGGCAGGGGAGGGAAGCGTGTTGTGGGAGACATAACCCAGAAGAGAAAGGATGATTAGCAATGGAACAAGGGGGGGCATTCCTATGCACCACACATATGCCATCAGACCCTCACGCGACCCTCGCATGCATTCTCGATAAACGCCATTTGCCCAACCAAGCTCACTTCCTGCGGCGAAGGAAACATGACACGGGAGGGAAACACATGGCGGGGAGACATTACCCAAGAGAGAAAGGAAGGTCAGCAAGTGCACAAGATGGGTCAGTTCTATGCACCACACGCATGCCTCACATCTCCTCACACAACCGTTGCATGCATGGCCGACAAAGGTAGTGCATAACCGTACTCACCAGCTGCGGCGAAGGAAGCAAGACACGGGAGGGAAGCGTGTTGTGGGAAACATAACCCAAGAGAGAAAGGACGATTAGCAATGGAACAAGGGGGGGCGATCCTATGCACCACGCATATGCCATCAAACCCTCACCCAACCCTCGCATGCATTGCCAACAAACCTTAGTGCATAACCAAACTCACTTGCTGTGAAGAAGGAACCATAACACGGGAGGTAAGCACGTGACGGGGAGACATTACCCAAGAGAGAAAGGAAGGTCAGCAAGTGCACAAGCTGGGGCAGGTCTGTGCACCACACCCATACCACAACCCCTCATGCAACCCCCGCATGCATTCCCGACAAAACCTACTGCAAAACCAAACTCACTGGCTGCGAGGAAGGAAGCATGACACGGGAGGGAAACACGTGGCGGGGAGACATCCCAAACGAGAAAGGAAGGTCAGCAAGTGCACAAGATGGGGCAGGTTTGTGCACCACGCCCATGCCAAACCCCTCAAGCAACCAACGCATGCGCCACCGACAAAAAACCTCTTGCACAACCGTCCTCACAAGCTGTGACGAAGGAACCATAACACGGGATGGAAGTACGTGGCGGGGAGACATAACCCAAGACAGAATAGAAAGTCAGCAGGTGCACAAGATGGGGCAGGTATGTGCACCACACCCATGCCACAACCCCTCACGCAACCCTCGCATGCATTGCCAACATAACCTATTGGACAACCGTACTCACTGGCTGTGGCGAAGGAACCATCACACGGGAGGGAAACACGTGGCGGAACACATGACGCAGGGGAGAAAAAAATGCAACAGGTGCACAAGATGGGTGAGTTCTGCGCACCACACGCATGCCTCACGTCTCCTCACGCAACCGTTGCATGCATGGCCGACAAAGGTAGTGCATAACCGCACTCACCACCTGCGGCGAAGGAAGCAAGACACGGGAGGGAAGCGTGTTGTTGGGAGGCATAACCCAGAAGAGGAAGGACGATTTGCAATGGAACAAGGGGGGGCATTTATATGCACCACGCATGTGCCATCATACCCTCACGCGACCCTCGCATGCGCCACCGACAAAACCTCTTGCACAACCAAACTCACACGCTGTGACGAAGGAAGCATGACACGGGAGGGAAACACGTGGCGGGGAGACATCCCAAGAGAGAAAGGAAGGTCAGCAAGTGCACACGATGGGGCAGGTATGTGCGACACACCCCTGCCACAACCCCTCATGCAATCGTCGCATGCGCCACCGACAAAACCTCTTGCACAACCAAACTCACTCGCTGTGACGAAGGAAGCATGACACGGGAGGGAAACACGTGGCGGGGAGACATCCCAAGAGAGAAAGGAAGGTCAGCAAGTGCACAAGATGGGGCAGGTATGTGCACCACACACATGCCTCAGCTCCTAACGCGACCCTCGCATGCATTGTCGAAAAACGCCATTTGCCCAACCAAACTCACGTGCTGTGACAAAGGATATAAAACACGGGAGGGAAACAGGTGGCGCGGAGACATGAACCCAAGAGAGAAGGGAAGGTCAGCAAGTGCACAAGATGGGGCAGGTCTGTGCACCACACACATGCCTCAGCTCCTAACGCGACCCTCGCATGCATTGTCGAAAAACGCCATTTGCCCAACCAAACTCACTCGCTGTGACAAAGGAAACAAAACACGGGAGGGAAACACGTGGCGCGGAGACATCCCAAGAGAGAAAAGAAGGTCAGCAAGTGCACAAGATGGTGCAGGTGTGTGCACCACACCCATGCCACAACCCCTCACGCAACCCTCGCATGCATTGCCAACAAAACCTATTGCACAAACAAACTCACTCGCTGTGACAAAGGAAACAAAACACGGGAGGGAAACACGTGGCGGAGAGACATTACCCAAGAGAGAAAGGAATGTCAGCAAGTGCACAAGATGGGGCAGGTCATTCCACCCACCCATGCCACAACCCCTCACGCAACCCTCGCATGCATTCCCGACAAAACCTACTGCAAAACCAAACTCACTGGCTGCGAGGAAGGAAGCATGACACGGGAGGGAAACACGTGGCGGGGAGACATCCCAAACGAGAAAGGAAGGTCAGCAAGTGCACAAGATGGGGCAGGTTTGTGCACCACGCCCATGCCAAACCCCTCAAGCAACCAACGCATGCGCCACCGACAAAAAACCTCTTGCACAACCGTCCTCACAAGCTGTGACGAAGGAACCATAACACGGGATGGAAGTACGTGGTGGGGAGACATAACCCAAGACAGAATAGAAAGTCAGCAGGTGCACAAGATGGGGCAGGTATGTGCACCACACCCATGCCACAACCCCTCACGCAACCCTCGCATGCATTGCCAACATAACGTATTGGACAACCGTACTCACTGGCTGTGACGAAGGAAGCATGACACGGGAGGGAAACACGTGGCGGAACACATGACGCAGGGGAGAAAAAAATGCAACAGGTGCACAAGATGGGTGAGTTCTGCGCACCACACGCATGCCTCACATCTCCTCACGCAACCGTTGCATGCATGGCCGACGAAGGTAGTGCATAACCACACTCACCACCTGCGGCGAAGGAAGCAAGACACGAGAGGGAAGCGTGTTGTGGGAAACATAACCCAAGAGAGAAAGGACGATTAGCAATGGAACAAGGGGGGCATTCCTATGCACCACGCATATGCCATCAGACCCTCACCCAACCCTCGCATGCATTGTCAAAAAACGCCATTTGCCCAACCAAACTCACTCGCTGTGACGAAGGAACCAAAACACGGGAGGGAAACACATGGCGGGGAGACATTACCCAAGAGAGAAAGGAAGGTCAGCAAGTGCACAAGATGGGGCAGGTCTGTGCACCACGCCCATGCCACAACCCCTCACGCAACCGTTGCATGCATTGCCGACAAAGGTAGTGCATAACCGTACTCACAACCTGTGACAAAGGAAACAAAACACGGGAGGGAAACACGTGGCGGGGAGACATGAACCAAGAGTGAAAGGAAGGTCAGCAAGTGCACAAGATGGGGCAGGTCTGTGCAAGACACCCCTGCCACACCCGCTCACGCAACCCTCGCATGCGCCACCGACAAAACGTCTTGCACAACCATACTCACTTGCTGTGACAACGGAAGCAAGACACGGGAGGGAAAGCACGTGGCGGGGAGACATTACCCAAGAGAGAAAGGAAGGTCAGCAAGTGCACACGATGGGGCAGGTATGTGCACCACACCCATGCCACAACCCCTCATGCAACCGTTGCATGCATGGCCGACGAAAGGTAGTGCATAACCGCACTCACCACCTGCGGTAAAAGAAGCATGACACGGGAGGGAAGTGTGTTGTGGGTAACGTAACCCAGAAGAGAATGGACGATTAGCAATGGAAAAAGGGGGGGCATTCCTATGCACCACGTATGTAACATCATACCCTCACGACCCTCGCATGCATTGTCGAAAAACGCCATTTGCACAACCAAACTCACTCCCTGTGACGAAGGAACCATAACACGGGAGGGAAACACGTGGCGGAGAGACATAACCCAAGAGAGAAAAGAAGGTCAGCAAGTGCACAAGATGGGGCAGGTCTATGCACCACACCCATGCCACAACCCCTCATGCAACCCTTGCATGCATTGCCGACAAACCTATTGCGCAACCGTACTCACTTCCTGGGACGGAGGAAGCATAACACGGGAGGAAAGCACGTGGCGGGAGACATTACCCAAGAGAGAAAAGAAGGTCAGCAAGTGCACAAGATGGGGCAGGTCTGTGCATCACACCCATGCCACAACCCATCATGCAACCCTCGCATGCATTGCCGACAAACCTATTGCGCAACCGCACTCACTGGCTGCGACGAATGAAGCATGATACGGGAGAGTGAAACGTAGCGGGAACACATGACGCAGGGGAGGATACAATGTCAGCAGGTGCACAAGATGAGTCAGTTCTGTGCACCGAACCCATGTCTCATCTCCTCACGCAACCGTTGAATGCATTGCCGACAAAGGTAGTGCATAACCGTACTCACAACCTGTGACAAAGGAAACAAAACACGGGAGGGAAACACGTGGCGGGGAGACATGAACCAAGAGTGAAAGGAAGGTCAGCAAGTGCACAAGATGGGGCAGGTCTGTGCACGACACCCCTGCCACACCCGCTCACGCAACCCTCGCATGCGCCACCGACAAAACGTCTTGCACAACCATACTCACTTGCTGTGACAACGGAAGCAAGACACGGGAGGGAAACACGTGGCGGGGAGACATCCCAAGAGAGAAAGGAAGGTCAGCAAGTGCACAAGATGGGTCAGTTCTGTGCACCACACCCATGCCTCACATCTCCCCACGCAACCCTCGCATGCATTGCCGACAAAACCTATTGCACAACCGTACTTACTTGCTGCAACGAAGGAAGCAAGACACGGGAGGGAAGCGTGTTGTGGGAGACATAACCCAGAAGAGAAAGGACGATTAGCTATGGGGGGGGCATTCCTATGCACCATGCCTGTAACATCATACCCTCACGCGACCCTCGCATGCATTGTCGAAAAACGCCATTTGTCCAACCGCACTCACTAGCTGCAAAGAAGGAACCATAACACGGGAGGGAAACAGGTGGCGGGGAGACATAACCCAAGAGAGAAAGGAAGGTCAGCAGGTGCACACGATGGGGCAGTTCTGTGCACCACACCCATGCCTCATCTCCTCACGCAACCGTTGCATGCATGGCCGACGAAAGGTAGTGCATAACCGCACTCACCACCTGCGGTAAAAGAAGCATGACACGGGAGGGAAGTGTGTTGTGGGTAACGTAACCCATAAGAGAATGGACGATTAGCAATGGAAAAAGGGGGGGCATTCCTATGCACCACGTATGTAACATCATACCCTCACGACCCTCGCATGCATTGTCGAAAAACGCCATTTGCACAACCAAACTCACTCCCTGTGACGAAGGAACCATAACACGGGAGGGAAACACGTGGCGGAGAGACATAACCCAAGAGAGAAAAGAAGGTCAGCAAGTGCACAAGATGGGGCAGGTCTATGCACCACACCCATGCCACAACCCATCATGCAACCCTCGCATGCATTGCCGACAAACCTATTGCGCAACCGCACTCACTGGCTGCGACGGAGGAAGCATAACACGGGAGGAAAGCACGTGGCGGGAGACATTACCCAAGAGAGAAAAGAAGGTCAGCAAGTGCACAAGATGGGGCAGGTCTGTGCATCACACCCATGCCACAACCCATCATGCAACCCTCGCATGCATTGCCGACAAACCTATTGCGCAACCGCACTCACTGGCTGCGACGAATGAAGCATGATACGGGAGAGTGAAACGTAGCGGGAACACATGACGCAGGGGAGGATACAATGTCAGCAGGTGCACAAGATGAGTCAGTTCTGTGCACCGAACCCATGTCTCATCTCCTCACGCAACCGTTGAATGCATTGCCGACAAAGGTAGTGCATAACCGTACTCACAACCTGTGACAAAGGAAACAAAACACGGGAGGGAAACACGTGGCGGGGAGACATGAACCAAGAGTGAAAGGAAGGTCAGCAAGTGCACAAGATGGGGCAGGTCTGTGCACGACACCCCTGCCACACCCGCTCACGCAACCCTCGCATGCGCCACCGACAAAACGTCTTGCACAACCATACTCACTTGCTGTGACAACGGAAGCAAGACACGGGAGGGAAACACGTGGCGGGGAGACATCCCAAGAGAGAAAGGAAGGTCAGCAAGTGCACAAGATGGGTCAGTTCTGTGCACCACACCCATGCCTCACATCTCCCCACGCAACCCTCGCATGCATTGCCGACAAAACCTATTGCACAACCGTACTTACTTGCTGCAACGAAGGAAGCAAGACACGGGAGGGAAGCGTGTTGTGGGAGACATAACCCAGAAGAGAAAGGACGATTAGCTATGGGGGGGGCATTCCTATGCACCATGCCTGTAACATCATACCCTCACGCGACCCTCGCATGCATTGTCGAAAAACGCCATTTGTCCAACCGCACTCACTAGCTGCAAAGAAGGAACCATAACACGGGAGGGAAACAGGTGGCGGGGAGACATAACCCAAGAGAGAAAGGAAGGTCAGCAGGTGCACACGATGGGGCAGTTCTGTGCACCACACCCATGCCTCATCTCCTCACGCAACCGTTGCATGCATGGCCGACGAAAGGTAGTGCATAACCGCACTCACCACCTGCGGTAAAAGAAGCATGACACGGGAGGGAAGTGTGTTGTGGGTAACGTAACCCATAAGAGAATGGACGATTAGCAATGGAAAAAGGGGGGGCATTCCTATGCACCACGTATGTAACATCATACCCTCACGACCCTCGCATGCATTGTCGAAAAACGCCATTTGCACAACCAAACTCACTCCCTGTGACGAAGGAACCATAACACGGGAGGGAAACACGTGGCGGAGAGACATAACCCAAGAGAGAAAAGAAGGTCAGCAAGTGCACAAGATGGGGCAGGTCTATGCACCACACCCATGCCACAACCCCTCATGCAACCCTTGCATGCATTGCCGACAAACCTATTGCGCAACCGTACTCACTTCCTGGGACGGAGGAAGCATAACACGGGAGGAAAGCACGTGGCGGGAGACATTACCCAAGAGAGAAAAGAAGGTCAGCAAGTGCACAAGATGGGGCAGGTCTGTGCATCACACCCATGCCACAACCCATCATGCAACCCTCGCATGCATTGCCGACAAACCTATTGCGCAACCGCACTCACTGGCTGCGACGAATGAAGCATGATACGGGAGAGTGAAACGTAGCGGGAACACATGACGCAGGGGAGGATACAATGTCAGCAGGTGCACAAGATGAGTCAGTTCTGTGCACCGAACCCATGTCTCATCTCCTCACGCAACCGTTGAATGCATGGCCGACAAAGGTAGTGCATAAGCACACTCACCACCTGCGGCGAAGGAAGCAAGACACGGGAGGGAAGCATGTTGTGGGAGGCATAACCCAGAAGAGAAAGGACGATTAGCAATGGAACAAGGGGGGGCATTCCTATGCACCACGCATTTGCCATCAGACCCTCACATAACCCTCGCATGCATTGTCGAAAGACGCCATTTGCCCAATCAAACTCACTCGCTGTGACGAAGGAAACACCACACGGGAGGGAAACACGTGGCAGGGAGACATAACCCAAGAGAGAAAAGAAGGTCAGCAAGTGCACAAGATGGGGCAGGTCAGTGCACCACACCCATGCTACAACCCCTCACGCAACCCTCGCATGCATTGCCAACAAAACCTATTGCACAAACAAACTCACCGGCTGTGACGAAGAAAGCATGACACGGGAGGGAAGCGTGTTGTGGGAGACATAGCCCAGAAGAGAAAAAAGGTCAGCAAGTGCACACGATGGGGCAGTTCTGTGCACCACATCTATGCCACAACCCCTCCCGCAACCCTCGCATGCATTGCCGACAAAACCTATTGCACAACCGTACTTACTTGCTGCGACGAAGGAAGCAAGACACGGGAGGGAAGCGTGTTGTGGGAGACATAACCCACAAGAGAAAGGACGATTAGCAATGGAACAAGGGGGAGCATTCCTATGCACCACGCATGTGCCAGAAGACCCTCACGCGAACCTCACATGCATTGTGGCGGGGAGACATTAACCAAGAAAGAAAAGAAGGTCAGCAGGTGCACAAGATGGGGCAGTTCTGTGCAAAACATCCATGCCTCATCTCCTAACGCAACCGTTGAATGCATGCCCAACAAAGGTAGTGCATAACCGTACTCACCAGCTGCAGAAAAAAAGAAGCATGACACGGAAGGGAAGCGTGTTGTGGGAGACGTAACCCAGAAGAGAAAGGACGATTAGCAATGGAACAAGGGGGGGCATTCCTATCCACCACGCATGTGCCATCAGGCCCTCACGCGATACTCCCATGCATTGTCCAAAAAAGCCATTTGCCCAACCAAACTCACTCCCTGTGACGAAGGAACCATAACACGAGAGGGAAACACGTGGCGGGGAGACATAACCCAAGAGAGAAAGGAAGGTCAGGTGCACGAGATGGGGCAGGTCTATGCACCACACAAGTGCCACAACCTCTCACACAACCCTCACATGCAATGTCAAAAAACGCCATTTGCCCAACCAAACTCACTGCCTGTCACGAAGGAACCATCACACGGGAGGAAAGCACGTGGCGGGGAGACATTACCCAAGAGAGAAAGGGAGGTCAGCAAGTGCACAAGATGGGGCAGGTATGTGCACCACACCCATGCCACAACCCCTCACGCAACCCTCGCATGCATTGCCGACAAACCTATTGCGCAACCGTACTCACTGGCTGCGACGAAGGAAGCATGACACGGGAGAGTGGAACGTAGCGGGAACACATGACGCAGGGGAGGATACAATGTCAGCAGGTGCACAAGATGGGGCAGTTCTGTGCACCAAACCCATGCCTCATCTTCTCACGCAACCGTTGAATGCATGGCCGACAAAGGTAGTGCATAACCGCACTCACCACCTGCGGCGAAGGAAGCAAGACACGGGAGGGAAGCATGTTGTGGGAGGCATAACCCAGAAGATGAAGGACGATTAGCAATGGAACAAGGGGGGGCATTCCTATGCACCACACATATGCTATCAGACCCTCACGCGACCCTCGCATGCATTCTCGATAAACGCCATTTGCCCAACCAAGCTCACTTCCTGCGGCGAAGGAAACATGACACGGGAGGGAAACACGTGGCGGGGAGACATTACCCAAGAGAGAAAGGAAGGTAAGCAAGTGCACAAGATGGGGCAGGTAAGTGCACTACACCCATGCCACAACCCCTCACGCAACCCTCGCATGCATTGCCGACAAATCCTATTGCACAACCGTACTCACAAGCTGCGACGAATGAAGCATAACACGGGAGAGAAGAACGTAGTGGGAACACATGATCCAAGAAAGAAAGGAAGACCAGCAAGTGCACAAGATGGGGCAGGTCAGTGCACCACACCCATGCCACAGCTCCTCCCGCAACCCTCGCATGCATTGCCGACAAAACCTATTGCACAACCGTACTTACCGGCTGCGACCAAGGAAGCAAGACACGGGAGGGAAGCGTGTTGTGAGAGACATAACCCAGAAGAGAAAGGACGATTAGCTGTGGGGGGGCCTTCCTATGCACCATGCATATGCCATCATACCGTCACGGAACCCTCGCATGCATTGTCGAAAAACGCCATTTGTCCAACCGTACTCACTTGCTGCCACGAAGGAACCATAAATTGGGAGGGAAACACGTGGCGGGGAGACATAACCCAAGAGAGAAAAGCAGGTCAGCAGGTGCACAAGATGGGGCAGTTCTGTGCACCACACCCATGCCTCATATCCTCACGCAACCGTTGCATGCATGGCCGACAAAGGTAGTGCATAACCGCACTCACCACCTGCGGTAAAAGAAGCATGACACGGGAGGGAAGCGTGTTGTGGGTAACGTAACCCATAAGAGAATGGACGATTAGCAATGGAACAAGATGGGTCAGTTCTGTGCACCACACCCATGCCTCAACTCCTCACGCAACCGTTGAATGCATGCCCGACAAAGGTAGTGCATAACCGTACTCACCAGCTGCGGCAAAGGAAGCATGACACGGGAGGGAAGCGTGTTGTGGGTGACATAACCCAAGAGAAAAAGGACCATTAGCAATGGAACAAGGCGGGTCATTCCTATGCACCACGCATGTGCCATCAGACCCTCACGCAACCCTCGCATGCATTGTCGAAAAACGCCATTTGCCCAACCAAACTCACTCGCTGTGACGAAGGAACCATAACACGGGAGGGAAACACGTGGCGGGGAAGCATAACCCGAGAGAGAAAGGAAGGTCAGCAAGTGCACAAGATGGGGCAGGTCTATGCACCACACCCATGCCACAACCCCTCATGCAACCCTCGCATGCATTGCCGACAAACCTATTGCGCAACCGCACTCACTGGCTGCGACGAAGGAAGCATGACATGGGAGAGTGGAACGTAGCGGGAACACATGACGCAGGGGAGGATACAATGTCAGCAGGTGCACAAGATGGGGCAGTCCTGTGCACCAAACCCATGTCTCATCTCCTCACGCAACCGATGAATGCATGGCCGACAAAGGTAGTCCTTAACCACACTCACCACCTGCGGGGAAGGAAGCAAGACACGGGAGGGAAGCGTGTTGTGGGAGACGTTACCTAGAAGAGAAAGGACGATGAGCAATGGAACAAGGGGGGGCATTCATATGCATCACGCATATGCCATCAGACCCTCACGCAACCCTCGCATGCATTCTCAATTAACGCCGTTTGCGCAACCAAGCTCACTTCCTGCGGCGGAGGAAAATAGACACGGGAGAGAAGCGCATGGTGGGAACACATGACGCAGGGGAGAATAGTATCAGGCAGGTGCACAAGATGGGGCACGTGTGTGCACCACACCCATGCCTCAGCTCCTCACACAACCCTCGCATGCATTGCCAAAAAACCTATTGCACAACCAAACTCACGGCCTGTCACGAAGGAAGAATGACACGGGAGGGAAACACGTGGCGGGGAGACATATCCCAAGAGAGAAAGGAATGTCAGCAAGTGCACAAGATGGGGCAGTTTTGTGCACGACACCCCTGCCACAACCCCTCACGCAACCGTTGAATGCATGGCCGACAAAGGTAGTGCATAACCGCACTCACCACCTGCGGCGAAGGAAGCAAGACACGGGAGGGAAGCGTGTTGTGGGAGGAATAACCCAGAAGAGGAAGGACGATTAGCAATGGGGCATTCCTATGCACCACGCATATGCCATCAGACCCTCACGCAACCCTCGCATGCATTGTCGAAAAACGCCGTTTGCCCAACCAAGCTCACTTCCTGCGGCGAAGGAAACATGACACGGGAGAGAAGCGCATGGTGGGAACACTTGACGAAGGGGAGGATACAATGTGAGCAAGTGCACAAGATGGGTCAGTTCTGTGCACCACACCCATGCCTCATCTCCTCACGCAACCGTTGAATGCATGCCCGACAAAGGTGATGCATAACCGCACTCACCAGCTCCTGTAAAGGAAGCATGACACGGGAGGGAAGCGTGTTGTGGGTGACGTAACCCAGAAGAGAAAGGACGATTACCAATGGAACAAGGCGGGGCATTCCTATGCACCACGCATGTGCCATCAGACCCTCACGCGACCCTCGCATGCATTGTCGAAAAACGCCATTTGCCCAACCAAACTCACTCGCTGTGACGAAGGAACCATAACACGGGAGGGAAACACGTGGCGGGGAGACATAACCCAAGAGAGAAAGGAAGCTCAGCAAGTGCACAAGATACGGCAGGTCTATGCACCACACCCATGCCACAACCCCTCACGCAACCCTCGCATGCATTGCCGACAAAACCTATTGCACAACCGTACTCACATGCTGTGACGAAGGAACCATAACACGGGAGAGAAACACGTGGCGGGGAGACATGAACCAAGAGAGAAAGGAATGTCAGCAAGTGCACAAGATGGGGCGGGTTTGTGCACCACACCCATGCCACAACCCCTGACGCAACCATCGCATACGCCAACCACAAAAGCCCTTGCCACACCCAACTCACTGGCTGCGGCGAAGGAAGCATGCCACGGAAGAGTGGAACGTAGCGGAACACATGACGCAGGGGAGAAAAAAATGAGACAGGTGCACAAGATGGGTCAGTTCTGTGCACCAAACCCATGCCTCATCTCCTCACGCAACCGTTGCATGCATGGCCAACAAAGGTAGTGCATAACCGTACTCACCAGCTGCGGCAAAGGAAGCAAGACACGGGAGGGAAGCGTGTTGTGGGTGACGTAACCCAGAAGAGAAAGGACGATTACCAATGGAACAAGGCGGGGCATTCCTATGCACCACGCATGTAACATCAGACCCTCACGCGACCCTCGCATGCATTGTCGAAAAACGCCATTTGCCCAACCAAACTCACTCGCTGTGACGAAGGAACCATAACACGGGAGGGAAACACGTGGCGGGGAGACATAACCCAAGAGAGAAAGGAAGGTCAGCAAGTGCACAAGATACGGCAGGTCTATGCACCACACCCATGCCACAACCCCTCACGCAACCATCGCATGCGCGACCGATAAAACCTATTGCACAACCGTACTCACATGCTGTGACGAAGGAAACAAAACACGGGAGGGAAACACATGGCGGGGAGACATGAACCAAGAGAGAAAGGAATGTCAGCAGGTGCACAAGATGGGGCAGGTATGTGCACCACACCCATGCCACAACCCCTCACGCAACCATCGCATGCGCCACCCATAAAAACCCTCGCCACACCCAACTCACATGCTGCGACGAAGCAAGCATGCCACGGGAGAGTAGAACGTTGCGGGAGCACATGACGAAGGGGAGAAAAATGATGCAACAGGTGCACAAGATGGGTCAGTTCTGTGAACCACACCCATGCATCAACTCCTCACGCAACCGATGAATGCATGGCCGACAAAGGTAGTGCATAACCGTACTCACCAGCTGCGGCAAAGGAAGCATGACACGGGAGGGAAGCGTGTTGTGGGTGACGTAACCCAGAAGAGGAAGGACGATTAGCAACAGAACAAGGCGGGGCATTCCTATGCACCACGCATGTGCCATCAGACCCTCACGCAACCTTCGCATGCATTGCCAACAAAACCTATTGCACAACCAAACTCACGGCCTGTCACGAAGGAAGAATGACACGGGAGAGAAGAACGTAGTGGGAACACATTATCCAAGAAAGAAAGGAAGGTCAGCAAGTGCACAAGATGGGGCAGGTCAGTGCACCACACCCATGCCTCAGCTCCTCCCGCAACCCTCGCATGCATCGCCGATAAAACCTATTGCACAACCGTACTTACTGGCTGCGACGAAGGAAGCAAGACACGGGAGGGAAGCGTGTTGTGGGAGAATTAACCCAGAAGAGGAAGGACGATTTGCAATGGAACAAGGGGGGGCATTCCTATGCACCACGCATGTGCCATCAGACCCTCACCCAACCCTCGCATGCATTGTCGAAAAACGCCATTTGCCCAACCATACTCACTGTCTGTGACGAAGGAAGCATGCCACGGGAGGGAAACACGTGGCGGGGAGACATAACCCAAGAGAGAAAAGAGGGTCAGCAAGTGCACAAGATGGGGCAGGTCTGTGCACGACACCCCTGCCACAACCCCTCACGCAACCCTCGCAGGCATTGTTAACAAAACCTACTGCACAACCAAACTCACTCGCTGTCACGAAGGAAACAGAACACGGGAGGGAAACACGTGGCGGGGAGACATGAACCAACAGAGAAAAGAAGGTCAGCAAGTGCACAAGATGGGGCAGGTATGTGCACCACACCCATGTCACACCCCTCACGCAACCATTGCATGAGCCACCGACAAAAGAAATGCCAGACCCAACTCACTCGCTGTGACGAAGGAACCATAACACGGGAGGGAAACACGTCGCGGGGAGACATATCCCAAGAGAGAAAGGAATGTCAGTAAGTGCACAAGATGGGGCAGGTCTGTGCTGCACACCCCTACCACAACCCCTCACGCAACCATCGCATGCGCCACCCATAAAAACCCTTGCCACACCCAACTCACATGCTGCGACGAAGCAAGCATGACACGGGAGAGTGGAACGTAGCAGGAACACATGACGCAGGGAGGATACAATGCCAGCAGGTGCACATGATGGGTCAGTTCTGTGCACCACACCCATGCCTCAACTCCTCACGCAACCGTTGAATGCATGGCCGACAAAGGTAGTGCATAACCGCACTCACCACCTGCGGCAAAGGAAGCATGACACGGGAGGGAAGCGTGTTGTGGGTGAAGTATCCCAGAAGAGAAAGGACGATTAGCAATAGAACAAGGCGGGGCATTCCTATGCACCACGCATGTGCCATCAGACCCTCACGCAACCCTCGCATGCATTGCCAACAAAACCTATTGCACAACCAAACTCACTCGCTGTCACGAAGGAAGCATGACACGGGAGGGAAACACGTGGCGGGGAGACATATCCCAAGAGAGAAAGGAAGCTCAGCAAGTGCACAATATGGGGCAGGTATGTGCACCACACCCATGCCACAACCCCTCATGCAACCATCGCATGCGCCACCGACAAAAGAAATGCCACACCCAACTCACTCGCTGTGACGAAGGAACCATAACACGGGAAGGAAACACGTGGCGGGGAGACATGAACCAAGAGAGAAAGGAATGTCAGCAAGTGCACAAGATGGGGCAGGTCTGTGCTCCACACCCCTACCACAACCCCTCACGCAACCATCGCATGCGCCACCGACAAAAAAAATGCCACACCCAACTCACATGCTGCGACGAAGCAAGCATGACACGGGAGAGTGGAACGTAGCGGGAACACATGACGCAGGGAGGATACAATGCCAGCAGGTGCACATGATGGGTCAGTTTTGTGCACGACACCCATGCCACAACCCCTCACGCAACCGTTGAATGCATGCCCGACAAAGGTAGTGCATAACCGCACTCACCATCTGCGGCGAAGGAAGCAAGACACAGGAGGGAAGCGTGTTGTGGGAGGCATAACCCAGAAGAGAAAGGACGATTAGCAATGGAACAAGGGGGGGAATTCCTATGCACCACATATGCCATCAGATCCTCACTTAACCCTCGCATGCATTGTCGAAAAACGCCGTTTGCCCAACCAAGCTCACTTCCTGCGGCGAAGGAAACATGACACGGGAGAGAAGCGCATGGTGGGAACACATGACGAAGGGGAGGATACAATGTGAGCAAGTGCACAAGATGGGTCAGTTCTGTGCACCACACCCATGCCTCAACTCCTCACGCAACCGTTGAATGCATGCCCGACAAAGGTAGTGCATAACCGTACTCACCAGCTGCGGCAAAGGAAGCATGACACGGGAGGGAAGCGTGTTGTGGGTGACATAACCCAAGAGAAAAAGGACCATTAGCAATGGAACAAGGCGGGGCATTCCTATGCACCACGCATGTGCCATCAGACCCTCACTTAACCCTCGCATGCATTGTCGAAAAACGCCATTTGCCCAACCAAACTCACTCGCTGTGACGAAGGAACCATAACACGGGAGGGAAACACGTGGCGGGGAGACATAACCCAAGAGAGAAAGGAAGGTCAGCAAGTGCACAAGATGGGGCAGGTCTATGCACCACACCCATGCCACAACCCCTCACGCAACCCTCGCATGCATTGCCGACAAAACCTATTGCACAACCGTACTCACATGCTGTGACGAAGGAACCATAACACGGGAGAGAAACACGTGGCGGGGAGACATGAACCAAGAGAGAAAGGATTGTCAGCAGGTGCACAAGATGGGGCAGGTATGTGCACCACGCCCATGCCACAACCCCTCACGCAACCCTCGCATGCATTGCCGAAAAACCTATTGCGCAACTGTACTCACTCGCTGTGACGAAGGAACCATAACACGGGGGGGGAAACACGTGGCGGGGAGACATATCCCAAGAGAGAAAGGAATGTGAGCAGGTGCACAAGATGGGGCAGGTATGTGCACCACACCCATGCCACAGCCCCTCACGCAACCGTTGCATGCATGGCCGACAAAAGTAGTGCATAACCGTACTCACCAGCTGCGGCGAAGTAAGGATGACACGGGAGGGAAGTGTGTTGTGGGAGACATAACCCAAGAGAAAAAGGACCATTAGCAAATGCACAAGATGGGGCAGGTGTGTGCTCCACACCCCTGCCACAACCCCTCACGCAACCCTCGCATGCGCCACCGACAAAAGCCCTTTCCACAACCAGCTCACCACCTGCGGCAAAGGAAGCAAGACACGGGAGGGAAGCGTGTTGTGGGAGACATAACCCAGAAGAGAAAGAAGAATGACACGGGATGGAATCACATGGCGGGGATACATGACCCAGAAGAGATGATAAAGCATTGTGAGCGCGCAAGCAGGTTGGTACTGTCTCATGCACTACCCACTGATAAAACCCACGCATGCACTGCCGGAACGTTGGTCACAAGCAACCGCACTCACGGCTTTTCAGCCGCCACCACCCTTGCATGGCGGCCTAGCAAAAACAAACGTGGTGGGTCCAACAATGTGGTGAGGGCGAGTGGTGCGTTTGAGCCTGACAAACCACACAGTGCGACCAACGTGCTGCTGTGTTACACCTGTTTGTATCCTAGGACAGCAGCGTCGCGCCCAACACGGGTTTCATCCGGGGAACAAGCGCAGGAGAAGGCAAGCCACTATTGTTCGCTGTTACCCTCACCATCTGCTTGCACGGTGGTCGCAAGAAGAAGCGCGAGCAGCACGCCACCAACGTACATTTGAACACGCATCTGCAGCGACAGGAAGGCGTGTGGCACGCACGATATGTAAACCCGGACAGAACAGTGTGGGCCACCAGATGGGCCACTACGGCTCTCTGCGAACAACGTCCTGCTATTCTCACGGCCGGGAACGTCAATAACTGACAGGAAGGGTGCCGCCCATGCATTTCAGGCGCTTCACCAGGCGTGCAGGATGGGCGCCGCACGCCTGGCGATGCTGCGTCCTGACGGCCACTAGTACGCCACTTCGCGGGCCGTGCGACGCCAATGAAGTCCTCAACAGGCGGTCACGCTCAGTAAGATCACTGATACGGCACTGTACAGTGCTGACCGTCGGCCGAACGGCGACGTTGTAGGCACCTCACCTTACAGGGAGGAGGGCTCTAGAACGGTAGAGGGCAGGACGTAGTCGCTCGCGCTGCTGGCTCTCTGCGCACAACGTCCTCCTATTCTCACGGCCGGGAACGTCAATAACTGATCAGAAGGGTACCGCCCATGCATTTGTCGCGCTTCACCAGGCGTGCAGAGCCAGGGATGGCTGCCAGAAGCTGCCAAATGCGTTGTTCCGGCAAGGGCGATTTCCTGCTTCTGGCAGGTCTTCTGGCAGCCCTTGCAGCAAGTGTCAGCGTCTCTAGCTCCCTGTAGCAGCCCTCTGAGGGCCTCCCAGTGCTGAATACCGCTTGTGCATGACCCCAAACCCTTGTCTCCGCGCCCCCAACCCCCCAGCGCACCCTCCGGCTGGCAGTCGTTGCTGGGCCACCCCAAGCGGGCTGGCTCCCTATGGCAACCGAGGTGCGATGCACACTTGCTCAAGGCCCTCAGCAACCAGGCTCGCAACCACACACTGAGCTGCACAGCGTGCAGACTGCTGAGCTGCCGGCTGCATGAGCGATACTCTCTGCGCCCTGACCTGCAGGGGGTCGCGGAGCAGCGTCTTGCTGCAGCAGGGCTTGCGACGGCCGCTCTGGCGGCGGCGCCGCCGCCGCCGCCGCTGGCGGCGCCTGCCGCGGCAGGTGTGGAGCCCCGCTCTCTGCATCCCCACCAGCAGCAGCAGCCCCAGCAGCAGCCCCAGCTGCAGCCAGGCAGCTCGAATGCAGAGCTTGCCTCCAACTCGCAGCTTACGGCCACGGCGTGGTCAACTTGTCGGCACCCGGCGCGGCGCTTGCTGCCGACGCAGCATTCCTGGCGGCAGCCATGGCAGCAGCAACGGATGAGCGCCAGCAGGAGGTCCTGCAGCAGGCTCTTGATGGCCTTCAGCGCACCAGCGGCAAGCTCCTCTTGCCTCAGGTGTTGCTCCTGTCCTCTAAGACAATTGGCATGTGGGGCACGCACTCCACGGCCCACCTGGCGGCGGACAGCAATGCAGCGCCCTTCATCGACAAGATGCGGCGGTCGTTTCACCTGTCGGTGAAGCAGCTAAACCTCTCCAGCGAGCAGGCGCACGCAGCTGCGTCGCGAGGTGCTGAGCATACTGCGCAGCATGCCTGGCCACGAGGCCTTCCCACCAACGGCGGCGCTCGTCTCAGCTGTCAACAAGCGCATCAATCGTTGGCTGGAGCCCCTGTACGGCTACAGCGCAGAGGAGGAGCTGGGCACGCTGTCGCCAGACGCCCTGACAGGTGCGTGGTGGGATGGTGGCTGGTTGTGCGCGGTGCAGCGCACGAGTGGCACGGCAGAACCAGTGAGCGAGCACTCCGCCCCGCTGATGCAGCCGCATCGACGTAGTGCTGTGCTGCCGCCCCCATCTCTCCCTGCTCTCACAGAGGTGATTGAGCGCGGCATTAGTGCTGGCACGCTCGGCGGCTCTGCCAAGAGCGTGACGGTAAGGGAGCTATTTGCAGATCGCTCGTTGCTCCTCGCCGCCATGCAGCAGCGTGGCATTCAGCTGGCACGCTATGATGTGGTCGGCGAGGAGGCTGGCCCTGTAGACCAACTGTGGCGGTCGCTCGTTCTGCAGGGCGGCGCCCGCCAGGTGAGTGCGCGGTGGGCCGCAGGTGGCGGTGAGGTTGGCAGTCCGCGGCAACGCTTGGGGCCCCGCTTCGGCGGCGGAGCAGGAACGGGTGACGCGCACGGGCGCTAGCCCTAGTACCCCCCGGCCCGCAGGGGCGGGTTTGAACGCAAAGCGCCAATGGACGGACCACCGGCTTGTTGTTGAGCCTGGAAACTGCATCTCGGATCAGCCACCATTTTTTCCTCCCCAGTTGGGGTTACCCTTATGCTGCTGCCCAGGTCTCCTGGGGTATTGGCAGTAGGGGGATGGTGCCCGGCAGGGTGGAAGTCCCAGAAGGCAGGCTGGTGTCCTACCACCCCCTGTCCAGGTCTCGTAGAGGCCAGCGATGCAGGGTAATTGTTATTTGTTATTGTTATTTGGCAGCTACATGCCACTGCCGCTGCGCATTGCATGCACTGCTGGCCACACGCGCATCCACCCGCCTGCCTCCGCTCACCATTGTCCCAAGGCGTTTCCCTGTTGCCCTTACATCTGCAGGTCGCCTGCAATCCGGCCCTCGTTGCCGCCGTGGCCGAGTCCCTTGGGCTGCAGCAGAAAGACGTGCGCGAGGCAGCCACGCGGCTAGCGGCGCTTGAGCCCGTGGCTGATGCTGCCGCTCCCATGGGGCAACTGCCTGCGGAGCTGCAACACCTGTTCACCCCAGGGCTGTGGGAGGTGCCGCTGCTGCCGCTGCCTCTTGGTGTGGAGGGCGGCCTCACCCCGCACGCAGCTGCTGCCGCAGCGGGCACCCCCTTTGGCACTTTTGCGGCCGCAGACCAGTTGTCAAACCTCATGCAGCTGGGTGCCTCGGAGCTGCCACCAAGGGGCCAGGCGCGGTTGCGGCAGGGCTGAACGCCGAACGATTGTCCCTGCCTCCCGCTGTCCTGCCCTTCACACCCTGTCCCTTGCTGCCCCACCCTTGGCACCGCCGACACGCGCCCTCAAGGCCGCAGGCACGCCGACCCGCGCCAAGCCAATGCCAAGAACCGCCAGGCCCCCCGGAGGATTGGGTAGGTGGATGGGGGGAGGGGGAACTGGAAGCCAAGCCAAACGCGACGGGAGGCTGACGCGGCAGCACACAAGGGCAGTCACACAAAAGGGTACAGGGCTGGGCAGCGCTAGTGGGTGAGTGGCTGACGAGGGTGAGAGGGATGCCCCAGAGGCTCAAAAAGCACCGAAAATCGGCGCAAAACCGGGGAGCCGCGACGCTCCGCCAAGCACGCCGCGGTAGCGCCCCGCCGGCCGTGAACCTCAGCCCCGACACGCTCGCCTGCGAGCTACAGCCAGCCAGCACGTGCCAAGAGCCGTGCAGCCCTGCGCGGGCCGCTCGAGCGCAAAGCCGGGATGGCCCGTCCGTCGAAGGTGCGAGAAGCGAGGCGCCAGGCCGCTGCCGGCCACCACACGCCGCCTGGAGCGCTACAGAAGCAGCCAAAGGCACTGCGAGACGCGTGGAGTAGCACGCGCGGCCTCGGGTTCCGGGAGTCCCGCTCGCAGAGCGCCCCGAGGGCGGGGTGGGGCCTGGGGCCCCAGGCGGGGCCACTGGCGCGGGGGGAGGGTTGGAAGGACCGGAAAAAGCCACGGCGGCGGCGCCTGCGGCGTCGTCGGCTGGCGGCGGCGGCGCTGCTGCAGGCGGGGCCGGAGCTGCCGCAGACCGCACACGCATGCCACTCACGTCAAAGGATATATGGTGTGGCACTGCTGCGCCGACTGTGAGGTTACAGGTGGGTCCGCACGTTAACGTGCCGGGGCTGAGCCCTCTAACCTGAGGAGCAATGCCTGTGAAGGGAGCGGGGGGGGAAGCGGCACAGCAGCGCACAGGCTGGCCAATCGGGCGCAGAGGAGGGCGGGAGAGCGGCGGGCACCTGGAAGCCGCTCCCGAAACACAGGCATGCAGGGGCAAGCGGGGGGCAGCATGGCAGTAAGGGGGCCGGGTCGCAGGAGCGATGCATCAAACACACCCTTCAACCGCATGCGGCACAACGCCGCCCGGGAAAACAACAAGGGGACAAGGGAGCAAAAGCAAAAGCCCGCAGAGCAAGAGAACTACCAAGAAAGCAGCGGCAGCGCCAGCCCCGGCACAAGAGCTGGTGAAAGCGTCCAGACAGGCAAGCAACAACCGCGGCAAAAGGCAGGGAGCGCTCAAGCAGGCAGGGGGGGAGAGGGTACGGGAGGCCGGAAGAACGGGGCAGGGGGGTGGGGAGGCCGGAAGAATGGAACAGGAGGGTGGGGAAGCCAGGGGCACAGGGGACCGGGGAGGCTGGGGACTGGGGGCAGGAGGGGGCGGATGCACAAGGGAAGCGGAGACTAGCGCGACAGACAGCAGCAGCGCAGGCCATGCACGCACACGCACCCAGCAGGGCGCTGCCCAGTCCGCAAGGACTGACAGCATGGGGGCCGCGAGGCCGCCAGCGGGGCGGGCGGGCAGGCCGCCGCCGCCGGCACACCAGCTACCCGAGCATGGTGCCCCCCCTGGTAGCGCCATTGAGCGTCACAGAGGAGTGTCCAAAACAATTGGCATGCAGAGCGCGAGGCGAGATGGAGGAAATCAGCAGGGTCGCCGGGGTCTGTCGCAGCGCGCTCGAGGGCAGCGGCAGGGGCAGGGGGCGGCGGCACCAGAGGGCCGCCGCTGCCCGCGTCGCCGGCGGGCTGCAGGAGGCCATCCAGCGTGAGCTGCACGAGGCGCGGCTGGGCGGGCTGCTGCTGCTGCAGGGGCGGCCGCTGCTGCTGCCGCTGCCGCCAGCGCAGCCGCAAGCCGGTGAGCCGCCGCCGGCCGTGATCCATGGCCTCCACCGCTGCCAGGCAGACCACACCCCAGACGCCAGCGTGCTCGCCGTCCGGCGGCCGAGCCAGCCAGACATCAGCCTGGGTGGGGGGGGCCAGGGGCGGCGCTGGCGCAGCGGCCACCGCGCGCGCGGCGTCCAGCTGGCCGACCACGGCACGGGCAACGGGGCAGTCCCAGAAGTGGTGCTGGCGGCCGGGGCGCGGGACGGCTGCGCCGCAGGGGCACGGCTCGTCGACATGCAGCCGCGCAGCGGTGGGCAGCGCATCGTACGCCAGCCGCCAGAAGGTTTCCTTCCTGCCGTTCTCCCAGGGCAGGCGCCACAACCGCCGCAGGACAGCCGACAGCTCTGCCAGGGGAGGCAGCGGAGGGGGGAGGGGAGGGGGAGGGGCACCGGCGGCGAGCGCAGCAAACGGCGCAAGGTACTGGGCGGCGCGCGCGGCAGCAGCCTCAATCGTGAGCAGGGCGGTGGCAGCGCGCACAACAAGGGAGGCCAGGGAGCGGCCAGGGAGCGGCCAGCCAAGGCGGGGCAGCAGCATGGCAGCGAGCACAACGGCAGGGGCCGGCAGCTGGCCGGCAGGGGCAGCTGCTGCCTGCACGGCCGCCCCAACCCACTCAGCAGGCAGCGCAGCACGCAACAGCGCAGCCCGCTCGCAGGCGACATGGCGCTCAGCAAAGGCATAGGAGCCAGCCAGCAGGGGGCCGCGCACGCCCCGCTCGTACTCTGCGTGGGTGGGCGCCGCCAGCGCGGCACGCTCCACCGCCAACAGGCCGCCCAGCGTGTCAACGCCAGCCGCGCGGAAATCGGCAAAGGGGACGTCGACGCTGTCAGGGTTGGCGGGGGAGGCCAGGGCAGGGTTGCCCCAGAGGGGAATGGAGAGGCACCAGGGGCCAGGCACCAGCGGATCGCCGCCCACGTCAGCCACCGGGGGGAGGAGGGCGACGGAGGTGTGCATGCGGCGCAACGGCGGGGGGAGGGGGGGGGAGTGCAGCCGGCGCAGCACGTCCAGGCAGCCAGCACAGCAGTCCAGCAGGCGGCAGGTCACGCAGCAGCAGGCGGGCGATGGCAACCCAGGGGGGGCAGGCGGTGGGGCACAGGGGGGCAGCGATGAGGCGGGCAGCCCAGCAGGCATGGCGCGCAGAGATGTGCTGCGGCCAGGGCAGCACGCCGAAGCCGCCATCAGCAGGGCGGCCGAAGAGGCAGGAGTGGTGCAGGCCGGCAAAGGAGCGGCCTGTGGAGGCGGGGGACCGCGCACGGTCAACAAGGCGGGCGGTGATGGTGGTGAGGCGGGAGGCAACGGCGGGGGGAGGGTGGCCAAGGAACTCAGCAAAGTACAGCAGCCGGGAGACACCGTACGCGGCGCTGGCAAAGCCCCGGCCGAAGAGGGAGAGGCCAAGGCGGGAGACGCGGGTGAAGGCAGCTTCCACGCCGGCAAGGCGGTCAGCCCAGGCAGCAGAGAGGACATCGGCAGGCGGCTCGCCATTGGAGAAGGGGATGCCCATTGCGGTGGCAGTGTCAACCAGGGGCATGCCGCGGCGGGCAGCAGGGGGAGGGAGGGCCGCGTCAACGCCAGGGGGAATCGATCCGAGGGGGAGAAGGCGGGACTTGGCAGGGTGGAGGTGCTGGCCAGTGGCGGCAGCAAAGGTAGCCATAGCGGAGAGGAAGGCGGGGAGCTGGGCGGGGGACTCGAGCAGCACCTGGGCATCATCAGCATAGACGCCGGTGGTGGCAGTGCGGGGGGAACCGGGCAGGAGGTTAGAGACGCCAATACCGCGGGAGCGCAGGAAGGAGAGGAGGGCCTGGGAGACAGCCAGGTAGAGGAGCGGGGCAAGGGGGCAGCCCTGGCGCACACCGGCGAAGGAGGGGGAGGGGGACGAGATGAAGCCGTTGACAATAGCACGAGCGTAGGTGCCAGACAGCAGGGGCCGCACTAGGGAGAGGAAGGCATCACCAAAGCCAAGGGAGGACAGCGCAGAGAGGAGGAAGCCATGGTCGATGGTGTCATAGGCCTTGCGGAAGTCGCAGAAAACAGCGAGGCCCCAGCGCCCGCGGCGGCGCAGCAGGTGAGGCAGTAACTGGAGGGCAAGGATGTTGGCACCGACGTGGCGGCCAGGGACAAAGGCAGTCTGCTCAGGGTCGATGACGAGCGGAAGGCAGGGGCCAAGGCGCTTGGCCAGCAGGAGGGTGTACAGGCGGTAGTCGGTGTTCAGGAGGGTGATGGGGCGATAGTTGAGGGGGTCGGAGCGGTCGCCCGATTTGTGTAGCATGGTGATGAGGCCCTCATGGAAGCCAGGGGGGAGGACACCAGTGGCGGCAATTGCGGAGAAGAGGCGCGCAAAGAGGGGGGCAAAGGAGGTGCGCAGCCGGCAGTACAGGTCAGTGGGGATGCCATCCAGGCCGGGGGAGCGGCCAGGCTTGGCGCGCCGCAGCGCCCGCAGCACCTCCGCCGGGGTGAAAGTGGCGCTGCCCAGGGCAGCAGCCAGCTGCGGGCTGAGCCGCCGGCCGCCGCCCAGCGCAGCAAGCACCTCCGCCTGCGCAGCCGGCGAGACCGCCGGCTGAGCCGACACTCCCGCCCAGCAGTCGGCGGCCACCTGGGCCGTAGCCGCACCCGTGTGCAGCGCGCCGCCCGCGCCCCGCAGCGCTGCCACCGCCGTCACATGCTGCGGCGGGCGGAGCTGGCGGGAGAGCGCAGGCCCAGGCCGCTCGCCGGAGTGCAGCCAGGAGAAGCGGCGCAGCTTCGCAGCCGCAGCTCCCACCGACGGCGCCCGGCGCAGCCTGCGGCTCGCGGCGCCCGCCTAGGGGGTTGGGGGCCGGGCAGATGTGTCTAGCCTGCACATTTTGCAGCTGAACACTAGGGGGCGCTTGGCCCACGACCCCCACATTGTGACAGCAGCGGTCGCCGCCGCCGCTAGCGACGGCCCCATGCCACACATTCTGATCCTTTCTGAGACCTGCACCCGTCCCGACTCCACTCCTCCACCCTTGCAGGGCTACGTCCTCGCGCACTTCTCCCACAGCACCTTGGCTGCTGGCGGGCAGGGCCGTGGCGGCGTAGCTCTCTACGTCACCCCCAGTTTGGTGGGTCGTACGGGCATTTGGGGCGATGCCCATGTGGGAGGAGGCGTGGCAGCCTGGGTCAGGGTCCAGGGGGTGCTGGACCGCCCCCTGCATATTGCGGCGTGCTACGTGCCGCCGGGCTTGCCTGTCGCCGGTTTGGGGCAGTTCTTTGGTCACCTCTGCCACGACGTGCTGCGGGCCCGTGAGGCCGGGTACGTTGCGGTGGGCGGTGACTTTAACGGTCGCACAGGTGCGGCCGTTGAGGGGGATGTGGGGGATGGGGAGTTGAGCGCCTCCATTCTGCCCCACATCGGGGAGCGTATCAGTGTCGACACGACACTGAACGCGCAGGGCCGGGCCCTGCTGGGAATGTGTCAGGAGGGGGGCCTGTGGATCGTGAACGCCCTCCTGCCAGGGGACGTCCCCAGGCAGTGGACGTACCACAGCATCCAGAACGCCGGGGCAGCTTCAGTAGTGGATTATTTCCTACTGGATGCTGACCTGCTGGGTGTTGCGAGAGCGACCCTCAGTGTCCAGCCTCCTGAGCAATGCCTGGACCACACTGCTATTGTTTTGACCCTTGGTGAGGGCGCGTGCCTGCCGGCAGACACCTCTGCTAGCGGCGCGGGCCCGAGCCCTGCCGGTGCTGAGTACATCGTCGACCCCTCCTTGCTGCCTGCCTTCACGGCGGCGGTCGAGGCTCGGGGGGAGGCGTGGGAAAGGCTCACGGCACAGGCCTCTCAGGCTGGCTCACCCGCGAGCCTCGATGCCCTTGGGTATGAGTTTGATGCGTTGATGCGCGAGTGTGCGGTTGAGGCTGGCTTTCGGGTGTTGGGCTCTGAGCGGACTGGGGGCGACCGTCCCCCCCGGCCGCCAGGAGGGGGGAACCTGCGCCGGCACCGCAGGCGAGCCCTCCGCCGCGGGGACATGGCAGCAGCGGCTGCGCTGCAGCGCTTGGCATGTGCGGTGGCCCGTAGGCACCGCAGGCAGAGGCAGGGGGCCCGGGTTCGGCGCCTCCTGGATTGGCGCAAGTCCGACCCCGCCCGCTTTTATCGCACGCTTCGCGGCACACAGTCTGGCCCGCTGGCCAGCATCCCAGTGCGTGACTGGGTATCCCACTTTGTGGGCTTGGTGGGCCAACGGCCGGCAGGGCGCGCCGTTGAGCCTATGCAGGGGGGCGTGGTGTCCCGCCACCCTGCAGAGGGGAGCCCTGCGGCCCAAGAGGCCAAGGCGCGCATGCATGTCCCGTTCACGGCTGAGGAGCTGTGCGCGGTTGTGCGCCGCACGGGCAACAGCAAGGCGGTTCTCGGGGCCCTGAAGCCAATGATGCTAAAGGCAGCCCTGGACCACCTGGCTGCACCCCTTGTAGCGATCCTGAACGCCTGTGTGCAGGTTGGGGCTCTGCCACAGGTGTGGGCCATGAGCGCCCTTGTCCCCATTCGGAAGCCTGGCGCGGCACACCAGACGCCCGAGGGCTATCGCGGGATAGCAGTGGGGACCCTGCATGCCAAGCTCTATGCTGGCATGCTTAACGACAGGATCACCGCCTACACGGAGGCGGCGGGGATTAGGGCAACCGGCCAGGCGGGTTTCCGCCGGGGCTTCGGTTGCAGTGACCAGACTCTGGCCCTGCGTGCCATCATTGAGCGGCAGCGTGCCCGCGGGCAGCGGTTGTACGCCTGCTTTGTGGATTTTAAGCAGGCGTTCGACCGCGTGCCCCGGGACAAGCTGTGGTTCAAGCTGGAGCGCGCTGGAATTGACGGGTGGGCCCTTCGGGCCGTGCAGGCCCTCTATTCCAGCGTTCCCTTCAGCGTGAAGACCCCTGCGGGCTTCACCCCCTGCTTCCGCTCCCTCATGGGAGTGAAGCAAGGTTGTCCCCTGAGCCCCACACTGTTTGGCATGTACTTGGATGACTTTGAGTCCGGGCTGCTGACATCGGTGGGGGCCGAGGCCGCGTGCCTGCCGACTTGGGAGAGTGGGGTGGCCGTCCCCCCTCTGTTTTATGCTGACGATCAGGGCCTGCTTGCCTCACAGGCAACGGGTTTGCAGCGCCAGCTTGGTTACCTTGCGGAGTATTGCGCCACCTGGGGTCTGACGGTTAACACCAGCAAGACTAAGGTGGTGGTGTATGCCGCTGCTGCGCCCCGTTCAGTGGGTGACTTCCACTATCAGGGCACTGCCGTTGAGCGCGTCCCCTCCTTCAAGTATCTGGGTGTGCAGCTGCATAGCTCGCACGCCTTTTGCTCAGCGGGAGCGGCGCGGGCGCAGGCAGGGAAGCAGGCGGTGCACATCCTGCGGAGGCGCATGGCACAGTGTGGACTGCAGAGCCACCCCACGCTGGCCATGTCGCTCTTTGACATTTTCGTCCGACCTGTGATGTCGTACGGAGTTGAGGTTTGGGGCCCTCAGCTCGTCGTTGCCGCCCTAGCTGGAAGGGCGCCGGATACATGCGAAAAGGTGCACCTGGATTTCCTCAGGAGGCTCCTTGGGGTGCGGGACACTTGCTGTTCGCTCACGGTGCAGGCGGAGACCGGTCGTCTTCCCATCGTTGTTGGGTGGGCGCAGCAGGTTGCTCGTTTCGTGAACCGCCTGACGGTTCTCGATGATAGCCGGGTGGCCAAGCAGGCGTTGCTTGATAGCGTGGCCCTGGCTGCTACGGGTGGCGCTGCCGGCAGTGGCCGGCAGTGCTGGGCTGCAGAGGTGGGGGAGATGTGCCGGCTCCTTCGCCAGGATACCTCCTTCCTCAGGGGCCACCTCCCTGAGCGGATGGATATCGGCGAGGTGGCGGATTCCGCTGCCTGCCGGCATTACGGTCGCTATAGTGGTTCATCCACGATGGTGATGCGTTATCAAGAGGAGGTGACGGGGCAGGCAGTGGCACAAGCTGCTTACCGTCCCGCTGCACACCTCTCCGCGGTTCCCGAGCGCAAGCGTCGCCAGACACTTGCGCGCCTTCGACTGGGCTGTAGCTGGGTTGCGGATGATGTGGGGCGCACGCAGCGCCTCACCCGTGACCAGCGCCCATGCCAGCACTGCGGGGCTTCCCTGCAGTCGGCCGGGCACGTGTTGCTGGATTGCCCGCATTACGCCCCTCTGAGGGCAGAGTCCCCCCACTTGTTCCCAGAGGGCCAGACCCTTCATGGGCTCTACGCCCACCCAGACATTGCAGCTGTGGCGCGCTTTGCGCACCAGTGCTATGAGCTGGATGTGGGTAGCCAGGGCGGGCGGGCTGGAGCGTGATGCGCACGCCAAGCTGACGAGCCACCGGGCAGTGGGCCAAGAGCTGGGGCCCACAGGGTACCAACCGCAGGTTAGGTGATTCCTCCTGCGTGGGCGCCAGGCAGGCATCGGCCGGCGTCACGGCCACGGGTGGGCGGGCTGGCGCGTGATGGGCACGCCCAGCTGACGTGCCGCCGGGCACTATCGGGCCAGGAGTCGGGCCCACAGTTGCATAGCAGGCCGCGAGTTGGGTGATTCCTCTCGCGGGGGCGCCAGGCAGGCATCGGCCAGGCGCCATGGTCACGTATATCTGGCCTTGGCCCCCACCTCCCCCCTGGCCCCCCCCACGGCGATAGCGGCAACGTCAGCACGGCACCGACGGCACACGGCTTGCGGCAACGGCTTGCAGCAGGCTCTGGCACTGGCTGGCGCGACACGCCACCCCCTGCATGCACGCCTGTTTCTCACGCTCCCCTGCATCATGCCCACCACCCATTCACTCTGCTCCCGCTTCCCCTCCCTGCCCTGCCCGCGTGTCACCACACCACCTTGCCTGCACCCACTTGTTCCCCACCTCTACCTGCTTGCACGTGTCTGCTTGCCTGCATCTTCTATTGAGAGAGACGGGGCCCCGCTTCGGCGGCGGAGCAGGAACGGGTGACGCGCACGGGCGCTAGCCCTAGTACCCCCCGGCCCGCAGGGGCGGGTTTGAACGCAAAGCGCCAGTGGGCGGACCACCGGCTTGTTGTTTGAGCCTGAAAACTGCATTTCGGATCAGCCACCATTTTTTTCTCCCCAGTTGGGGTTACCCCTTATGCTGCTGCCCAGGTCTCCTGGGGTTTTCGCAGTAGGGGGATGGTGCCCGGCAGGGTGGAAGTCCCGGAAGGCAGGCTGGTGTCCTACCACCCCCTGTCCAGGTCTCGTAGAGGCCAGCGATGCAGGGTAATTGTATTATTATGCAGCAGCGCCTGCCGCATGGGCAGCAGTGCGCCACTGGCCATGCGCAGCCACCAGATGAGGCAGGGCAGCATCCTCGCCGGCCTCCCACTGACCAGCAACGGCATCAAGAGCAGCACGTGCTTCCCCCACAGCGAGGAAGCCCCCTAGCGATAGGGTGGTGGATGCATAGCTTTAACCCTGTCCGGTCGCCTCTGTGACGGTGCGCGCACCGTTCCCCGCCGGTGCATCGGTCACTGAGGCCGGGCAGGCGCTGCGGGAGGCCGCTGCGCCGGCCATGGTGGCGGCGGCGCGCGCTGCCGCCGGCGGCGCCTCTTCCCCCTCTCCCTCCCCCCTCTTCTTCCCAGCCCGTGAGCCCCTCTGTCAGTACCGCACGGCCGAGGACGGCAGCAGGACTCCGTGCTTTGTGGTGGTTGGTTTTGTGGTGCTTGAGTGCCACCATGCGGCTGTGCTGGCCGTGCCGCCGCCGCGCCTGCCTGCGCTTTGGCCCTCCGGCGCCCCGCCCGCCGAGGTGCTGGATGGCTGGCTGCCAGCCGAGCAGTCTGCCACCCTGCATGGTGTGCCCGCCGAGGTGGATGCCGACGTGGTCGCCTCTGCTGTGCGGGCGCGGTGGCCCGGCGTGCTTCGTGTTGTGCGGGACCAGTCCGCCGCCGGCGTCCTCATCCCCACCTACTCCCTCGTGCTCTCTCGCAGCTGCCCCCCTTGACCGCGTGCCGCCGCACCAGTTCACTCTGCGTGTGGATGAGCAAGAGGTGGTGGCCAAGCTCATGCGGGCCCCCCTGCTCCCCCCGGCGCCGCCCACCGCCTCCCCTCCCTCCCCGCCTGCCCCGCCCGCCCCTCCGGCGGCGCCGCCGGCTGCCCCGCCCGCCCCTGCGGCGGCGCCGCCGGCCTGCGCTGCGGAGGACACTGCGGCGCTGGCGGCGCGCGTGGCCGCGGCTGCGGTCGCTGCCGTCATCGTTGCTGATGCCGGCGTTTCTGCTGCGCGCCCCTCCCCCCGGTCCCCTCCCCGCTCGGCCCCTGCCTCACAGGACTTCGGCTACGTGCCCCGCCGCCAGGCTTCCTCTCCCACCCGTGTGCGCTCCGCCTCCCCGCGCGGGCGCAGCCGCCACGCCGACCGCGCGGCAGCAGCGGAGAAGAGCCGCGAGCGGTGGCTGCAGGGCCTGGACGGCCTGCACGACGAGCAGTACCGCCGCTTACCCGACCACGACAATCCCTGGGTGCAGCACCAGCCCGACCTGTCGGACAGCGGCAAGCGGCCCCGCAGCCACAGCAGCAGCGGGCGCAGCGGCAGCGTGCACCGCCGTGCACCGCCGTCCCACCGCCGTCCCCCTAGCGAGGAAGCCCCCTAGCGATAGGGTGGTGGATGCATGGCTTTAACCCCGTTGGGCCACGGGTTCGATCCTTAGTGTCGACTCGTGAAAGTAAAAGGGAAGAACTGACAGGCTCAGTGCTCACGTACAACACGCTCAAACCAGGGTCTCGGCTGTTCCAGCGCCTGGCGTGGCTCCGTAGATCAAACATTGGTCCGCAGGGGGACGATACGGGCATATGCCCCACTCTTTACCTTTTACCTTACAGCAGTGCCAGCCGCACCTCCCCCCCTGCCCCCTCCGTCGGCGGCGGCTCCGACGTGGTGATGCCCTATGACGCGTAGAGGTCCGCCGCGGCCAGCGCTGCGCGTCGGCAGCGTGAACCTGCGCGGGCTGGCCGTCGCTGGGCGGCTGCATGCTGCGGCCGCCGCGTGGCGCGCCGCCCGCTACGACGTCGTCCTCGCTCAAGAGCATCACCTCCTCTCTCACCTCCACGACCACGCCATCATCCAAGCCCTCACTGACCTTGGGTGGCAGGCGTTCTTCTCCTTTAGTAGGCCGGGCCCGGGGGGCGCCGCGGGGGGACTGCTGTGCTGCTGCGCCGTGCCCTCATGAGCTCCGGCGAGCTGGCCGCGCCGACGGTGCAGCGCTGCCCCCGCGGCCGCTACACTGCCCTGTCTTTCACGTGATCTGGCCACTCCCTGCACGTCTGCTCCATATACCTCCCCAACGCCCCTGCTGCGCGCGTTGCCTACATCTCCTCGTCCCTGGCATCCCTTGCTGCCGCTGCCCGTGCAAAGGGGCAGCGCCTCTTGTGGGGCGGCGATTACAACTTCACCCCTGATCCCCACCTTGATCGCCGCTCCATGGCCTGCACCCCCCTGCGGCGCTCCACCCACTACAACGACACCACCTCCCAGTCCTCCTTCTCCGTCTTCCTGCCTGACCTTGTGGATGCCTGGCGGGCGCGGCGCCACCACCGCCATGCAATTACCTTCACGAACGGCCGTGTCTTCGCCCGTCTTGACCGCATCTATGTCTCTGACCCCCTCCTCCCCTGCGCCTCTTGCCCCACGGTCGGCCGCGCCCCCCCGGCTGGTCACTGCCCCGTCTCTGTCACCCTGCTCGGCCTGCAACCTCCTGCTGTTGGCCACCAGCGCCGCCGCCTGCGGCTTGGCTTCCTCTCCTCCCCTGCCCTCCTCCGGCGTTTGCAGGACTGGGTTGACGCCCAGGCGCCCCCTCCCGACCACGGCACCCTCATCGCCACCTGGTGGCCCGCCTTCAAGCGCGACCTGTCGTCCCTCTGCCGTGAGCTGCAGCGCGCCTCCGCCCTGCCGGCGCCTGCTGTAAAGGTAAAGGTAAAGAGTGGGGCATATGCCCGTATCGTCCCCCTGCGGACCAATGTTTGATCCTACGGGGCCATGCCAGGCGCTGGAACAGCCGAGACCCTGGTTTGAGCGTGTTGTACGTGAGCACTGAGCCTGTCAGTTCTCCCCTTTTACTTTCACAAGCCGACACTAAGGATCGAACCCGTGCCCCGGACAGGGTTAAAGCCATGCATCCACCACCCTATCGCTAGGGGGCTTCCTCGCTGTGGGGGAAGCACGTGCTGCTCTTGATGCCGTTGCTGGTCAGTGGGAGGCCGGCGAGGATGCTGCCCTGCCTCATCTGGTGGCTGCGCATGGCCAAAGGCGCACTGCTGCCCATGCGGCGGGCGCTGCTGCATAATAATACAATTACCCTGCATCGCTGGCCTCTACGAGACCTGGACAGGGGGTGGTAGGACACCAGCCTGCCTTCCGGGACTTCCACCCTGCCGGGCACCATCCCCCTACTGCCAAAAACCCAGGAGACCTGGGCAGCAGCATAAGGGGTAACCCCAACTGGGGAGAAAAAAATGGTGGCTGATCCGAAATGCAGTTTTCAGGCTCAAACAACAAGCCGGTGGTCCGCCCATTGGCCTTTTGCGTTCAAACCCGCCCCTGCGGGCCGGGGGGTACTAGGGCTAGCGCCCGTGCGCGTCACCCGTTCCTGCTCCGCCGCCGAAGCGGGGCCCCGTCTCTCTCAATAGAAGATGCAGGCAAGCAGACACGTGCAAGCAGGTAGAGGTGGGGAACAAGTGGGTGCAGGCAAGGTGGTGTGGTGACACGCGGGCAGGGCAGGGAGGGGAAGCGGGAGCAGAGTGAATGGGTGGTGGGCATGATGCAGGGGAGCGTGAGAAACAGGCGTGCATGCAGGGGGTGGCGTGTCGCGCCAGCCAGTGCCAGAGCCTGCTGCAAGCCGTTGCCGCAAGCCGTGTGCCGTCGGTGCCGTGCTGACGTTGCCGCTATCGCCGTGGGGGGGCCAGGGGGGAGGTGGGGGCCAAGGCCAGATATACGTGACCATGGCGCCTGGCCGATGCCTGCCTGGCGCCCCCGCGAGAGGAATCACCCAACTCGCGGCCTGCTATGCAACTGTGGGCCCGACTCCTGGCCCGATAGTGCCCGGCGGCACGTCAGCTGGGCGTGCCCATCACGCGCCAGCCCGCCCACCCGTGGCCGTGACGCCGGCCGATGCCTGCCTGGCGCTCACGCAGGAGGAATCACCTAACCTGCGGTTGGTACCCTGTGGGCCCCAGCTCTTGGCCCACTGCCCGGTGGCTCGTCAGCTTGGCGTGCGCATCACGCTCCAGCCCGCCCGCCCTGGCTACCCACATCCAGCTCATAGCACTGGTGCGCAAAGCGCGCCACAGCTGCAATGTCTGGGTGGGCGTAGAGCCCATGAAGGGTCTGGCCCTCTGGGAACAAGTGGGGGGACTCTGCCCTCAGAGGGGCGTAATGCGGGCAATCCAGCAACACGTGCCCGGCCGACTGCAGGGAAGCCCCGCAGTGCTGGCATGGGCGCTGGTCACGGGTGAGGCGCTGCGTGCGCCCCACATCATCCGCAACCCAGCTACAGCCCAGTCGAAGGCGCGCAAGTGTCTGGCGACGCTTGCGCTCGGGAACCGCGGAGAGGTGTGCAGCGGGACGGTAAGCGGCTTGTGCCACTGCCTGCCCCGTCACCTCCTCTTGATAACGCATCACCATCGTGGATGAACCACTATAGCGACCGTAATGCCGGCAGGCAGCGGAATCCGCCACCTCGCCGATATCCATCCGCTCAGGGAGGTGGCCCCTGAGGAAGGAGGTATCCTGGCGAAGGAGCCGGCACATCTCCCCCACCTCTGCAGCCCAGCACTGCCGGCCACTGCCGGCAGCGCCACCCGTAGCAGCCAGGGCCACGCTATCAAGCAACGCCTGCTTGGCCACCCGGCTATCATCGAGAACCGTCAGGCGGTTCACGAAACGAGCAACCTGCTGCGCCCACCCAACAACGATGGGAAGACGACCGGTCTCCGCCTGCACCGTGAGCGAACAGCAAGTGTCCCGCACCCCAAGGAGCCTCCTGAGGAAATCCAGGTGCACCTTTTCGCATGTATCCGGCGCCCTTCCAGCTAGGGCGGCAACGACGAGCTGAGGGCCCCAAACCTCAACTCCGTACGACATCACAGGTCGGACGAAAATGTCAAAGAGCGACATGGCCAGCGTGGGGTGGCTCTGCAGTCCACACTGTGCCATGCGCCTCCGCAGGATGTGCACCGCCTGCTTCCCTGCCTGCGCCCGCGCCGCTCCCGCTGAGCAAAAGGCGTGCGAGCTATGCAGCTGCACACCCAGATACTTGAAGGAGGGGACGCGCTCAACGGCAGTGCCCTGATAGTGGAAGTCACCCACTGAACGGGGCGCAGCAGCGGCATACACCACCACCTTAGTCTTGCTGGTGTTAACCGTCAGACCCCAGGTGGCGCAATACTCCGCAAGGTAACCAAGCTGGCGCTGCAAACCCGTTGCCTGTGAGGCAAGCAGGCCCTGATCGTCAGCATAAAACAGAGGGGGGACGGCCACCCCACTCTCCCAAGTCGGCAGGCACGCGGCCTCGGCCCCCACCGATGTCAGCAGCCCGGACTCAAAGTCATCCAAGTACATGCCAAACAGTGTGGGGCTCAGGGGACAACCTTGCTTCACTCCCATGAGGGAGCGGAAGCAGGGGGTGAAGCCCGCAGGGGTCTTCACGCTGAAGGGAACGCTGGAATAGAGGGCCTGCACGGCCCGAAGGGCCCACCCGTCAATTCCAGCGCGCTCCAGCTTGAACCACAGCTTGTCCCGGGGCACGCGGTCGAACGCCTGCTTAAAATCCACAAAGCAGGCGTACAACCGCTGCCCGCGGGCACGCTGCCGCTCAATGATGGCACGCAGGGCCAGAGTCTGGTCACTGCAACCGAAGCCCCGGCGGAAACCCGCCTGGCCGGTTGCCCTAATCCCCGCCGCCTCCGTGTAGGCGGTGATCCTGTCGTTAAGCATGCCAGCATAGAGCTTGGCATGCAGGGTCCCCACTGCTATCCCGCGATAGCCCTCGGGCGTCTGGTGTGCCGCGCCAGGCTTCCGAATGGGGACAAGGGCGCTCATGGCCCACACCTGTGGCAGAGCCCCAACCTGCACACAGGCGTTCAGGATCGCTACAAGGGGTGCAGCCAGGTGGTCCAGGGCTGCCTTTAGCATCATTGGCTTCAGGGCCCCGAGAACCGCCTTGCTGTTGCCCGTGCGGCGCACAACCGCGCACAGCTCCTCAGCCGTGAACGGGACATGCATGCGCGCCTTGGCCTCTTGGGCCGCAGGGCTCCCCTCTGCAGGGTGGCGGGACACCACGCCCCCCTGCATAGGCTCAACGGCGCGCCCTGCCGGCCGTTGGCCCACCAAGCCCACAAAGTGGGATACCCAGTCACGCACTGGGATGCTGGCCAGCGGGCCAGACTGTGTGCCGCGAAGCGTGCGATAAAAGCGGGCGGGGTCGGACTTGCGCCAATCCAGGAGGCGCCGAACCCGGGCCCCCTGCCTCTGCCTGCGGTGCCTACGGGCCACCGCACATGCCAAGCGCTGCAGCGCAGCCGCTGCTGCCATGTCCCCGCGGCGGAGGGCTCGCCTGCGGTGCCGGCGCAGGTTCCCCCCTCCTGGCGGCCGGGGGGGACGGTCGCCCCCAGTCCGCTCAGAGCCCAACACCCGAAAGCCAGCCTCAACCGCACACTCGCGCATCAACGCATCAAACTCATACCCAAGGGCATCGAGGCTCGCGGGTGAGCCAGCCTGAGAGGCCTGTGCCGTGAGCCTTTCCCACGCCTCCCCCCGAGCCTCGACCGCCGCCGTGAAGGCAGGCAGCAAGGAGGGGTCGACGATGTACTCAGCACCGGCAGGGCTCGGGCCCGCGCCGCTAGCAGAGGTGTCTGCCGGCAGGCACGCGCCCTCACCAAGGGTCAAAACAATAGCAGTGTGGTCCAGGCATTGCTCAGGGGGCTGGACACTGAGGGTCGCTCTCGCAACACCCAGCAGGTCAGCATCCAGTAGGAAATAATCCACTACTGAAGCTGCCCCGGCGTTCTGGATGCTGTGGTACGTCCACTGCCTGGGGACGTCCCCTGGCAGGAGGGCGTTCACGATCCACAGGCCCCCCTCCTGACACATTCCCAGCAGGGCCCGGCCCTGCGCGTTCAGTGTCGTGTCGACACTGATACGCTCCCCGATGTGGGGCAGAATGGAGGCGCTCAACTCCCCATCCCCCACATCCCCCTCAACGGCCGCACCTGTGCGACCGTTAAAGTCACCGCCCACCGCAACGTACCCGGCCTCACGGGCCCGCAGCACGTCGTGGCAGAGGTGACCAAAGAACTGCCCCAAACCGGCGACAGGCAAGCCCGGCGGCACGTAGCACGCCGCAATATGCAGGGGGCGGTCCAGCACCCCCTGGACCCTGACCCAGGCTGCCACGCCTCCTCCCACATGGGCATCGCCCCAAATGCCCGTACGACCCACCAAACTGGGGGTGACGTAGAGAGCTACGCCGCCACGGCCCTGCCCGCCAGCAGCCAAGGTGCTGTGGGAGAAGTGCGCGAGGACGTAGCCCTGCAAGGGTGGAGGAGTGGAGTCGGGACGGGTGCAGGTCTCAGAAAGGATCAGAATGTGTGGCATGGGGCCGTCGCTAGCGGCGGCGGCGACCGCTGCTGTCACAATGTGGGGGTCGTGGGCCAAGCGCCCCCTAGTGTTCAGCTGCAAAATGTGCAGGCTAGACACATCTGCCCGGCCCCCAACCCCCTAGGCGGGCGCCGCGAGCCGCAGGCTGCGCCGGGCGCCGTCGGTGGGAGCTGCGGCTGCGAAGCTGCGCCGCTTCTCCTGGCTGCACTCCTGGCTGCCCCCCGCTTGCCCTTGCATGCCTGTGTTTTGGGAGCGGCTCCCGGGTGACCGCCGCTCTCCCGCCCTCCTTTGCGCCCGATTGGCCAGCCTGTGCGTTGCTGTGCCGCTTTTCCCCCCCCGCTCCCTCCACAGGCATTGCTTTCTCAGGTTAGAGGGCTCAGCCCCAGCACGTTAACGTGCGGACCACCTGTAAGACACACACACACTCCGTGGCAATTTGCGCCGGCGCGTCGAGTCGCCGTTGGGCGACGCCTGGGTCCCCGCGTCCGACGGCGGCAGCACTGTCGCCAGCAGCGCGCCCCCGAGCCGCCCCGGCAGCCTCGCCGCCAGCGACCCTCCCAGCCCCACCGCCGCCGCGCCGCGCGACCCCGCTGGCGCTGCGCCTTCTTGCTTGCCTTGCACCCTGCGCTTGGGCTCCCCGCCTGTCTGGCCGCTCTTGCCAGCTCCTGTGCCGGGGCGGGTATTCCCTCTGTGCTTGCGTGTTGCCCTGGCTTGCCTTGCGCCTGCACCATCGCCCGGCGGCTGTGCGTTGTTTTTCCCGGGCGGCGCTGTGCTGCATGCGGTTGAAGGGTGTGTTTGATGCTTCGACCGGGCCGGCGCCTCCCCGCCTCCCCGAGCCTGCAGCGGGCTCAGAGGGGCGCGCAGAGGGCGCCGCGGGGTGGGCGCGCGCATGGGCCGCGGGGGGACCGCCGCCGGACATGCTCGCGAGTGAGGAGGGCGCTGCGGGGCAGCGAGGGCGCGCCTGTGGCGGAGGGCTGGCGGAAAAAACGCAAACTTCGGTGTGTGTGTCTTACAGGTGTCCGCACGTTAACGTGCTGGGGCTGAGCCCTCTAACCTGAGAAAGCAATGCCTGTGGAGGGAGCGGGGGGGGAAGGCGGCACAGCAACGCGGCGGCGGCATGGCGACCATGCAGCAGGAGCAGGAGCAGGAGCAGGAGGAGCAGCCCAGCAGCAGCCAGCAGCAGCAGCCCAGCAGCAGCAGCCAGCAGCAGCAGCGCACGCGCAGCTGCCCCACCAACACCCTGCACCTCCTCTCAATGGTTCTGGGTGGGTGGGCCACTGCACAAACAGCCCAGGCATAGCCGGCAGCGCCGCATCAGCAGGCACCCCCTGGTCCGTCGCCGGCGCCGGCCCCCGCCGCTTGAGTGCGCGCCCAGGTCAGGCCAGGCCCTGTCAGCCAGGCTGCAGCTCCATGGGCATTCCCTAAACCCCTGTGGAGGTCCCCATCAGGTCCAACTGGACAGCCCTGCCCAGACAGAGTGCGGCAGAGGCATGCCCCCGAGCCCTGCGTCGCCCTCAGGTGGCAGCAGGGGGGACCTCTGCTAATGGGCCCCGCGCGCTTCCTGAAGTCCCCGCCTGCATCCTTGATCGCTTTGCAACCCTCAAAAGTGCTAAAGGGGGCCCTGCTGAGCCAGCCGGAGAAGTGGGACGGAGCGGCCCTCCGCGCGGCTGCAAACGGTTGCTGGGGGTTGGGAGGGACCCGCAGAGGTAAAGGTAAAGGTAAAGAGTGGGGCATATGCCCGTATCGCCCCCCTGCGGACAAATGTCTGATCCTACGGGGCCACGCCAGGCGCTGGAACAGCCGAGACCCTGGTTTGAGCGTGTTGTACGTGAGCACTGAGCCTGTCAGTTCTTCCCTTTTACTTTCACGAGTCGACACTAAGTATGAGTGCGGGGGAGGACGCGGGTGAGGTCGCAAGCGGCTCCCGAAGCCACGGCTGGGGTACCGCCAGCGGTGCCGCCGCCGGCGTCTGGGAAACATTCCAGGGCACACCTAGCCAAAGTGGGGCCATGGCCTGGCCAGGCCAGGCCCACAAGGCCCGATCAGCCCTGACGGGGGGCAGCCCCCAGCCTGCCCTGACCAGGCCTGCACCAGCCCAGGCCTGGTCAGGCCCTAACCCGCCCCGTTGGCGACCCCGCTGCTGCCGCCAACCTGCAGTGCCCCCCTCCTGCTCTGCCCCCCCCCCCCCCCGCCTGCCAACCCTCTCTCAGTGTTGTGCCTCCAACCCATCCGCACTACTCCTAGGCGAGGTGTCGAAGTGTGGCTGTCACATGCACGGCGGCGGTGTGAGGAAAGAGAAAGAGCTGGCTGAAAGGGGGGCGGGCACTCAGCAGGCGCTGGCGCCGGCCTCGGAGGGCAGGACTCGTGCAGGGGACAAAGGGGTGGGTCATGGTAAAGAGTGAGACGGTAGGGGTAGGGGAGCCAGGGAGCCGGCAGGAGCAGGGAGGGGTCAGCAGCGGCGGGGGCGGAAGCGGGGGAGAAAAGTGGGGCGGGTGATGTTCAGGATTCAAATAGAAAACTCAATTAGAGAAGGGGCCGGGGGGCCGGCGGGGTGAGATGAAACGCAACGGCGGGGAGCAGGCGGGGAGGCGGTGGCCAGCGGCGGCGGCGCGCTCAGCGCGTGCAGTGGTTCCACAGGAATCCCTCCACGCCCTCCCGCGCGGTGCTGTCTGCCTGCAGAAAGACAGGCTCGATGATGTGGGACAACGGCACCAGCGTGATGAGGACACTGAATTTATTTCGCCGCTCTTGTGCACCTCCCCTCACTCCCTCCGCTGCCCAGGGCGGTGCCTCATTCACTGACAGGCATCCGCCATGACGACCGGCAAGACGACCCGCGGCAAGAAGAAGACTGGCACCAAGGGCTTTGCGCTGCTGCCCGCCAAGCTTGCGGCCGGCGTCGCAGCCGGCGCCAAGCGCAAGCTCGACGAGCTGGTGCGCCGGCGACCCGGCCAGTCCCCGCCGCGCCGCCGCCGCCGTTTGACCGCCGCCGCCGCCGTTTGACCGCCGCCGCGCGCCGAGCACCCACTCCCTTCCTCCTCGCCCTCCCACAGGCAGCTGCCAGCAAGCGTGCGGCATAGAAAGACCACGAGGCGAAGAAGAGGCGGCAGGAGCCAGGTGCATCCCAACCCAGAGCAGCGTGCCGGCCCAGCTGCCTGCAATAAAAGGTAAAGAATGGGGCATATGCCCGTATCGTCCCCCTGCGGACCAATGTTTGATCCTACGGGGCCACGACAGGCGCTGGAACAGCCGAGACCCTGGTTTGAGCGTGTTGTACGTGAGCACTGAGCCTGTCAGTTATCCCCTTTTACTTTCACGAGCCGACACTAAGGATCGAACCCGTGCCCCGGACGGGGTTAAAGCCATGCATCCACCACCCTATCGCTAGGGGGCTTCCTCGCTAGGGCAATGCGCAGCGCCCGACCTGCACGCGCTGGTGCTGCCTCGCTCCTCACAAGCAATGCAATCCTCCGCCCCCGCCCCTCTGACGCCTGCAGATACCACCGCCGCCGGCCCCGCGCCGCCCTCCGCTCCTTCGCGGCCCCCCCCGGCCGTGCCCTCGCAGCCCTCCGCTGCTGCCCCCTCGCGGCCGCCTGCGGCTGCGCCCCCCCCGCCCCCCGCCGCTGCCGTTTTCGTCGGCGGCGACGCGCGCTCACCCCGCTGTGCGGCCTACCGCCGGCGCAATTTGCGCCGGCGCGTCGAGTCGCCGTTGGGCGACGCCTGGGTTCCCGCGTCCGACGGCGGCAGCACTGTCGCCAGCAGCGCGCCCCCGAGCCGCCCCGGCAGCCTCGCCGCCAGCGACCCTCCCAGCCCCACCGCCGCCGCGCCGCGCGACCCCGCTGGTTAGCGTGTGCGCCGCGCTGGGCTGCCCTCCCTCTTGCTTGCGCTCTCTTGTCCCCACCGCCGCCGGCTCGCCCCCTGCGCCTTCTTGCTTGCCTTGCACCCTGCGCTTGGGCTCCCCCGCCTGTCTGGCCGCTCTTGCCAGCTCCTGTGCCGGGGCGGGTACTCCCTCTGCGCTTGCGTGTTGCCCTGGCTTGCCTCGCGCCTGCACCATCGCCCGGCGGCTGTGCGTTGTTGTTCCCGGGCGGCGCTGTGCCGCATGCGGTTGAAGGGTGTGTTTGATGCATCGATCCTGCGACCCGGCCCCCTTACTGCCATGCTGCCCCCCGCTTGCCCCCGCATGCCTGTGTTTTGGGAGCGGCTCCCAGGTGCCCGCCGCTCTCCCGCCCTCCTTTGCGCCCGATTGGCCAGCCTGTGCGTTGCTGTGCCGCTTTCCCCCCCCGCTCCCTCCACAGGCATTGCTTTCTCAGGTTAGAGGGCTCAGCCCCAGCACGTTAACGTGCGGACCACCTGTAAGACACACACACACACACATACCAGCACGCTGCTGCACGAGCTGGTGCACGGCGTGCACGACATCAAGGCGCTGCTGGGACAGATTCTACGCGTGGTTAGCAACCAGGTGGGTGCTGCGCCGCCGCAAGCCTGCCGCGCCGCCGCGAGCGTGCCCCTCCAGCTTGCGTGTTGTGACGCCTGCCGGATGCTTTCAGCATCTCGCCTTCCGACCACGCCCCGTGTCGCGCAGGCTGCCCCCATGCAGGGCCTGGGTGGCGGCGGTGGCTGCGGCGGGACGCTGACGGGCACCGCCATGGCGCTCAACGACCTGGTGAGTGCACAACCGCTTACCCGCTCCAACCAGCGCGCCCCGCCCTGGATACACCCGCCTCCCTGCCTCCCTGCTCCGTGCCTGCTGACCCTGACCTCGATGCGCAATGCACTGCCCCCCCCCCCACCCCCCCCCACCCCCCCCACACCCACACCCACACACCCACACACCCACCCCACCACCCCACCCCCACCACCCCACCCCCACCCACACACACACACACAGCGTGCAACCACCCAGGCATCGCCTTCCGGCCCAGGCCCTGCCCTGCCGCCCCTCCTCACCCCCCTCCCCCGTCCGTTGACCGCCCTGCCCTCCCTCCCTCCCTTCCCTCCCCCTGTAGAGGGCTTCCCCGGCGCCGACGGCAAGCCCTATGGCAACCAGCGCTGGCGCCAGGTGCTGGCCGCCGTGGTGGGCAAGGCAAGCACACCAACCCCGGCCTGAACGTGGAGCTGCCAGAGCTGGGCGTGGGCGAGCTGGCCTACGCTGAGTTGGTGGTGCGTCGCAGGGAGGGCTGCCGCGGGCCTGTCGACGTGCGCTGCGCGGGGTACGCTCGTGCAACAGGGGGAGGAGAGAGGGGAGGGTCTTGGGATGGTGGGCGAGGATGCACGGCGCTGCTGCTGCGGTGACGGACAGCAGCAGGGGAGGCACATGTGAGGCGCAGATGGCACGACTGGGCAGCAGCGCGCTTGCGTTGGGGCGCGCAGCATCCCCGCCCTCGGCGGCCGCTCCAGCCCTGCCATGCCGTATGCTCACCATGGACCCCCTTGCCCCTCCCTCTTGCCCCCCTCCCCTCCTCGTGTGCAGTTCAAGCATGTGGTGGTGGACGGCGGCGCCGACAAGCCCATGCCCGGCGCCGACACCGCAGCCTTCAAGAACGCCCTTGCAGACCGAGTCGCACACATCAAGGCACTGGCGGCCACGCGCGGCTGCCGCATCTCGCTCAAGGGCAGTAGCGATGTGGGCACGCCCTCCTGAGCGGCGCGCCGGCAGGGGTGCGCGGCACGCTGCCGCAGCCCCGGCGGCGCCCGCTGCCGCCGCACCATCCCCAAGCTGCGGCGCTGCCCGCCAGCACGCCCTTGCGGGGGCAGGCCCTGCGCGTTACTGTGCCGCGCCCGCAGCGGCTGTCGCCGCTGCCCAGCGGCTGTCGCCGCTGCCCTCTTCCTGCTGCCGCCGCTGCAGCGCTGCCCCATGAACCTGTACATGTCTCTTAAATGTTCTCAACGCACGGCGCTATGACCGATTTCAGGCCATCCCTTTTTCCAGGCCGCCCCGCCGCCAATTGGCGCGCGCTGGCATCCACACTAATTGCATTCTCGAGCCCCAGCTCCCCCGCTCGTGCCCCAACCCTGCACTAAAGGTAAAAAGGTAAAGAGTGGGGCATCTGCCCGTATCGTCCCCCTGCGGACCAATGTTTGATCCAACGGGGCCACGCCAGGCGCTGGAACAGCCGAGACCCTGGTTTGAGAGTGTTGTACGTGAGCACTGAGCCTGTCAGTTATCCCCTTTTACTTTCACGAACCGACACTAAGGATCGAACCCGTGCCCCGGACGGGGTTAAAGCCATGCATCCACGTGCCCCGCGGCGCGCACTTCTCCTTATCCACATGCGGCCTCGCGGCCGCAGATACCGTGCTCCTCTGCGCCGCGCTGCCAGCGAGCATGCCGGCGGGCGAGGCCTGCCGCCTGCTGCGAGCAGCGGCGCCAGACGCGGTGCTTGTGGCGCTCACCGCCGCCGCCAGCGACGGCCACCCCGGCCCGTCCAGCCACGGCATTGTGGTCTCGGAGCCCTTCCCAGCTTGCTCCACCAGCTCCAGCGGCAGCCGCGTGCCCCACAGCGTCAGCCTCCGCATCACGGCCTCCAGCAGCCAGGCGGCGGCGTTGCTCGCCAGCCCCGTCGTCCGCCTGCCGGCGCCGTGGCCCGCGGACCAGCCGCCAGCGCAACTCATTCGCCAGCCCACGGAGCAGCTGGCCTATCTTACAGGCGCCCCTCCTGCCATCCCTGAGGGCCCTCTCTCCGCAGAGCTGCGCCGCCGTTTCCCCGGCATCCTGCGCGTGCGCCGCGACACCGTCGGCGGCCTCGCGTCCGAGCGCTTCGTGTTGGCGCTTGCCCCCGGCGCAGCGGTGCCGCACCATATCTCCTTTGACGTGAGTGGCATGCGTGTACGGTGCCGGCTGATGCGCGCCCCCCTCCTGCCCCAGCCTGTGGCGGCTCCGGCCCCGCCTGCAGCAGCGCCGCCGCCGCCAGCCGAGGCGTCGGGCGCCGCCGCCGTGGTGGCACCCGCGGCGTCGTCGTCGGCACCTTCAGCGGTGGCGGCGGCAGCAGCAGCACCGGCAGCAGCGCCAGCGACAGCCGCGCCGCCCCCCTTCGCGGCCCCCCCCGGCCGTGCCCTCGCAGCCCTCCGCTGCTGCTCCCTCGCGGCCGCCTGCGGCTGCGCCCCCCCCGCCCCCTGCCGCTGCCGTTTTCGTCGGCGGCGACGCGCGCTCACCCCGCTGTGCGGCCCACCGCCGTCGCAATTTGCGCCGGCGCGTCGAGTCGCCGTTGGGCGACGCCTGGGTCCCCGCGTCCGACGGCGGCAGCACTATCGCCAGCAGCGCGCCCCCGAGCCGCCCCGGCAGCCGCCGCCGCCGCCGCCGCCGCCAGCGACCCTCCCAGCCCGCCCGCCGCCGCGCCGCGCGACCCCGCTGGTTAGCGTGTGTGCGCCGCGCTGGGCTGCCCTCCCTCTTGCTTTCGCTCTCTTGTCCCCACCGCCGCCGGCTCGCCCCCTGCGCCTTCTTGCTTGCCTTGCACCCTGCGCTTGGGCTCCCCGCCTGTCTGGCCGCTCTTGCCAGCTCCTGTGCCGGGGCGGGTATTCCCTCTGTGCTTGCGTGTTGCCCTGGCTTGCCTTGCGCCTGCACCATCGCCCGGCGGCTGTGCGTTGTTTTCCCGGGCGGCGCTGTGCCGCATGCGGTTGAAGGGTGTGTTTGATGCCTCGCTCCTGCGACCCGGCCCCCTTACTGCCATGCTGCCCCCCGCTTGCCCTTGCATGCCTGTGTTTTGGGAGCGGCTCCCAGGTGCCCGCCGCTCTCCCGCCCTCCTTTGCGCCCGATTGGCCAGCCTGTGCGTTGCTGTGCCGCTTCCCCCCCCCCCCCCCCGCTCCCTTCACAGGCATTGCTTTCTCAGGTTAGAGGGCTCAGCCCCAGCACTTTAACGTGCGGACCACCTGTAAGACACACACACACCTCCGTTTGCCGTGCTGCCACGCCTGCGCCCCCTAGCGAGGAAGCCCCCTAGCGATAGGGTGGTGGATGCATGGCTTTAACCCTGTCCGGGGCACGGGTTCGATCCTTAGTGTCGACTCGTGAAAGTAAAAGGGGATAACTGACAGGCTCAGTGCTCACGTACAACACGCTCAAACCAGGGTCTCGGTTGTTCCAGCGCCTGGCGTGGCCCCGTAGGATCAAACATTGGTCCGCAGGGGGACGATACGGGCATATGCCCCACTCTTTACCTTTACCTTTAGCGCAGGTGCCTGGCCAGGTTGGGCCACGCCAGGGGCATGGCCTGGCCAGGCCTGACCTGGGCCAGGCCTGGGCTGCCCATACCCTAACCTGGCCAGGCCCCAATTCTAATCTGGCCAGGCCCCAAATCAGCCCTGACCTGGCCTGAAATCTTTCCCAGACGGGTGCCTCTGCCGCCTCCTGCTGGCAGCACTCTCCATGCTGCAGACGGTGTTGCAATGCCTCCTTCTTCTACCAATGGCTCACGCACACATCTGGCTGCAAGGTGGTGAAGTTTGGTGGGCGTAGCAGCCTGCTTGACTGCCCAACACACCGCCGCCGGGAGGGCAGCGCGGGGTGCGGACGGCGCCCACTTGCCACGCCCTGTCCACACACATACCACACTTGCTGTTGGCTGGCTGCGACCACTAAGCACCCATGGCATCATACAAAGCGTGGTGGTGGTGGTGGTGGTGGTGGTGTGTGTGTGGTGTGTGTGGGGTGTGGGGTGGGGTGGGGGTGGTGGTGGTGGTGGTGGTGGGTGGGTGTGTGTGTGTGTGTGTGTGTGTGTGTGTGTGTGTGTGTGTGTGTGTGTGTGTGTGTGTGTGTGTGTGTGTGTGTGTGTGTGTGTGTGTGTGTGTGTGTGTGTGTGTGTGTGTGTGTGTGTGTGTGTGTGTGTGTGTGTGTGTGTGTGTGTGTGTGTGTGTGTGTGTGTGTGTGTGTGTGTGTGTGTGTGTGTGGTGTGTGTGTGTGTGTGTGTGTGTGTGTGTGTGTGTGTGTGTGTGTGTGTGTGTGTGTGTGTGTGTGTGTGTGTGTGTGTGTGTGTGTGTGTGTGTGTGTGTGTGTGTGTGTGTGTGGTGTGTGTGTGTGTGTGTGTGTGTGTGTGTGTGTGTGTGTGTGTGTGTGTGTGTGTGTGTGTGTGTGTGTGTGTGTGTGTGTGTGTGTGTGTGTGGTGGTGGTGGTGGTGGTGGGGGGGGGTCGAGGGGCGTCAGGCATCCAGCAAACAAGCTCGTTGATGGGTGGCAGCCCCCTTGCCGCCACCGCCGGCAGGGCCTTGCACACCCGCCCCTACCGAGCGGCATTCATGGCCCCCTGCCTGCAAAGCACTGCCCGCCGAGGCTTCCCACAGCCTCCACACACTCCCACGAGTGCCTCAAAGAGACAGATGCGGAAACACAGCCTCCAATTGAGGTTTGCCAGTGTGGTGCAATGTCGCCGCAGGCCATCACATGGCGTTGGCACACCTGCTCGGAGCGCTTTCACGGTCCGGTGAGCCTCAACATACGCTGTGGCATCCCGATATATGCGTTATAAGGAGCCTGAGAGGCGGGATATCGCGCTCCCGGCGAGCCCAACTCGCGCGCCGCCGGGCCTCGCCCCTAGCGCGCTGCCGCTGGCGCTCAGAGCACCCATAACACAATATAGAAGACCCGGGAGGGCGTGCAGGGCCGTGCAAACACCGCGCGGGCGGAAATCGAGTTTGTTGCCGATCTGTGGGAAGCCGCGCTTGGGGGTGACGGGCAGCCCCCTTGCTGGGAAATCGCTGGAAACTCTGTGAAAATCGCTGACTTTCGTTTTTCAAAAATGGCCGTCCGAATGCACAAATAGTCGCCGGCCGGCTCTCCGAACACACATTTCGGCCCGAAAAAAGTTTTGGGAGTGGCGCGCTCCGAAACGCTCGGCCACTACGGTATCCCACGCTAGCACACACGTGTACAAGGGTCTGTGAGCGTTGGTAAGGAGTGGGGAGGGGCACACCGACGTGCGCGCACCCTCGGTGGCACTTGCCACTTGTGGCAGTACTGCACGACCACCCCCTGCCATCGTCACACCCCCTACCGCCTGCGCCGCGCAGCAAGTACGTTCGCAGATTGCCCCAACACCACCCTGCACTCCTCCTCAGTGAGGCTGGAATGGTTGGTGGGGCAGTGCACTAGCAGTCCAGGCACAGCTGGCACCGCCGCATGGCACCCCCTGGTCTCACCGCTGCCGCCGACCCCCGGCAGCGTCAGGCCCCCTACCGCCTGCGCGGCGCAGCGCGCAGACACTGTCACAGCACCACCCTGCACTCCTCCTCAGTGAGTCTGGATGGCTGGTCCATTGCACAGGCCGCTCAGGCATAGTTGGGAGCGCCACATGGAAGGCTCCCCTGCACCACCGCTGACGCCGACCCGACAGCACTGTCGCAGCCCCCTACCACCTGTGCGGTGCACCGTGCATGCGCGCACACTGCCCCATCACCACCCTGAACTCTCCCTCAGTGAGTGTGGGTGAGTGGGCCACTCCACAACCAGCCCAAGCATAGCTGGCAGTGCCGCATCGCAGGCACCCCTGCACCACCGCCGCCGCCACCCCACGGCACCGTCGCATCCTCCTACCACCTGCGCAGCGCTGCGCGCGCGTGCGCACTGTCCCAGCACCACCCTGCACCTCCCCTCAGTGAGGCTGTATGGGTGGGGCAGTGTACTAGCAGCCCAGGCACAGCTGACAGTGCCGCATCGCAGGCACCCCCTGGCCTCGCCGCTGCCGCTGCCGCCACCCCCCGCCGCGTCGCACCCCCCTACCACCTGCGCGGTGCACCGTGCATGCGCGCACACTGCCCCAGAGTGCTGCAGGGGCACGCCCGATCCTTGCGTCGCATGCCGCAGGCTGGTAGGCTGCAGCTGGGGGGCTGCTGCCGGGTGGCCCCGCTCGCTTCTTGGAGGCCCCGCCTGCATCATTGACCATTTTGCAACCCCCATTAGTGCCAAAGGAGGTCCCGTTGAGCCGGCCAGGGAAGTGGGGCAGAGCGGCCCCCGGAGCGGCTGCAAACGGTTGCAGGGGGTCGAGAAAGACCGGTAGAGGGCCCAGGGAGCCCATTGCTGACGCTTGAAACGGCAAAGGTATGCTCTCACAAAGCCTGCCACAAGCCCCTGCCACAAGAGGGAATGTGGCAGGTTGTGGCAGCCATCCCTAGGGCCAGGCCTGGCTCCGCAGCACGCCTACCATGCCACGATCCCGCGCCCGCAGTATGGATAATTAAAATTCGCAGACCTTTTCCCACAGTCCAGTAATGGGGGCATTTCTATGCACCACTCGCATGCCACAACATCCTCACACCACCGATGCATGCGTGCCAACACACAAGCTGGGGCCCGACTGGACTCACAAACTGCGAGAAGGAAGCACGACACGGAAGGGAAGGGTTTTACAGAACGCACTGTTGAAACCAGCAAAGACAGTGCACATGCCCCAGGGGGATCACTTCATCAGTGGCTGGACCGAATCCTGGCAGCAGCATGACAGAAAAAACTGTTGTTGTGCAAGAATACTCATCTATTGGCAAGCATGCCGTGAACGAGGGGTGCGTGGCAAGCGACGTCATGCAAATGGAGCTAGCACTTGAACTGGAGGACTGGTCATCATGACCACGAAGCCAACACGCGTGGTGCTGGAGACCTTGTGTGTCCTTGATGATGCATGCGTGATTCGCAGGTGCTGGTGCGGAGCAAAAGACGAAAGACACTCCAGGTCCGCCATACGTACTCACTTCCTGCGACGAGGGAAGAATGACACGGGGCAGCAGAGCATGGTGGGGAAGCATAACCCAAGAGAGAAAGGAAGGTCAGCAAGTGCACAAGATGGGGCAGGTCTGTGCACCACACCCATGCCACAACCCCTCACGCAACCCTCGCATGCGCCACCGACAAAACCTCTTGCACAACCAGACTCACTCTCTGTGACGAAGGAAGCATGACACGGGAGGGAAGCGTGTTGTGGAAGACATTACCCAAGAGAGAAGGGAAGGTCAGCAAGTGCACAAGATGGGGCAGGTCTGTGCACCACACCCATGCCACAACCCCTCACGCAACCCTCGCATGCATTGCCGAAAAACCTATTGCGCAACTGTACTCACTCGCTGTAAAGAAGGAACCATAACACGGGGGGGGAAACACGTGGCGTGGAGACATATCCCAAGAGAGAAAAGAAGGTCAGCAGGTGCACAAGATGGGGCAGGTCTGTGCACCACACCCATGCCTCATCTCCTCACGCAACCGTTGCATGCATGGCCGACAAACAAAGTTCATCACCGTACTCACCAGCTGCGGCAAAAGAAGCATGACACGGGAGGGAAGCGTGTTGTGGGAGACGTAACCCAGAAGAGGAAGGACGATTAGCAATGGAACAAGGGGGGGCATTCCTATGCACCACACACATGCCATCAGACCCTCACGCAACCCTCGCATGCATTGTCGAAAAACGCCATTTGCCCAACCAAACTCACTGCCTGTCACGAAGGAACCATGACACGGGAGGAAAGCACGTGGCGGGGAGACATTTCCCAAGAGAGAAGGAAGGTCAGCAGGTGCACAAGATGGGGCAGGTCTGTGCACCACACCCATGCCACAACCCCTCATGCAAGTCTCGCATGCATTGCCGACAAACCTAATGCGCAACCGTACTCACATGCTGCGACGAAGCAAGCATGACACGGGAGAGTGGAATGTAGCAGGAACACATGACGCAGGGGAGGATACAATGCCAGCAGGTGCACAAGATGGGTCAGTTCAGTGCACCACACCCAGGCCTCATCTCCTCACGCAACCGTTGAATACATGGCCGACAAAGGTAGTGCATAACCGTACTCACCACCTGCGGCGAAGGAAGCAAGACACGGGAGGGAAGCGTATTGTGGGAGGCATAACCCAGAAGAGGAAGGACGATTAGCAATGGAACAAGGAGGGGGGGCATTCATATGCACCACACATATGCCATCATATGCACGCAACCCTCGCATGCATTGTCGAAAAACGCCATTTGCCCAACCAAACTCACTTCCTGCGGCGAACGAAACATGACACGGGAGGGAAGCACGTGACGGGAAGACATTACCCAAGAGAGAAGGGAAGGTCAGCAAGTGCACAAGATGGGGCAGGTCTGTGCACCACACCCATGCCACAACCCCTCATGCAACCCTCGCATGCATTGCCGACAAACCCTACTGCACAACGGTACTCACTTCCTGGGACGAATGAAGCATAACATGGGAGAGAAGAACGTAGTGGACACACATGATCCAAGAAAGAAGGAAAGGAAGGTCAGCAGGTGCACAAGATGGGGCAGGTCTGTGCACCACACCCATGCCACAGCCCCTCACGCAACCCTCGTATGCATTGCCAACAAAATCCTATTGCACAACCAAACTCACTCGCTGTGACGAAGGAAGCATGACACGGGAGGGAAGCGTGTTGTGGGAGACATAACCCAGAAGAGAAAGGACGATTAGTTAGGGGAGGCATTTCTATGCACCATGAATATGCCATCAGACCGTCACGCAACCCTCGCATGCATTGTCGCAAAACGCCATTTGTCCAACCGTACTCACAGGCTGCAAGGAAGGAACCATAACACGGGAGGGAAACACGTGGCGGGGAGACATTACCCAAGAGAGGAAAGAAGGTCGGCAGGTGCACAAGATGGGGCAGTTCTGTGCACCACACCCATGCCTCATCTCCTCACGCAACTGTTGCATGCATGGCCGACAAAGGTAGTGCATAACCGTACTCACCAGCTGCGGCAAAAGAAGCACGACACGGGAGGGAAGCGTGTTGTGGGAGACGTAACCCAGAAGAGAAAGGACGATTAGCAATGGGATAAGGGGGGGCATTCCTGTGCACCACGCATGTGTCATCAGACCCTCACGCGACCCTCGCATGCATTGTCAAAAAACGCCATTTGCCAAACCAAACTCACTTCCTGTCACGAAGAAACCGTAACACGGGAGGGAAACACGTGGCGGGGAGACATTACCCAAGAGAGAAAAGAAGGTCAGCAAGTGCACAGGTTGGGACAGGTCTGTGCACCACACCCATGCCACAACCCCTCATGCAACCCTCGCATGCATTGCCGACAAAACCTACTGCACAACGGTACTTACTTCCTGGGACGAATGAAGCATAACATGGGAGGGAAGAACGTAGTGGAAACATATGATCCAAGAAAGAAAGGATGGTCAGCAAGTGCACAAGATGGGGCAGGTCTGTGCACCACACCCATGCCACAACCCCTCACGCAACCCTCGCATGCATTGCCGACAAAACCTATTGCACAACCGTATTTACTTGCTGCGAGGAAGGAAGCAAGACACGGGAGGGAAGCGTGTTGTGGGAGACATAACCCAGAAGAGAAAGGACGATTAGCTATGGGGGGGCATTCCTATGCACGCATATGCCATCATACCGTCACGCAACCCTCGCATGCATTGTCGCAAAACGCCATTTGTCCAACCAAACTCACTGCCTGTCAGGAAGGCACCATAACACGGGAGGGAAACACGTGACGGGGAGACATAACCCAAGAGAGAAAGGAAGGTCGGCAAGTGCACAAGATGGGGCAGGTATATGCACCACACCCATGCCACAACCTCTCACGCAACCATCGCATGCATTGCCGACAAAACCTACTGCACAACCGTACTCACTTCCTGGGACGAAGGAAGCATGACACGGGAGGGAAACACGTGGTGGGGAGAAATTACCCAAGAGAGGAAGGAAGGTCAGCAAGTGCAAAGGATGGGGCAGGTCTATGCACGACACCCATGCCACAACCCCTCACGCAACCCTCGCATGCGACACAGACAAAACCTCTTGCACAACCAAACTCACTCGCTGTGACGAAGGAAGCACGACACGGGAGGGAAACACGTGGTGGGGAGACATTACCCAAGAGAGAAAGGAAGGTCAGCAAATGCACAAGATGGGGCAGGTCAGTGCACCACACCCATGCCACAACCCCTCCCGCAACCCTCGCATGCATTGCCGACAAAACCTCTTGCACAACCGTCCTCACAAGCTGCGACGAAGGAACCATAACACGGGAGGGAAGTACGTGGCGGGGACACATAAGCCAAGAGAGAAAAAAAAGTCAGCAGGTGCACAAGATGGTGCAGGCCTATGCACCACGCCCATGCCACAATCCCCTCACGCAACCATCGCATGCGCCACCGACAAAAGCTCTTGCCACACCCATCTCACTGGCTGCGGCGAAGGAAGCATGACACGGGAGACATTACCCAAGAGAGAAAGGAAGGTCAGCAAGTGCACAAGATGGGGCGGGTATGTGCACCCTACCCATGCCACAACCCCTCACGCAACCAACGCATGCGGCACCGACAAAACCTCTTGCACAACCGTCCTCACAAGCTGCGACGAAGGAACCATAACACGGGAGGGAAGTACGTGGCGGGGACACATAAGCCAAGAGAGAAAAAAAAGTCAGCAGGTGCACAAGATGGGGCAGGTATGTGCACCACACCCATGCCACAACCCCTCACGCAACCATCGCATGCGTTGCCAACAAAACCTATTACACAACCAAACTCACTCGCTGTGACGAAGGAAGCATGACACGGGAGGGAAACACGTGGTGGGGAGACATTACCCAAGAGAGGAAGGAAGGTCAGCAAGTGCACAAGATGGCGCAGTTCTGTGCACCACACCCATGCCTCACATCTCCTCACGCAACCGTTGCATGCATGGCCGACAAAGGTAGTGCATAACCGTACTCACCAGCTGCGGCGAAGGAAGCAAGACACGGAAGGGAAGCGTGTTGTGGGAGACATAACTCAAGAGAGAAAGGACGATTAGGATTGGAGCAAGGGGGGGATTCCTATGCACCACGCATATGCCATCAGACCCTTACCCAACCCTCGCATGCATTGTCGAAAAACGCCATTTGCCCAACCAAACTCACTCGCTGTGACGAAGGAAACAAAACACAGGAGGGAAACACGTGCCGGGGAGACATAACTCAAGAGAGAAAGGAAGGTCAGCAAGTGCACAAGATGGGGCAGGTCTGTGCACGACACCCCTGCCACAACCCCTCACGCAACCCACGCATGCACCACCAACAAAACCTCTTGCACAACCAAACTCACTCGCTGTGACGAAGGAAGCATGACAAGGGAGGGAAACACGTGGCGGGCAGACATCCCAAGAGAGGAAGGAAGGTCAGCAAGTGCGCAAGATGGGGCAGGTATGTGCACCACACCCCTGCCACAACCCCTCACGCAACCCTCGCATGCACCACCGACAAAACCTCTTGGACAACCAAACTCACTCGCTGTGACGAAGGAATCATGACACGGGAGGGAAACACGTGGCGGGGAGACATCCCAAGAGAGAAAGGAAGGTCAGCAAGTGCACAAGATGGGGCAGTTCTGTGCACCACACCCATGCCTCACATCTCCTCACGCAACCGTTGCATGCATGGCCGACAAAGGTAGTGCATAACCGTACTCACCAGCTGCGGCAAAAGAAGCATGACACGGGAGGGAAGCGTGTTGTGGGAGACGTAACCCAGAAGGGAAAAGACGATTAGCAATGGAACATGGGAGGGCATTCCTATGCACCACGCATGTGCCATCAGACCCTCACGCGACCCTGGCATGCATTGTCGAAAAACGCCATTTGCCCAACCAAACTCACTCGCTGTGACGAAGGAACCAGAACACGGGAGGGAAACACGTGGCGGGGAGACATGACCCAAGAGAGAAAGGAAGGTCAGCAAGTGCACAAGATGGGGCAGGCCTATGCACCACGCCCATGCCACAACCCCTCACGCAACCATCGCATGCATTGCCAACAAAACTTACAGCACAACCCAACTCACGGCCTGTCACGAAGGAACCATAACACAGGAGGAAAGCACGTGGCGGGGAGACATTACCCAAGAGAGAATGGAAGGTCAGCAAGTGCACACGATGGGGCAGGTCTGTGCACCACACCCATGCCACAACCCCTCACGCAACCCTCGCATGCGCCACCGACAAAACCTCTTGCACAACCAAACTCACTTGCTGTGACGAAGGAAGCATGACACGGGAGGAAAGCACGTGGCGGGGAGACATTACCCAAGAGAGAAAGGATGGTCAGCAAGTGCACAAGATGGGGCAGATTTGTTCACCACAACCATTGCCACAACCCTCACGCAACCAACGCATGCACCACCGACAAAACCTCTTGCACTATCGTACTCACTAGCTGCGAGGAAGGAAGCAAGACACGGGAGGGAAGCGTGTTGTGGGAGAAGTAACCCAAGAGAGATAGGAAGGTCAGCAAGTGCACAAGATGGCGCAGTTCTGTGCACCACACCCATGCCTCACATCTCCTCACGCAACCCTCGCATGCGCCACCGACAAAACCTCTTGCACAACCAAACTCACTTGCTGTGACGAAGGAAGCATGACACGGGAGGAAAGCACGTGGCGGGGAGACATTACCCAAGAGAGAAAGGATGGTCAGCAAGTGCACAAGATGGGGCAGATTTGTTCACCACAACCATTGCCACAACCCTCACGCAACCAACGCATGCACCACCGACAAAACCTCTTGCACTATCGTACTCACTAGCTGCGAGGAAGGAAGCAAGACACGGGAGGGAAGCGTGTTGTGGGAGAAGTAACCCAAGAGAGATAGGAAGGTCAGCAAGTGCACAAGATGGCGCAGTTCTGTGCACCACACCCATGCCTCACATCTCCTCACGCAACCGTTGCATGCATGGCCGACAAAGGTAGTGCATAACCGTACTCACCAGCTGCGGCGAAGGAAGCAAGACACGGAAGGGAAGCGTGTTGTGGGAGACATAACTCAAGAGAGAAAGGACGATTAGGATTGGAGCAAGGGGGGGATTCCTATGCACCACGCATATGCCATCAGACCCTCACCCAACCCTCGCATGCATTGTCGAAAAACGCCATTTGCCCAACCAAACTCACTCGCTGTGACGAAGGAAACAAAACACAGGAGGGAAACACGTGCCGGGGAGACATAACTCAAGAGAGAAAGGAAGGTCAGCAAGTGCACAAGATGGGGCAGGTCTGTGCACGACACCCCTGCCACAACCCCTCACGCAACCCACGCATGCACCACCAACAAAACCTCTTGCACAACCAAACTCACTCGCTGTGACGAAGGAAGCATGACAAGGGAGGGAAACACGTGGCGGGCAGACATCCCAAGACAGGAAGGAAGGTCAGCAAGTGCGCAAGATGGGGCAGGTATGTGCACCACACCCCTGCCACAACCCCTCACGCAACCCTCGCATGCACCACCGACAAAACCTCTTGGACAACCAAACTCACTCGCTGTGACGAAGGAATCATGACACGGGAGGGAAACACGTGGCGGGGAGACATCCCAAGAGAGAAAGGAAGGTCAGCAAGTGCACAAGATGGGGCAGTTCTGTGCACCACACCCATGCCTCACATCTCCTCACGCAACCGTTGCATGCATGGCAGACAAAGGTAGTGCATAACCGTACTCACCAGCTGCGGCAAAAGAAGCATGACACGGGAGGGAAGCGTGTTGTGGGAGACGTAACCCAGAAGGGAAAAGACGATTAGCAATGGAACATGGGAGGGCATTCCTATGCACCACGCATGTGCCATCAGACCCTCACGCGACCCTGGCATGCATTGTCGAAAAACGCCATTTGCCCAACCAAACTCACTCGCTGTGACGAAGGAACCAGAACACGGGAGGGAAACACGTGGCGGGGAGACATGACCCAAGAGAGAAAGGAAGGTCAGCAAGTGCACAAGATGGGGCAGGCCTATGCACCACGCCCATGCCACAACCCCTCACGCAACCATCGCATGCATTGCCAACAAAACTTACAGCACAACCCAACTCACGGCCTGTCACGAAGGAACCATAACACAGGAGGAAAGCACGTGGCGGGGAGACATTACCCAAGAGAGAATGGAAGGTCAGCAAGTGCACACGATGGGGCAGGTCTGTGCACCACACCCATGCCACAACCCCTCACGCAACCCTCGCATGCGCCACCGACAAAACCTCTTGCACAACCAAACTCACTTGCTGTGACGAAGGAAGCATGACACGGGAGGGAAGCGTGTTGTGGGAGACGTAACCCAGAAGGGAAAAGACGATTAGCAATGGAACATGGGAGGGCATTCCTATGCACCACGCATGTGCCATCAGACCCTCACGCGACCCTGGCATGCATTGTCGAAAAACGCCATTTGCCCAAACAAACTCACTCCCTGTGACGAAAGAACCATAACACGGGAGGGAAACACGTGGCGGGGAGACATAGCCCCAGAGTGAAAGGAAGGTCAGCAAGTGCACAAGATGGGGCAGGTATGTGTACCACACCCATGCCACAACCCCTCACGCAACCCTCGCATGCATTGCCGACAAAACCTATTGCACAACCGTACTTACTTGCTGCAACGAAGGAAGCAAGGCACGGGAGGGAAGCGTGTTGTGGGAGACATAACCCAGACGAGAAAGGACGATTAGCAATGGGGGGGGGCATTCCTATGCACCATGCATATGCCATCATACCGTCACGCAACCCTCGCATGCATTGTCGCAAAACGCCATTTGTCCAACCGTACTCACAGGCTGCGACGAAGGAACCATACCACGGGAGGAAAGCACGTGGCGGGGAGACATAACCCAAGAGAGAAAAGAAGGTCAGTAGGCGCAAAAGATGGGTCAGTTCTGGCACCACACCCATGCCTCATCTCCTCACGCAACAGTTGAATGCATGGCCGGCAAAGGTAGTGCATAACCGCACTCACCACCTGCGGCGAAGGAAGCAAGACACGGGAGGGAAGCGTGTTGTAAGAGGCATAACCCAGAAGAGGAAGGACGATTAGCAATGGGGCATTCATATGCACCACACATATGCCATCAGACCCTCACGCATCCCTCGCATGCATTGTCGAAAAACGCCGTTTGCCCAACCAAGCTCACGTCCTGCGGCGAAGGAAACATGACACGGGAGAGAAGCGCATGGTGGGAACACATGACGCAAGGGAGGATACAATGTCAGCAGGTGCACAAGATGGGGCAGTTCTGTGTACCACACCCATGCCTCACATCTCCTCACGCAACCGTTGCATGCATGGCCAACAAAGGTAGTGCATAACCGCACTCACCACCTGCGGCAAAGGAAGCAAGACACGGGAATGAAGCGTGTTGTGGGAGACATAACCCAGAAGAGAAAGGACGGTTAGCAATGGAACAAGGGGGGGCATTCCTTTGCACCACGCATATGCCATCAAACCCTCACCCAACCCTCGCATGCATTGTCGAAAAACGCCATTTGCCAAACCAAACTCACTCGCTGTGACGAAGGAAGCACGACACGGGAGGGAAACACGTGGCGGGGAGACATAACTCAAGAGAGAAAAAAAGGTCAGCAAGTGCACAAGATGGGGCAGGTCTATGCACCACGCATGTGCCATCATACCTTTACGCGACCCTCGCATGCAATGCCAACAAAACCTCTTGCACAAGCAAACTCACTCGCTGTGACGAAGGAAGCATGACACGGGAGGGAAAAACATGGCGGGGAGACATCCCAAGGGAGAAAGGAAGGTCAGCAAGTGCACAAGATGGGGCAGTTCTGTGCACCACACCCATGCCACAACCCCTCACGCAACCAATGCAAGCGCCACCGGCAAAACCTCTTGCACAACCGTCCTCACTAGCTGCGACGAAGGAACCATAACACGGGAGGGAAGTACGTGGCGGGGAGACATAACCCAAGACAGAATAGAAAGTCAGCAGGTGCACAAGATGGGGCAGGTCTGTGCACCACACCCATGCCACAACCCCTCACGCAACCCTCGCATGCATTGCCATCAAAACCTATTGCACAACAGTACTTACTTGCTGCGACGAAGGAACCATAACACGGGAGGGAAGTACGTGGCGGGGACACACAACCCAAGAGAGAAAGGAAGGTCAGCAAGTGCACAAGATGGGGCAGGTCTATGCACCACACCCATGCCGCAACCCCTCATGCAACCCTCGCATGCATTGCCGACAAACCTATTGCGCAACCGTACTCACGGCCTGTGACGAAGGAACCATAACACGGGAGAGAAACAGGTGGCGGGGAGACATGACCCAAGAGAGAAAGGAAGGTCAGCAAGTGCACAAGATGGGGCAGGTATGTGCACCACACCCATGCCACAACCCCTCATGCAACCCTCACATGCATTGCCCACAAAACCTTCTGCACAACCGTACTCACGGCCTGTCACGAAGGAACCATAACATGGGAGGAATGCACGTGGCGGGGAGACATAACCCAAGAGAGAAAGGAAGGTCAGCAAGTGCACAATGTGGGGCAGGTCTTTGCACCACACCCATGCCACAACCCCTCACGCAACCCTCGCATGCATTGCCAACAAAACCTATTGCACAAACAAACTCACAGCCTGTGATGAAGGAAACAAAACACGGGAGGCAAACACGTGGCGGGGAGACATGAACCAAGAGAGTAAGAAAGGTCAGCAAGTGCACAAGATGGGGCAGGTTTGTGCACCACACCCCTGCCACAATCCCCTCACGCAACCATCGCATGCGCCACCGACAAAAGCTCTTGCCACACCCAACTCACTGGCTGCGGCGAAGGAAGCATGACACGGGAGGGAAGTACGTGGCGGGGAGACATTACCCAAGAGAGAAAGGAAGGTCAGCAAGTGCACAAGATGGGGCAGGTATGTGCACCTCACCCATGCCACAACCCCTCACGCAAGCAACGCATGCGCCACCGACAAAACCTCTTGCACAACCGTCCTCACATGCTGCGACGAAGGAACCATAACACGGGAGGGAAGTACGTGGCGGGGACACATAACCCAAGAGAGAAAAGAAAGTCAGCAGGTGCACAAGATGGGGCAGGTATGTGCACCACACCCATGCCACAACCCCTCACGCAACCCTCGCATGCATTGCCGACAAAACCTATTACACAACCAAACTCACTGGCTGTGACGAAGGAAGCATGACACGGGAGGGAAGCGTGTTGTGGGAGACATAACCCAAGAGAGAAGGGACGATTAGAAATGGAACAAGGGGGGATTCCTATGCACCACGCATATGCCATCAGACCCTCACCCAACCCTCGCATGCATTGTCGAAAAACGCCATTTGCCCAACCAAACTCACTCGCTGTGACGAAGGAAACAAAACACGGGAGGGAGACACGTGGCGGGGAGATACAACCCAAGAGAGAAAAGAAGGTCAGCAAGTGCACAAGATGGGGCAGGTTTGTGCACCACACCCCTGCCACAATCCCCTCACGCAACCATCGCATGCGCCACCGACAAAAGCTCTTGCCACACCCAACTCACTGGCTGCGGCGAAGGAAGCATGACACGGGAGGGAAGTACGTGGCGGGGAGACATTACCCAAGAGAGAAAGGAAGGTCAGCAAGTGCACAAGATGGGGCAGGTATGTGCACCTCACCCATGCCTCACATCTCCTCACGCAACCGTTGCATGCATGGCCGACAAAGGTAGTGCATAACCGTACTCACCAGCTGCGGCAAAAGAAGCATGACACGGGAGGGAAGCGTGTTGTGGGAGACGTAACCCAGAAGGGAAAAGACGATTAGCAATGGAACATGGGAGGGCATTCCTATGCACCACGCATGTGCCATCAGACCCTCACGCGACCCTGGCATGCATTGTCGAAAAACGCCATTTGCCCAACCAAACTCACTCGCTGTGACGAAGGGACCAGAACACGGGAGGGAAACACGTGGCGGGGAGACATGACCCAAGAGAGAAAGGAAGGTCAGCAAGTGCACAAGATGGGGCAGGCCTATGCACCACGCCCATGCCACAACCCCTCACGCAACCATCGCATGCATTGCCAACAAAACTTACAGCACAACCCAACTCACGGCCTGTCACGAAGGAACCATAACACAGGAGGAAAGCACGTGGCGGGGAGACATTACCCAAGAGAGAATGGAAGGTCAGCAAGTGCACACGATGGGGCAGGTCTGTGCACCACACCCATGCCACAACCCCTCACGCAACCCTCGCATGCGCCACCGACAAAACCTCTTGCACAACCAAACTCACTTGCTGTGACGAAGGAAGCATGACACGGGAGGAAAGCACGTGGCGGGGAGACATTACCCAAGAGAGAAAGGATGGTCAGCAAGTGCACAAGATGGGGCAGATTTGTTCACCACAACCATTGCCACAACCCTCACGCAACCAACGCATGCACCACCGACAAAACCTCTTGCACTATCGTACTCACTAGCTGCGAGGAAGGAAGCAAGACACGGGAGGGAAGCGTGTTGTGGGAGAAGTAACCCAAGAGAGATAGGAAGGTCAGCAAGTGCACAAGATGGCGCAGTTCTGTGCACCACACCCATGCCTCACATCTCCTCACGCAACCCTCGCATGCGCCACCGACAAAACCTCTTGCACAACCAAACTCACTTGCTGTGACGAAGGAAGCATGACACGGGAGGAAAGCACGTGGCGGGGAGACATTACCCAAGAGAGAAAGGATGGTCAGCAAGTGCACAAGATGGGGCAGATTTGTTCACCACAACCATTGCCACAACCCTCACGCAACCAACGCATGCACCACCGACAAAACCTCTTGCACTATCGTACTCACTAGCTGCGAGGAAGGAAGCAAGACACGGGAGGGAAGCGTGTTGTGGGAGAAGTAACCCAAGAGAGATAGGAAGGTCAGCAAGTGCACAAGATGGCGCAGTTCTGTGCACCACACCCATGCCTCACATCTCCTCACGCAACCGTTGCATGCATGGCCGACAAAGGTAGTGCATAACCGTACTCACCAGCTGCGGCGAAGGAAGCAAGACACGGAAGGGAAGCGTGTTGTGGGAGACATAACTCAAGAGAGAAAGGACGATTAGGATTGGAGCAAGGGGGGGATTCCTATGCACCACGCATATGCCATCAGACCCTCACCCAACCCTCGCATGCATTGTCGAAAAACGCCATTTGCCCAACCAAACTCACTCGCTGTGACGAAGGAAACAAAACACAGGAGGGAAACACGTGCCGGGGAGACATAACTCAAGAGAGAAAGGAAGGTCAGCAAGTGCACAAGATGGGGCAGGTCTGTGCACGACACCCCTGCCACAACCCCTCACGCAACCCACGCATGCACCACCAACAAAACCTCTTGCACAACCAAACTCACTCGCTGTGACGAAGGAAGCATGACAAGGGAGGGAAACACGTGGCGGGCAGACATCCCAAGACAGGAAGGAAGGTCAGCAAGTGCGCAAGATGGGGCAGGTATGTGCACCACACCCCTGCCACAACCCCTCACGCAACCCTCGCATGCACCACCGACAAAACCTCTTGGACAACCAAACTCACTCGCTGTGACGAAGGAATCATGACACGGGAGGGAAACACGTGGCGGGGAGACATCCCAAGAGAGAAAGGAAGGTCAGCAAGTGCACAAGATGGGGCAGTTCTGTGCACCACACCCATGCCTCACATCTCCTCACGCAACCGTTGCATGCATGGCAGACAAAGGTAGTGCATAACCGTACTCACCAGCTGCGGCAAAAGAAGCATGACACGGGAGGGAAGCGTGTTGTGGGAGACGTAACCCAGAAGGGAAAAGACGATTAGCAATGGAACATGGGAGGGCATTCCTATGCACCACGCATGTGCCATCAGACCCTCACGCGACCCTGGCATGCATTGTCGAAAAACGCCATTTGCCCAACCAAACTCACTCGCTGTGACGAAGGAACCAGAACACGGGAGGGAAACACGTGGCGGGGAGACATGACCCAAGAGAGAAAGGAAGGTCAGCAAGTGCACAAGATGGGGCAGGCCTATGCACCACGCCCATGCCACAACCCCTCACGCAACCATCGCATGCATTGCCAACAAAACTTACAGCACAACCCAACTCACGGCCTGTCACGAAGGAACCATAACACAGGAGGAAAGCACGTGGCGGGGAGACATTACCCAAGAGAGAATGGAAGGTCAGCAAGTGCACACGATGGGGCAGGTCTGTGCACCACACCCATGCCACAACCCCTCACGCAACCCTCGCATGCGCCACCGACAAAACCTCTTGCACAACCAAACTCACTTGCTGTGACGAAGGAAGCATGACACGGGAGGGAAGCGTGTTGTGGGAGACGTAACCCAGAAGGGAAAAGACGATTAGCAATGGAACATGGGAGGGCATTCCTATGCACCACGCATGTGCCATCAGACCCTCACGCGACCCTGGCATGCATTGTCGAAAAACGCCATTTGCCCAAACAAACTCACTCCCTGTGACGAAAGAACCATAACACGGGAGGGAAACACGTGGCGGGGAGACATAGCCCCAGAGTGAAAGGAAGGTCAGCAAGTGCACAAGATGGGGCAGGTATGTGTACCACACCCATGCCACAACCCCTCACGCAACCCTCGCATGCATTGCCGACAAAACCTATTGCACAACCGTACTTACTTGCTGCAACGAAGGAAGCAAGGCACGGGAGGGAAGCGTGTTGTGGGAGACATAACCCAGACGAGAAAGGACGATTAGCAATGGGGGGGGGCATTCCTATGCACCATGCATATGCCATCATACCGTCACGCAACCCTCGCATGCATTGTCGCAAAACGCCATTTGTCCAACCGTACTCACAGGCTGCGACGAAGGAACCATACCACGGGAGGAAAGCACGTGGCGGGGAGACATAACCCAAGAGAGAAAAGAAGGTCAGTAGGCGCAAAAGATGGGTCAGTTCTGGCACCACACCCATGCCTCATCTCCTCACGCAACAGTTGAATGCATGGCCGGCAAAGGTAGTGCATAACCGCACTCACCACCTGCGGCGAAGGAAGCAAGACACGGGAGGGAAGCGTGTTGTAAGAGGCATAACCCAGAAGAGGAAGGACGATTAGCAATGGGGCATTCATATGCACCACACATATGCCATCAGACCCTCACGCATCCCTCGCATGCATTGTCGAAAAACGCCGTTTGCCCAACCAAGCTCACGTCCTGCGGCGAAGGAAACATGACACGGGAGAGAAGCGCATGGTGGGAACACATGACGCAAGGGAGGATACAATGTCAGCAGGTGCACAAGATGGGGCAGTTCTGTGTACCACACCCATGCCTCACATCTCCTCACGCAACCGTTGCATGCATGGCCAACAAAGGTAGTGCATAACCGCACTCACCACCTGCGGCAAAGGAAGCAAGACACGGGAATGAAGCGTGTTGTGGGAGACATAACCCAGAAGAGAAAGGACGGTTAGCAATGGAACAAGGGGGGCATTCCTTTGCACCACGCATATGCCATCAAACCCTCACCCAACCCTCGCATGCATTGTCGAAAAACGCCATTTGCCAAACCAAACTCACTCGCTGTGACGAAGGAAGCACGACACGGGAGGGAAACACGTGGCGGGGAGACATAACTCAAGAGAGAAAAAAAGGTCAGCAAGTGCACAAGATGGGGCAGGTCTATGCACCACGCATGTGCCATCATACCTTTACGCGACCCTCGCATGCAATGCCAACAAAACCTCTTGCACAAGCAAACTCACTCGCTGTGACGAAGGAAGCATGACACGGGAGGGAAAAACATGGCGGGGAGACATCCCAAGGGAGAAAGGAAGGTCAGCAAGTGCACAAGATGGGGCAGTTCTGTGCACCACACCCATGCCACAACCCCTCACGCAACCAATGCAAGCGCCACCGGCAAAACCTCTTGCACAACCGTCCTCACTAGCTGCGACGAAGGAACCATAACACGGGAGGGAAGTACGTGGCGGGGAGACATAACCCAAGACAGAATAGAAAGTCAGCAGGTGCACAAGATGGGGCAGGTCTGTGCACCACACCCATGCCACAACCCCTCACGCAACCCTCGCATGCATTGCCATCAAAACCTATTGCACAACAGTACTTACTTGCTGCGACGAAGGAACCATAACACGGGAGGGAAGTACGTGGCGGGGACACACAACCCAAGAGAGAAAGGAAGGTCAGCAAGTGCACAAGATGGGGCAGGTCTATGCACCACACCCATGCCGCAACCCCTCATGCAACCCTCGCATGCATTGCCGACAAACCTATTGCGCAACCGTACTCACGGCCTGTGACGAAGGAACCATAACACGGGAGAGAAACAGGTGGCGGGGAGACATGACCCAAGAGAGAAAGGAAGGTCAGCAAGTGCACAAGATGGGGCAGGTATGTGCACCACACCCATGCCACAACCCCTCATGCAACCCTCACATGCATTGCCCACAAAACCTTCTGCACAACCGTACTCACGGCCTGTCACGAAGGAACCATAACATGGGAGGAATGCACGTGGCGGGGAGACATAACCCAAGAGAGAAAGGAAGGTCAGCAAGTGCACAATGTGGGGCAGGTCTTTGCACCACACCCATGCCACAACCCCTCACGCAACCCTCGCATGCATTGCCAACAAAACCTATTGCACAAACAAACTCACAGCCTGTGATGAAGGAAACAAAGCACGGGAGGCAAACACGTGGCGGGGAGACATGAACCAAGAGAGTAAGAAAGGTCAGCAAGTGCACAAGATGGGGCAGGTTTGTGCACCACACCCCTGCCACAATCCCCTCACGCAACCATCGCATGCGCCACCGACAAAAGCTCTTGCCACACCCAACTCACTGGCTGCGGCGAAGGAAGCATGACACGGGAGGGAAGTACGTGGCGGGGAGACATTACCCAAGAGAGAAAGGAAGGTCAGCAAGTGCACAAGATGGGGCAGGTATGTGCACCTCACCCATGCCACAACCCCTCACGCAAGCAACGCATGCGCCACCGACAAAACCTCTTGCACAACCGTCCTCACATGCTGCGACGAAGGAACCATAACACGGGAGGGAAGTACGTGGCGGGGACACATAACCCAAGAGAGAAAAGAAAGTCAGCAGGTGCACAAGATGGGGCAGGTATGTGCACCACACCCATGCCACAACCCCTCACGCAACCCTCGCATGCATTGCCGACAAAACCTATTACACAACCAAACTCACTGGCTGTGACGAAGGAAGCATGACACGGGAGGGAAGCGTGTTGTGGGAGACATAACCCAAGAGAGAAGGGACGATTAGAAATGGAACAAGGGGGGATTCCTATGCACCACGCATATGCCATCAGACCCTCACCCAACCCTCGCATGCATTGTCGAAAAACGCCATTTGCCCAACCAAACTCACTCGCTGTGACGAAGGAAACAAAACACGGGAGGGAGACACGTGGCGGGGAGATACAACCCAAGAGAGAAAAGAAGGTCAGCAAGTGCACAAGATGGGGCAGGTTTGTGCACCACACCCCTGCCACAATCCCCTCACGCAACCATCGCATGCGCCACCGACAAAAGCTCTTGCCACACCCAACTCACTGGCTGCGGCGAAGGAAGCATGACACGGGAGGGAAGTACGTGGCGGGGAGACATTACCCAAGAGAGAAAGGAAGGTCAGCAAGTGCACAAGATGGGGCAGGTATGTGCACCTCACCCATGCCACAACCCCTCACGCAAGCAACGCATGCGCCACCGACAAAACCTCTTGCACAACCGTCCTCACATGCTGCGACGAAGGAACCATAACACGGGAGGGAAGTACGTGGCGGGGACACATAACCCAAGAGAGAAAAGAAAGTCAGCAGGTGCACAAGATGGGGCAGGTATGTGCACCACACCCATGCCACAACCCCTCACGCAACCCTCGCATGCATTGCCGACAAAACCTATTGCACAACCGTACTTACTTGCTGCGATGAAGGAAGCAAGACACAGGAGGGAAGCGTGTTGTGGGAGACATAACCCAAGAGAGAAGGGACGATTAGAAATGGAACAAGGGGGGATTCCTATGCACCACGCATATGCCATCAGACCCTCACCCAACCCTCGCATGCATTGTCGAAAAACGCCATTTGCCCAACCAAACTCACTCGCTGTGACGAAGGAAACAAAACACGGGAGGGAGACACGTGGCGGGGAGATACAACCCAAGAGAGAAAAGAAGGTCAGCAAGTGCACAAGATGGGGCAGGTTTGTGCACCACACCCCTGCCACAATCCCCTCACGCAACCATCGCATGCGCCACCGACAAAAGCTCTTGCCACACCCAACTCACTGGCTGCGGCGAAGGAAGCATGACACGGGAGGGAAGTACGTGGCGGGGAGACATTACCCAAGAGAGAAAGGAAGGTCAGCAAGTGCACAAGATGGGGCAGGTATGTGCACCTCACCCATGCCACAACCCCTCACGCAAGCAACGCATGCGCCACCGACAAAACCTCTTGCACAACCGTCCTCACATGCTGCGACGAAGGAACCATAACACGGGAGGGAAGTACGTGGCGGGGACACATAACCCAAGAGAGAAAAGAAAGTCAGCAGGTGCACAAGATGGGGCAGGTATGTGCACCACACCCATGCCACAACCCCTCACGCAACCCTCGCATGCATTGCCGACAAAACCTATTACACAACCAAACTCACTGGCTGTGACGAAGGAAGCATGACACGGGAGGGAAGCGTGTTGTGGGAGACATAACCCAAGAGAGAAGGGACGATTAGAAATGGAACAAGGGGGGATTCCTATGCACCACGCATATGCCATCAGACCCTCACCCAACCCTCGCATGCATTGTCGAAAAACGCCATTTGCCCAACCAAACTCACTCGCTGTGACGAAGGAAACAAAACACGGGAGGGAGACACGTGGCGGGGAGATACAACCCAAGAGAGAAAAGAAGGTCAGCAAGTGCACAAGATGGGGCAGGTTTGTGCACCACACCCCTGCCACAATCCCCTCACGCAACCATCGCATGCGCCACCGACAAAAGCTCTTGCCACACCCAACTCACTGGCTGCGGCGAAGGAAGCATGACACGGGAGGGAAGTACGTGGCGGGGAGACATTACCCAAGAGAGAAAGGAAGGTCAGCAAGTGCACAAGATGGGGCAGGTATGTGCACCTCACCCATGCCACAACCCCTCACGCAAGCAACGCATGCGCCACCGACAAAACCTCTTGCACAACCGTCCTCACATGCTGCGACGAAGGAACCATAACACGGGAGGGAAGTACGTGGCGGGGACACATAACCCAAGAGAGAAAAGAAAGTCAGCAGGTGCACAAGATGGGGCAGGTATGTGCACCACACCCATGCCACAACCCCTCACGCAACCCTCGCATGCATTGCCGACAAAACCTATTACACAACCAAACTCACTGGCTGTGACGAAGGAAGCATGACACGGGAGGGAAGCGTGTTGTGGGAGACATAACCCAAGAGAGAAGGGACGATTAGAAATGGAACAAGGGGGGATTCCTATGCACCACGCATATGCCATCAGACCCTCACCCAACCCTCGCATGCATTGTCGAAAAACGCCATTTGCCCAACCAAACTCACTCGCTGTGACGAAGGAAACAAAACACGGGAGGGAGACACGTGGCGGGGAGATACAACCCAAGAGAGAAAAGAAGGTCAGCAAGTGCACAAGATGGGGCAGGTTTGTGCACCACACCCCTGCCACAATCCCCTCACGCAACCATCGCATGCGCCACCGACAAAAGCTCTTGCCACACCCAACTCACTGGCTGCGGCGAAGGAAGCATGACACGGGAGGGAAGTACGTGGCGGGGAGACATTACCCAAGAGAGAAAGGAAGGTCAGCAAGTGCACAAGATGGGGCAGGTATGTGCACCTCACCCATGCCACAACCCCTCACGCAAGCAACGCATGCGCCACCGACAAAACCTCTTGCACAACCGTCCTCACATGCTGCGACGAAGGAACCATAACACGGGAGGGAAGTACGTGGCGGGGACACATAACCCAAGAGAGAAAAGAAAGTCAGCAGGTGCACAAGATGGGGCAGGTATGTGCACCACACCCATGCCACAACCCCTCACGCAACCCTCGCATGCATTGCCGACAAAACCTATTGCACAACCGTACTTACTTGCTGCGATGAAGGAAGCAAGACACAGGAGGGAAGCGTGTTGTGGGAGACATAACCCAAGAGAGAAGGGACGATTAGAAATGGAACAAGGGGGGATTCCTATGCACCACGCATATGCCATCAGACCCTCACCCAACCCTCGCATGCATTGTCGAAAAACGCCATTTGCCCAACCAAACTCACTCGCTGTGACGAAGGAAACAAAACACGGGAGGGAGACACGTGGCGGGGAGATACAACCCAAGAGAGAAAAGAAGGTCAGCAAGTGCACAAGATGGGGCAGGTATGTGCACCTCACCCATGCCACAACCCCTCACGCAAGCAACGCATGCGCCACCGACAAAACCTCTTGCACAACCGTCCTCACATGCTGCGACGAAGGAACCATAACACGGGAGGGAAGTACGTGGCGGGGACACATAACCCAAGAGAGAAAAGAAAGTCAGCAGGTGCACAAGATGGGGCAGGTATGTGCACCACACCCATGCCACAACCCCTCACGCAACCCTCGCATGCATTGCCGACAAAACCTATTACACAACCAAACTCACTGGCTGTGACGAAGGAAGCATGACACGGGAGGGAAGCGTGTTGTGGGAGACATAACCCAAGAGAGAAGGGACGATTAGAAATGGAACAAGGGGGGATTCCTATGCACCACGCATATGCCATCAGACCCTCACCCAACCCTCGCATGCATTGTCGAAAAACGCCATTTGCCCAACCAAACTCACTCGCTGTGACGAAGGAAACAAAACACGGGAGGGAGACACGTGGCGGGGAGATACAACCCAAGAGAGAAAAGAAGGTCAGCAAGTGCACAAGATGGGGCAGGTTTGTGCACCACACCCCTGCCACAATCCCCTCACGCAACCATCGCATGCGCCACCGACAAAAGCTCTTGCCACACCCAACTCACTGGCTGCGGCGAAGGAAGCATGACACGGGAGGGAAGTACGTGGCGGGGAGACATTACCCAAGAGAGAAAGGAAGGTCAGCAAGTGCACAAGATGGGGCAGGTATGTGCACCTCACCCATGCCACAACCCCTCACGCAAGCAACGCATGCGCCACCGGCAAAACCTCTTGCACAACCGTCCTCACTAGCTGCGACGAAGGAACCATAACACGGGAGGGAAGTACGTGGCGGGGAGACATAACCCAAGACAGAATAGAAAGTCAGCAGGTGCACAAGATGGGGCAGGTCTGTGCACCACACCCATGCCGCAACCCCTCATGCAACCCTCGCATGCATTGCCGACAAACCTATTGCGCAACCGTACTCACGGCCTGTGACGAAGGAACCATAACACGGGAGAGAAACAGGTGGCGGGGAGACATGACCCAAGAGAGAAAGGAAGGTCAGCAAGTGCACAAGATGGGGCAGGTATGTGCACCACACCCATGCCACAACCCCTCATGCAACCCTCACATGCATTGCCCACAAAACCTTCTGCACAACCGTACTCACGGCCTGTCACGAAGGAACCATAACATGGGAGGAATGCACGTGGCGGGGAGACATAACCCAAGAGAGAAAGGAAGGTCAGCAAGTGCACAATGTGGGGCAGGTCTTTGCACCACACCCATGCCACAACCCCTCACGCAACCCTCGCATGCATTGCCAACAAAACCTATTGCACAAACAAACTCACAGCCTGTGATGAAGGAAACAAAACACGGGAGGCAAACACGTGGCGGGGAGACATGAACCAAGAGAGTAAGAAAGGTCAGCAAGTGCACAAGATGGGGCAGGTTTGTGCACCACACCCCTGCCACAATCCCCTCACGCAACCATCGCATGCGCCACCGACAAAAGCTCTTGCCACACCCAACTCACTGGCTGCGGCGAAGGAAGCATGACACGGGAGGGAAGTACGTGGCGGGGAGACATTACCCAAGAGAGAAAGGAAGGTCAGCAAGTGCACAAGATGGGGCAGGTATGTGCACCTCACCCATGCCACAACCCCTCACGCAAGCAACGCATGCGCCACCGACAAAACCTCTTGCACAACCGTCCTCACATGCTGCGACGAAGGAACCATAACACGGGAGGGAAGTACGTGGCGGGGACACATAACCCAAGAGAGAAAAGAAAGTCAGCAGGTGCACAAGATGGGGCAGGTATGTGCACCACACCCATGCCACAACCCCTCACGCAACCCTCGCATGCATTGCCGACAAAACCTATTACACAACCAAACTCACTGGCTGTGACGAAGGAAGCATGACACGGGAGGGAAGCGTGTTGTGGGAGACATAACCCAAGAGAGAAGGGACGATTAGAAATGGAACAAGGGGGGATTCCTATGCACCACGCATATGCCATCAGACCCTCACCCAACCCTCGCATGCATTGTCGAAAAACGCCATTTGCCCAACCAAACTCACTCGCTGTGACGAAGGAAACAAAACACGGGAGGGAGACACGTGGCGGGGAGATACAACCCAAGAGAGAAAAGAAGGTCAGCAAGTGCACAAGATGGGGCAGGTTTGTGCACCACACCCCTGCCACAATCCCCTCACGCAACCATCGCATGCGCCACCGACAAAAGCTCTTGCCACACCCAACTCACTGGCTGCGGCGAAGGAAGCATGACACGGGAGGGAAGTACGTGGCGGGGAGACATTACCCAAGAGAGAAAGGAAGGTCAGCAAGTGCACAAGATGGGGCAGGTATGTGCACCTCACCCATGCCACAACCCCTCACGCAAGCAACGCATGCGCCACCGACAAAACCTCTTGCACAACCGTCCTCACATGCTGCGACGAAGGAACCATAACACGGGAGGGAAGTACGTGGCGGGGACACATAACCCAAGAGAGAAAAGAAAGTCAGCAGGTGCACAAGATGGGGCAGGTATGTGCACCACACCCATGCCACAACCCCTCACGCAACCCTCGCATGCATTGCCGACAAAACCTATTGCACAACCGTACTTACTTGCTGCGATGAAGGAAGCAAGACACAGGAGGGAAGCGTGTTGTGGGAGACATAACCCAAGAGAGAAGGGACGATTAGAAATGGAACAAGGGGGGATTCCTATGCACCACGCATATGCCATCAGACCCTCACCCAACCCTCGCATGCATTGTCGAAAAACGCCATTTGCCCAACCAAACTCACTCGCTGTGACGAAGGAAACAAAACACGGGAGGGAGACACGTGGCGGGGAGATACAACCCAAGAGAGAAAAGAAGGTCAGCAAGTGCACAAGATGGGGCAGGTCTGTGCACCACACCCATGCCACAACCCCTCACGCAACCCACGCATGCATTGCCAACAAAACCTATTGCACAACCGTACTCACATGCTGTGACGAAGGAAACAAAACACGGGAGGGTAACACGTGGCGGGGAGACATGAACCAAGAGAGAAAGGAAGGTCAGCAATTGCACAAGATGGGGCACGTTTGTGCACCACAACCAATGCCACAACCCCTCACGCAACCAACGCATGCACCACCAAAAAAATCTCTTGCACAATCGTACTCACTAGCTGCGAGGAAGGAAGCAAGACACGGGAGAGTAGAACGTAGCGGGAACACATGACACAGGGGAGAAACAAATGCAACAGGTGCACAAGATGGGTCAGTTCTGTGCACCACACCCATGCCTCAACTCCTCACACAACCGTTGCATGCATGGCCGACAAAGGTAGTGCATAACCGTACTCACCAGCTGCGGCAAAGGAAGCATGGCACGGGAGGGAAGCGTGTTGTGGGAGACGTAACCCAGAAGAGAAAGGTCGATTAGCAATGGAACAAGGGGGGGCATTCCTATGCACCACGCATGTGCCATCAGACCCTCACGCAACCCTCGCATGCATTGCCAACAAAACCTATGGCACAACCAAACTCACGACCTGTCACGAAGGAAGCATGACACGAGAGGGAAACACGTGGCGGGGAGACATTACCCAAGAGAGGAAGGAAGGTCAGCAAGTGCACAAGATGGGGCAGGTATGTGTACCACACCCATGCCACAACCCCTCACGCAAGCAACGCATGCGCCACCGACAAAACCTCTTGCACAACCGTCCTCACATGCTGCGACGAAGGAACCATAACACGGGAGGGAAGTACGTGGCGGGGACACATAACCCAAGAGAGAAAAGAAAGTCAGCAAGTGCACAAGATGGGGCAGGTTTGTGCACCACACCCCTGCCACAATCCCCTCACGCAACCATCGCATGCGCCACCGACAAAAGCTCTTGCCACACCCAACTCACTGGCTGCGGCGAAGGAAGCATGACACGGGAGGGAAGTACGTGGCGGGGAGACATTACCCAAGAGAGAAAGGAAGGTCAGCAAGTGCACAAGATGGGGCAGGTATGTGCACCTCACCCATGCCACAACCCCTCACGCAAGCAACGCATGCGCCACCGACAAAACCTCTTGCACAACCGTCCTCACATGCTGCGACGAAGGAACCATAACACGGGAGGGAAGTACGTGGCGGGGACACATAACCCAAGAGAGAAAAGAAAGTCAGCAGGTGCACAAGATGGGGCAGGTATGTGCACCACACCCATGCCACAACCCCTCACGCAACCCTCGCATGCATTGCCGACAAAACCTATTACACAACCAAACTCACTGGCTGTGACGAAGGAAGCATGACACGGGAGGGAAGCGTGTTGTGGGAGACATAACCCAAGAGAGAAGGGACGATTAGAAATGGAACAAGGGGGGATTCCTATGCACCACGCATATGCCATCAGACCCTCACCCAACCCTCGCATGCATTGTCGAAAAACGCCATTTGCCCAACCAAACTCACTCGCTGTGACGAAGGAAACAAAACACGGGAGGGAGACACGTGGCGGGGAGATACAACCCAAGAGAGAAAAGAAGGTCAGCAAGTGCACAAGATGGGGCAGGTTTGTGCACCACACCCCTGCCACAATCCCCTCACGCAACCATCGCATGCGCCACCGACAAAAGCTCTTGCCACACCCAACTCACTGGCTGCGGCGAAGGAAGCATGACACGGGAGGGAAGTACGTGGCGGGGAGACATTACCCAAGAGAGAAAGGAAGGTCAGCAAGTGCACAAGATGGGGCAGGTATGTGCACCTCACCCATGCCACAACCCCTCACGCAAGCAACGCATGCGCCACCGACAAAACCTCTTGCACAACCGTCCTCACATGCTGCGACGAAGGAACCATAACACGGGAGGGAAGTACGTGGCGGGGACACATAACCCAAGAGAGAAAAGAAAGTCAGCAGGTGCACAAGATGGGGCAGGTATGTGCACCACACCCATGCCACAACCCCTCACGCAACCCTCGCATGCATTGCCGACAAAACCTATTGCACAACCGTACTTACTTGCTGCGATGAAGGAAGCAAGACACAGGAGGGAAGCGTGTTGTGGGAGACATAACCCAAGAGAGAAGGGACGATTAGAAATGGAACAAGGGGGGATTCCTATGCACCACGCATATGCCATCAGACCCTCACCCAACCCTCGCATGCATTGTCGAAAAACGCCATTTGCCCAACCAAACTCACTCGCTGTGACGAAGGAAACAAAACACGGGAGGGAGACACGTGGCGGGGAGATACAACCCAAGAGAGAAAAGAAGGTCAGCAAGTGCACAAGATGGGGCAGGTCTGTGCACCACACCCATGCCACAACCCCTCACGCAACCCACGCATGCATTGCCAACAAAACCTATTGCACAACCGTACTCACATGCTGTGACGAAGGAAACAAAACACGGGAGGGTAACACGTGGCGGGGAGACATGAACCAAGAGAGAAAGGAAGGTCAGCAATTGCACAAGATGGGGCACGTTTGTGCACCACAACCAATGCCACAACCCCTCACGCAACCAACGCATGCACCACCAAAAAAATCTCTTGCACAATCGTACTCACTAGCTGCGAGGAAGGAAGCAAGACACGGGAGAGTAGAACGTAGCGGGAACACATGACACAGGGGAGAAACAAATGCAACAGGTGCACAAGATGGGTCAGTTCTGTGCACCACACCCATGCCTCAACTCCTCACACAACCGTTGCATGCATGGCCGACAAAGGTAGTGCATAACCGTACTCACCAGCTGCGGCAAAGGAAGCATGGCACGGGAGGGAAGCGTGTTGTGGGAGACGTAACCCAGAAGAGAAAGGTCGATTAGCAATGGAACAAGGGGGGGCATTCCTATGCACCACGCATGTGCCATCAGACCCTCACGCAACCCTCGCATGCATTGCCAACAAAACCTATGGCACAACCAAACTCACGACCTGTCACGAAGGAAGCATGACACGAGAGGGAAACACGTGGCGGGGAGACATTACCCAAGAGAGGAAGGAAGGTCAGCAAGTGCACAAGATGGGGCAGGTCTATGCACCACACCCATGCCATCATACCCTCATGCGACCCTCGCATGCATTGCCAACAAAACCTATTGCACAGCCGTGCTCACATGCTGCGACGAAGGAAGCATGACCCGGGACGAAAACACGTGGATGGGAGAGATAACCCAAGAGAGAAAGGAATGTCAGCAGGTGCACAAGATGGGGCAGGTCTATGCACCACACCCCTGCCACAACATCTCACGCAACCCTCGCATGCATTGCCAACAAAACCTAATGCACAACCAATCTCACGGACTGTCACGAAGGATGCATGACACGGGAGGGAAACACGTGGCGGGGAGACATATCCCAATAGAGAAAGGAAGGTCAGCAAGTGCACAAGATGGGGCAGGTCAGTGCACCACACCCATGCCACAACCCCTCACGCAACCCTCGCATGCATTGCCAACAAAACCTATTGCACAGCCGTGCTCACATGCTGCGACGAAGGAAGCATGCCACGGGAGGAAAACACGTGGATGGGAGACATAACCCAAGAGAGAAAGGAAGGTCAGCAAGTGCACAAGATGGGGCAGGTCTGTGCACCACACCCATGCCACAACCTTTCACGCAACCCTCACATGCATTGCCCACAAAACCTACTGCACAACCCAACTCACGGCCTGTCACGAAGGAACCATACCACGGGAGGAAAGCACGTGGCGGGGAGACATAACCCAAGAGAGAAAGGAAGGTCAGCAAGTGCACAAGATGGGGCAGGTCTGTGCACCATACCCATGCCACAACCCTTCACGCAACCATTGCATGAGCCACCGACAAAAGAAATGCAACACCCAACTCACTCGCTGTGACGAAGGAACCATGACACGGGAGGAGACACGTGGCGGGGAGACATAACCCAAGAGAGAAAAGAAGGTCAGCATGTGCACAAGATGGGCAGGTCTGTGCACCACACCCATGCCACAACCCTTCACGCAACCATTGCATGAGCCACCGACAAAAGAAATGCCACACCCAACTCACTCGCTGTGACGAAGGAAACAAAACACGGGAGGGTAACACGTGGCGGGGAGACATGTCCCAAGACAGAAAGGAATGTCAGCAAGTGCACAAGATGGGGCAGGTCTGTGCACCACGCCCATGCCACAACCCCTCACGCAACCAATGCATGCGCCACCGTCAAAAGAAATGCCACACCCAACTCACTAGCTGCGACGAAGGAACCATAACACGGGAGGGGAACACGTGGCGGGGATACATGAACCAAGAGAGAATAGAAAGTCAGCAGGTGCACAAGATGGGGCAGGTCTGTGCACCACACCCATGCCACAACCCCTCACGCAACCAACGCATGCACCACCGAAAAAACCTCTTGCACAATCGTACTCACTAGCTGCGAGGAAGGAAGCAAGACACGGGAGAGTAGAACGTAGCGGGAACACATGACACAGGGGAGAAACAAATGCAACCGGTGCACAAGATGGGTCAGTTCTGTGCACCACACCCACGCTTCAACTCCTCACACAACCGTTGCATGCATGGCCGACAAAGGTAGTGCATAACCGTACTCACCAGCTGCGGCAAAGGAAGCATGACACGGGAGCGAAACGCGTGTTGTGGGTGACGTAACAAGAAGAGAAAGGACAATTAGCAATGGAACAAGGGGGGGTTTGTATGCACCACGCATGTGCCATCAGACCCTCACGCAACCCTTGCATGCATTGTCGAAAAATGCCATTTGCCCAACCCAACTCACTCGCTGTGACGAAGGAACCATAACACGGGAGGGAAGTACGTGGCGGGGAGACATAACCCAAGAGAGAAAGGAAGGTCAGCAAGTGCACAAGATGGGGCAGGTCTGTGCACCACGCCCATGCCACAACCCCTCATGCAACCATCGCATGCGCCACTGACAAAAGAAATGCCACACCCACACCCGTCACAACTCACTCGCTGTGACGAAGGAACCAAACACGGGAGGGAAACACGTGGCGGGGAGACATGAACCAAGAGAGAAAGGAAGGTCAGCAAGTGCACAAGATGGGGCAGGTCTGTGCACCATACCCCTGCCACAACCCCTCACGCAACCCTCGCATGCATTGCCAACAAAACCTATTGCAGAACCCAACTCACTGGCTGTGACGAAGGAAGCATGACACGGGAGGGGAACACGTGGCGGGGATACATGAACCAAGAGAGAAAGGAATGTCAGCAGGTGCACAAGATGGGGCAGGTCAGTGCACCACACCCATGCCTCATCTCCTCACGCAACCGTTGAATGCATGGCCGACAAAGGTAGTGCATAACCGCACTTACCACCTGTGGCGAAGGACGCAAGACACAGGAGGGAAACGTGTTGTTGGAGGCATAACCCAGAAGAGGAAGGACGATTAGCAATGGAACAAGGGGGGGCATTCATATGCACCGCACATATGCCATCAGACCCTCACGCAACCCTCGCATGCATTGTCGAAAAACGCCGTTTGCCCAACCAAGCTCACGTCCTGCGGCGAAGGAAACATGACACGGGAGAGAAGCGCATGGTGGGAACACATGACGCAGGGGAGAATAGAATCAGGCAGTGCACAAGATGGGGCAGGTCTGTGCACCACACCCATGCCTCAACTCCTCACGCAACCGTTGCATGCATGGCCGACAAAGGTAGTGCTCAACCGTACTTACGACCTGCGGCAAAGGAAGCATGACACGGGAGGGAAGCGTGTTGTGGGTGACGTAACCCAGAAGAGAAAGGACGATTAGCAATGGAACAAGGGGGGGCATTCCTATGCACCGGTATGTGCCGGTAAGGCTCCTTGACCTCCTAGGCAACTAGAGGTCGCAGGTTCGATCCCTATTCGAACCCTGCGGAGGTAATGGTATAGATAAAGGCACAGAGTGGGGCATATGCCCGTATCGTCCCCCTGCGGACCAATGTTTGAACCTACGGGCCACGCCATGCGCTGGAACAGCCAAGACCCTGGTTTGAGCGTGTTGTACGTGAGCACTGAGCCTGTCAGTTATCCCCTTTTACTTTCACGAATCGACACTATGGATCGAAACCGTGCCCCGACGGGATTAAAGCCATGCATCCACCACCCGATCGCTAGGGGGCTTCCTCGCTAGGGGGCGGAGTTTTCGGCTAGAGCTGACAGGCTCAGCGCAGACCTTGCAAATTACCGCATAGGTTGGCGGATACATTGAGGCCCCGAGGCGGGCCGGTAGGATTAGGGACCAGGGCCTCGGCTGATCCAGCGCCTGGCGTGGCCTCGCAGGGTCCAATAGGGCTCGCAGAGGGACGAAACAGGGGATAGCTGCGGCGAATCCCCCCTTACCTTTACCTATGCACCACCTTTACCATGTGCCATCAGACCCTCACGCGACCCTCGCATGCATTGTTGAAAAACGCCATTTGCCCAACCAAACTCACTCGCTGTGACGAAGGAACCATAACACGGGAGGGAAACACGTGGCGGGGAGACATAACCAAAGAGAGAAAGGAAGGTCAACAAGTGCACAAGATGGGGCAGGTATATGCACCACACCCATGCCACAACCTCTCACGCAACCCTCGCATGCATTGCCGACAAAACCTACTGCACAACCGTACTCACTTCCTGTGACAAAGGAACCATAATATGGGAGAGAAACAGGTGGCGGGGAGACATAACCCAAAAGAGAAAAGAAGGTCAGCAAGTGCACAAGATGGGGCAGTTATGTGCACCACACCCATGCCAAAACCCCTCACGCAACCCTCGCATGCATTGCCGACAAAACCTATTGCACAACCGTACTTACTTGCTGCAACGAAGGAAGCAAGACACAGGAGGGAAGCGTGTTGTGGGAGACATAACCCAAGAGAGAAAGGAATGTGAGCAGGTGCACAAGATGGGGCAGGTATGTGCACCACACCCATGCCACAGCCCCTCACGCAACCGTTGCATGCATGGCCGACAAAAGTAGTGCATAACCGTACTCACCAGCTGCGGCGAAGGAAGCATGACACGGGAGGGAAGTGTGTTGTGGGAGACATAACCCAAGAGAAAAAGGACCATTAGCAAATGCACAAGATGGGGCAGGTGTGTGCTCCACACCCCTGCCACAACCCCTCACGCAACCCTCGCATGCGCCACCGACAAAAGCCCTTTCCACAACCAGCTCACCACCTGCGGCAAAGGAAGCAAGACACGGGAGGGAAGCGTGTTGTGGGAGACATAACCCAGAAGAGAAAGAAGAATGACACGGGATGGAATCACATGGCGGGGATACATGACCCAGAAGAGATGATAAAGCATTGTGAGCGCGCAAGCAGGGTGGTACTGTCTCATGCACTACCCACTGATAAAATCCACGCATGCACTGCCGGAACGTTGGTCACAACCAACCGCACTCACGGCTTTTCAGCCGCCACCACCCTTGCATGGCGGCCTAGCAAAACAAACGTGGTGGGTCCAACAATGTGGTGAGGGCGAGTGGTGCGTTTGAGCCTGACAAACCACACAGTGCGACCAACGTGCTGCTGTGTTACACCTGTTTGTATCCTAGGACAGCAGCGTCGCGCCCAACACGGGTTTCATCCGGGGAACAAGCGCAGGAGAAGGCAAGCCACTATTGTTCGCTGTTACCCTCACCATCTGCTTGCACGGTGGTCGCAAGAAGAAGCGCGAGCAGCACGCCACCAACGTACATTTGAACACGCATCTGCAGCGACAGGAAGGCGTGTGGCACGCACGATATGTAAACCCGGACAGAACAGTGTGGGCCACCAGATGGGCCACTACGGCTCTCTGCGAACAACGTCCTGCTATTCTCACGGCCGGGAACGTCAATAACTGACAGGAAGGGTGCCGCCCATGCATTTCAGGCGCTTCACCAGGCGTGCAGGATGGGCGCCGCACGCCTGGCGATGCTGCGTCCTGACGGCCACTAGTACGCCACTTCGCGGGCCGTGCGACGCCAATGAAGTCCTCAACAGGCGGTCACGCTCAGTAAGATCACTGATACGGCACTGCACAGTGCTGACCGACGGCCGAACGGCGACGTTGTAGGCACCTTACAGGGAGGAGGGCTCCAGAACGGTAGAGGGCAGGACGTAGTCGCTCGCGCTGCTGGCTCTCTGCGCACAACGTCCTCCTATTCTCACGGCCGGGAACGTCAATAACTGATCAGAATGGTGCCGCCCATGCATTTCCCGCGCTTCACCAGGCGTGCAGAGCCAGGGATGGCTGCCAGAAGCTGCCAAATGCGTTGTTCAGGCAAGGGCGATTTCCTGCTTCTGGCAGCCCTTGCAGCAAGTGTCAGCGTCTCTAGCTCCCTGTAGCAGCCCTCTGAGGGCCTCCCAGTGCTGAATACCGCTTGTGCATGACCCCAAACCCTTGTCTCCGCGCCCCCAACCCCCCAGCGCACCCTCCGGCTGGCAGTCGTTGCTGGGCCACCCCAAGCGGGCTGGCTCCCTATGGCAACCGAGGTGCGATGCACACTTGCTCAAGGCCCTCAGCAACCAGGCTCGCAACCACACACTGAGCTGCACAGCGTGCAGACTGCTGAGCTGCCGGCTGCATGAGCGATACTCTCTGCGCCCTGACCTGCAGGGGGTCGCGGAGCAGCGTCTTGCTGCAGCAGGGCTTGCGACGGCCGCTCTGGCGGCGGCGGCGGCGCCGCCGCCGCTGGCGGCGCCTGCCGCGGCAGGTGTGGAGCCCCGCTCTCTGCATCCCCACCAGCAGCAGCAGCCCCAGCAGCAGCCCCAGCTGCAGCCAGGCAGCTCGAATGCAGAGCTTGCCTCCAACTCGCACGGCCACGGCGTGGTCAACTTGTCGGCACCAAGCGCGGCGCTTGCTGCCGACGCAGCATTCCTGGCGGCAGCCATGGCAGCAGCAACGGATGAGCGCCAGCAGGAGGTCCTGCATGACACGGGAGAGAAGCGCATGGTGGGGAGACATAAACGAGAAGAGAAATAAAGTTTAGGAAGTGCACAAGGAGGGGCCTTCCCATGCACCACTCCAAACCCACAACCATCCTCATGCGGCGGCCGGTGCACGCGCAGCCAGCACAACTCTTGCCCAACCGAACTCACCCGCTGCGGCGAAGGAGACATGACACGGGAGAGAGGCGCATGGTGGGGATACATAAACGAGAAGAGAAATAAAGTTTAGGAAGTGCACAAGGGGGGCCTTCCCATGCACCACTCCAAACCCATAACATCCTCATGCGGCCGGTGCACGCGCAGCCATCACAAGCCTTTGCCCAACCGAACTCACCCGCTGCGGCGAAGGAGACATGACACGGGAGAGAAGCTCATGGTGGGGAGACATAAACGAGAAGAGAAATAAAGTTTAGGAAGTGCACACGGGGGGGCATTCCCATTCACCACTCCAAACCCACAACCATCCTCATGTGGTGGCCGGTGCACGCGCAGCCAGCACAAGCCTTTGCCCAACCGACCTCACCACCTGCGGCGAAGGAGACATGACACGGGAGAGAAGCGCATGGTGGGGAGACATAAACGAGAAGAGAAATAAAGTTTAGGAAGTGCACAAGGAGGGGCCTTCCCATGCACCACTCCAAACCCACAACCATCCTCATGTGGTGGCCGGTGCACGCGCAGCCAGCACAACTCTTGCCCAACCGAACTCACCACCTGCGGCGAAGGAGACATGACACGGGAGAGAGGCGCATGGTGGGGAGACATAAACGAGAAGAGAAATGAAGTTTAGGAAGTGCACACGGGGGGGCCTTCCCATGCACCACTCCAAACCCACAACCATCCTCATGCGGCCGGTGCACGCGCAGCCAGCACAAGCCTTTGCCCAACCGACCTCGCCACCTGCGGCGAAGGAGACATGACACGGGAGAGAAGCGCATGGTGGGGAGACATAAACGAGAAGAGAAATAAAGTTTAGGAAGTGCACAAGGGTGGGCCTTCCCATGCACCACTCCAAACCCACAACCATCCTCATGCGGCCGGTGCACGCGCAGCCATCACAAGCCTTTGCCCAACCGAAGTCGCCTGCTGCGGCGAAGGAGACATGACACGGGAGAGAAGCGCATGGTGGGGAGACATAAACGAGAAGAGAAATAAAGTTTAGGAAGTGCACACGGGGGGGCATTCCCATTCACCACTCCAAACCCACAACCATCCTCATGCGGCCGGTGCATGCGCAGCCAGCACAAGCCTTTGCCCAACCGAACTCACCACCTGCGGCGAAGGAGACATGACACGGGAGAGAAGCGCATGGTGGGGAGACATAAACGAGAAGAGAAATAAAGTTTAGGAAGTGCACAAGGAGGGGCCTTCCCATGCACCACTCCAAACCCACAACCATCCTCATGCGGCGGCCGGTGCACGCGCAGCCAGCACAACTCTTGCCCAACCGAACTCACCCGCTGCGGCGAAGGAGACATGACACGGGAGAGAGGCGCATGGTGGGGATACATAAACGAGAAGAGAAATAAAGTTTAGGAAGTGCACAAAGGGGGGCATTCCCATGCACCACTCCAAACCCATAACATCCTCATGTGGCGGCCGGTGCACGCGCAGCCAGCACAACTCTTGCCCAACCGAACTCACCCGCTGCGGCGAAGGAGACATGACACGGGAGAGAGGCGCATGGTGGGGAGACATAAACGAGAAGAGAAATGAAGTTTAGGAAGTGCACAAGGGGGGGGGGGGGGGGGGGGGGGGGGCATTCCCATGCACCACTCCAAACCCATAACATCCTCATGTGGCGGCCGGTGCACGCGCAGCCAGCACAACTCTTGCCCAACCGAACTCACCCGCTGCGGCGAAGGAGACATGACACGGGAGAGAGGCGCATGGTGGGGAGACATAAACGAGAAGAGAAATAAAGTTTAGGAAGTGCACAAAGGGGGGCATTCCCATGCACCACTCCAAACCCACAACCATCCTCATGTGGCCGGTGCACGCGCAGCCAGCACAACTCTTGCCCAACCGAAGTCACCCGCTGCGGCGAAGGAGACATGACACGGGAGAGAGGCGCATGGTGGGGAGACATAAACGAGAAGAGAAATAAAGTTTAGGAAGTGCACAAAGGGGGGCATTCCCATGCACCACTCCAAACCCATAACATCCTCATGTGGCGGCCGGTGCACGCGCAGCCAGCACAACTCTTGCCCAACCGAACTCACCACCTGCGGCGAAGGAGACATGACACGCGAGAGAAGCGCATGGTGGGGATACATAACCGAGAAGAGAAATGAAGTTTAGGAAGTGCACAAGGGGGGGCATTCCCATGCACCACTCCAAACCCATACCATCCTCATGTGGCGGCCGGTGCACGCGCAGCCAGCACAACTCTTGCCCAACCGAACTCACCCGCTGCGGCGAAGGAGACATGACACGGGAGAGAGGCGCATGGTGGGGAGACATAAACGAGAAGAGAAATAAAGTTTAGGAAGTGCACAAAGGGGGGCATTCCCATGCACCACTCCAAACCCACAACCATCCTCATGCGGCCGGTGCATGCACAGCCAGCACAAGCCTTTGCCCAACCGAACTCACCCGCTCGGCGAAGGAGACATGACACGGGAGAGAGGCGCATGGTGGGGAGACATAAACGAGAAGAGAAATAAAGTTTAGGAAGTGCACAAGGGGGGGCATTCCCATGCACCACTCCAAACCCACAACCATCCTCATGCGGCCGGTGCACGCACAGCCAGCACAACTCTTGCCCAACCGAACTCACCCGCTGCGGCGAAGGAGACATGACACGGGAGAGAGGCGCATGGTGGGGAGACATAAACGAGAAGAGAAATAAAGTTTAGGAAGTGCACAAGGGGGGGGGGGGGGGGGGCATTCCCATGCACCACTCCAAACCCACAACCATCCTCATGTGGCCGGTGCACGCGCAGCCAGCACAACTCTTGCCCAACCGAACTCACCCGCTGCGGCGAAGGAGACATGACACGGGAGAGAGGCGCATGGTGGGGAGACATAAACGAGAAGAGAAATGAAGTTTAGGAAGTGCACAAGGGCGGGCATTCCCATGCACCACTCCAAACCCATAACATCCTCATGTGGCGGCCGGTGCACGCGCAGCCAGCACAACTCTTGCCCAACCGAACTCACCCGCTGCGGCGAAGGAGACATGACACGGGAGAGAGGCGCATGGTGGGGAGACATAAACGAGAAGAGAAATGAAGTTTAGGAAGTGCACAAGGGGGGGGGGGGGGGGGGGGCATTCCCATGCACCACTCCAAACCCATAACATCCTCATGTGGCGGCCGGTGCACGCGCAGCCAGCACAACTCTTGCCCAACCGAACTCACCCGCTGCGGCGAAGGAGACATGACACGGGAGAGAAGCGCATGGTGGGGATACATAACCGAGAAGAGAAATGAAGTTTAGGAAGTGCACAAGGGGGGGGGGGGGGGCATTCCCATGCACCACTCCAAACCCACAACCATCCTCATGTGGCCGGTGCACGCGCAGCCAGCACAACTCTTGCCCAACCGAACTCACCCGCTGCGGCGAAGGAGACATGACACGGGAGAGAGGCGCATGGTGGGGAGACATAAACGAGAAGAGAAATAAAGTTTAGGAAGTGCACAAGGGGGGGCATTCCCATGCACCACTCCAAACCCACAACCATCCTCATGCGGCCGGTGCACGCACAGCCAGCACAACTCTTGCCCAACCGAACTCACCCGCTGCGGCGAAGGAGACATGACACGGGAGAGAGGCGCATGGTGGGGAGACATAAACGAGAAGAGAAATAAAGTTTAGGAAGTGCACAAGGGGGGGGGGGGGGGGGCATTCCCATGCACCACTCCAAACCCACAACCATCCTCATGTGGCCGGTGCACGCGCAGCCAGCACAACTCTTGCCCAACCGAACTCACCCGCTGCGGCGAAGGAGACATGACACGGGAGAGAGGCGCATGGTGGGGAGACATAAACGAGAAGAGAAATGAAGTTTAGGAAGTGCACAAGGGCGGGCATTCCCATGCACCACTCCAAACCCATAACATCCTCATGTGGCGGCCGGTGCACGCGCAGCCAGCACAACTCTTGCCCAACCGAACTCACCCGCTGCGGCGAAGGAGACATGACACGGGAGAGAGGCGCATGGTGGGGAGACATAAACGAGAAGAGAAATGAAGTTTAGGAAGTGCACAAGGGGGGGGGGGGGGGGGGCATTCCCATGCACCACTCCAAACCCATAACATCCTCATGTGGCGGCCGGTGCACGCGCAGCCAGCACAACTCTTGCCCAACCGAACTCACCCGCTGCGGCGAAGGAGACATGACACGGGAGAGAAGCGCATGGTGGGGATACATAACCGAGAAGAGAAATGAAGTTTAGGAAGTGCACAAGGGGGGGCATTCCCATGCACCACTCCAAACCCACAACCATCCTCATGCGGCCGGTGCACGCACAGCCAGCACAAGCCTTTGCCCAACCGAACTCACCCGCTGCGGCGAAGGAAGCATGACACGGGAGAGAGGCGCATGGTGGGGAGACATAAACGAGAAGAGAAATAAAGTTTAGGAAGTGCACAAGGGGGGGCATTCCCATGCACCACTCCAAACCCACAACCATCCTTATGTGGTGGCCGGTGCACGCGCAGCCAGCACAACCCTTGCCCAACCGAATTCACCACCTGCGGCGAAGGAGACATGACACGGGAGAGAAGCGCATGGTGGGGAGACATAAACGAGAAGAGAAATAAAGTTTAGGAAGTGCACAAGGGGGGGGGGGGGGGGGCATTCCCATGCACCACTCCAAACCCATAACATCCTCATGTGGCGGCCGGTGCACGCGCAGCCAGCACAACTCTTGCCCAACCGAACTCACCCGCTGCGGCGAAGGAGACATGACACGGGAGAGAGGCGCATGGTGGGGAGACATAAACGAGAAGAGAAATGAAGTTTAGGAAGTGCACAAGGGGGGGGGGGGGCATTCCCATGCACCACTCCAAACCCATAACATCCTCATGTGGCGGCCGGTGCACGCGCAGCCAGCACAACTCTTGCCCAACCGAACTCACCCGCTGCGGCGAAGGAGACATGACACGGGAGAGAGGGGCATGGTGGGGAGACATAAACGAGAAGAGAAATTAAGTTTAGAAAGGGCACAAGGGGGGGGGGGAGGGGGGGGGGCATTCCCATGCACCACTCCAAACCCATAACATCCTCATGTGGCGGCCGGTGCACGCGCAGCCAGCACAACTCTTGCCCAACCGAACTCACCCGCTGCGGCGAAGGAGACATGACACGGGAGAGAAGCGCATGGTGGGGATACATAACCGAGAAGAGAAATGAAGTTTAGGAAGTGCACACGGGGGGGCATTCCCATGCACCACTCCAAACCCACAACCATCCTCATGCGGCCGGTGCATGCACAGCCAGCACAAGCCTTTGCCCAACCGAACTCACCCGCTGCGGCGAAGGAGACATGACACGGGAGAGAGGCGCATGGTGGGGAGACATAAACGAGAAGAGAAATAAAGTTTAGGAAGTGCACAAAGGGGGGCATTCCCATGCACCACTCCAAACCCACAACCATCCTCATGTGGCCGGTGCACGCGCAGCCAGCACAACTCTTGCCCAACCGAATTCACCCGCTGCGGCGAAGGAGACATGACACGGGAGAGAGGCGCATGGTGGGGAGACATAAACGAGAAGAGAAATGAAGTTTAGGAAGTGCACAAGGGGGGGGGGGGCATTCCCATGCACCACTCCAAACCCATAACATCCTCATGTGGCGGCCGGTGCACGCGCAGCCAGCACAACTCTTGCCCAACCGAACTCACCCGCTGCGGCGAAGGAGACATGACACGGGAGAGAGGCGCATGGTGGGGAGACATAAACGAGAAGAGAAATAAAGTTTAGGAAGTGCACAAAGGGGGGCATTCCCATGCACCACTCCAAACCCACAACCATCCTCATGCGGCCGGTGCATGCACAGCCAGCACAAGCCTTTGCCCAACCGAACTCACCCGCTGCGGCGAAGGAGACATGACACGGGAGAGAGGCGCATGGTGGGGAGACATAAACGAGAAGAGAAATAAAGTTTAGGAAGTGCACAAGGGGGGGCATTCCCATGCACCACTCCAAACCCACAACCATCCTCATGCGGCCGGTGCACGCGCAGCCAGCACAACTCTTGCCCAACCGAACTCACCCGCTGCGGCGAAGGAGACATGACACGGGAGAGAAGCGCATGGTGGGGAGACATAAACGAGAAGAGAAATAAAGTTTAGGAAGTGCACAAGGGGGGGCATTCCCATGCACCACTCCAAACCCACAACCATCCTCATGCGGCCGGTGCACGCGCAGCCAGCACAAGCCTTTGCCCAACCGAACTCACCCGCTGCGGCGAAGGAGACATGACACGGGAGAGAGGCGCATGGTGGGGAGACATAAACGAGAAGAGAAATGAAGTTTAGGAAGTGCACAAGGGGGGGCATTCCCATGCACCACTCCAAACCCATAACCATCCTCATGTGGCGGCCGGTGCACGCGCAGCCAGCACAACTCTTGCCCAACCGAACTCACCCGCTGCGGCGAAGGAGACATGACACGGGAGAGAGGCGCATGGTGGGGAGACATAAACGAGAAGAGAAATAAAGTTTAGGAAGTGCACAAGGGGGGCATTCCCATGCACCACTCCAAACCCACAACATCCTCATGTGCGGCCGGTGCACGCGCAGCCAGCACAACTCTTGCCCAACCGAACTCACCCGCTGCGGCGAAGGAGACATGACACGGGAGAGAGGCGCATGGTGGGGAGACATAAACGAGAAGAGAAATAAAGTTTAGGAAGTGCACAAGGGGGGGCATTCCCATGCACCACTCCAAACCCACAACCATCCTCATGTCGGCCGGTGCACGCGCAGCCAGCACAACTCTTGCCCAACCGAACTCACCCGCTGCGGCGAAGGAGACATGACACGGGAGAGAGGGCATGGTGGGGAGACATAAACGAGAAGAGAAATAAGTTTAGGAAGTGCACAAGGGGGGGGGGGGCATTCCCATGCACCACTCCAAACCCATAACATCCTCATGTGGCGGCCGGTGCACGCGCAGCCAGCACAACTCTTGCCCAACCGAACTCACCCGCTGCGGCGAAGGAGACATGACACGGGAGAGAGGCGCATGGTGGGGATACATAAACGAGAAGAGAAATGAAGTTTAGGAAGTGCACACGGGGGGCATTCCCATGCACCACTCCAAACCCACAACCATCCTCATGCGGCCGGTGCATGCACAGCCAGCACAAGCCTTTGCCCAACCGAACTCACCCGCTGCGGCGAAGGAGACATGACACGGGAGAGAGGCGCATGGTGGGGAGACATAAACGAGAAGAGAAATAAAGTTTAGGAAGTGCACAAAGGGGGGCATTCCCATGCACCACTCCAAACCCACAACCATCCTCATGTGGCCGGTGCACGCGCAGCCAGCACAACTCTTGCCCAACCGAACTCACCCGCTGCGGCGAAGGAGACATGACACGGGAGAGAGGCGCATGGTGGGGAGACATAAACGAGAAGAGAAATGAAGTTTAGGAAGTGCACAAGGGGGGGCATTCCCATGCACCACTCCAAACCCATAACATCCTCATGTGGCGGCCGGTGCACGCGCAGCCAGCACAACTCTTGCCCAACCGAACTCACCCGCTGCGGCGAAGGAGACATGACACGGGAGAGAAGCGCATGGTGGGGAGACATAACCGAGAAGAGAAATGAAGTTTAGGAAGTGCACACGGGGGGGCATTCCCATGCACCACTCCAAACCCACAACCATCCTCATGCGGCCGGTGCATGCACAGCCAGCACAAGCCTTTGCCCAACCGAACTCACCCGCTGCGGCGAAGGAGACATGACACGGGAGAGAGGCGCATGGTGGGGAGACATAAACGAGAAGAGAAATAAAGTTTAGGAAGTGCACAAGGGGGGGCATTCCCATGCACCACTCCAAACCCACAACCATCCTCATGTGGCCGGTGCACGCGCAGCCAGCACAACTCTTGCCCAACCGAACTCACCCGCTGCGGCGAAGGAGACATGACACGGGAGAGAGGCGCATGGTGGGGAGACATAAACGAGAAGAGAAATAAAGTTTAGGAAGTGCACAAGGGGGGCATTCCCATGCACCACTCCAAACCCACAACCATCCTCATGGCGGCCGGTGCACGCGCAGCCAGCACAACCTTGCCCAACCGAACTCACCCGCTGCGGCGAAGGAGACATGACACGGGAGAGAGGCGCATGGTGGGGAGACATAAACGAGAAGAGAAATAAAGTTTAGGAAGTGCACAAGGGGGGGCATTCCCATGCACCACTCCAAACCCACAACCATCCTCATGGCGGCCGGTGCACGCGCAGCCAGCACAACTCTTGCCCAACCGAACTCACCCGCTGCGGCGAAGGAGACATGACACGGGAGAGAGCGCATGGTGGGGAGACATAAACGAGAAGAGAAATAAAGTTTAGGAAGTGCACAAGGGGGGGCATTCCCATGCACCACTCCAAACCCACAACATCCTCATGTGCGGCCGGTGCACGCGCAGCCAGCACAACTCTTGCCCAACCGAACTCACCCGCTGCGGCGAAGGAGACATGACACGGGAGAGAGCGCATGGTGGGGAGACATAAACGAGAAGAGAAATAAGTTTAGGAAGTGCACAAGGGGGGGGCATTCCCATGCACCACTCCAAACCCAAACATCCTCATGTGGCGGCCGGTGCACGCGCAGCCAGCACAACCTTGCCCAACCGAACTCACCCGCTGCGGCGAAGGAGACATGACACGGGAGAGAAGCGCATGGTGGGGAGACATAAACGAGAAGAGAAATAAAGTTTAGGAAGTGCACAAGGGGGGCATTCCCATGCACCACTCCAAACCCACAACCATCCTCATGCGGCCGGTGCATGCACAGCCAGCACAACCTTTGCCCAACCGAACTCACCCGCTGCGGCGAAGGAGACATGACACGGGAGAGAGGCGCATGGTGGGGAGACATAAACGAGAAGAGAAATAAAGTTTAGGAAGTGCACAAGGGGGGGCATTCCCATGCACCACTCCAAACCCACAACCATCCTCATGTCGGCCGGTGCACGCGCAGCCAGCACAACTCTTGCCCAACCGAACTCACCCGCTGCGGCGAAGGAGACATGACACGGGAGAGAGGCGCATGGTGGGGAGACATAAACGAGAAGAGAAATAAGTTTAGGAAGTGCACAAGGGGGGGGGCATTCCCATGCACCACTCCAAACCCATAACATCCTCATGTGGCGGCCGGTGCACGCGCAGCCAGCACAACTCTTGCCCAACCGAACTCACCCGCTGCGGCGAAGGAGACATGACACGGGAGAGAAGCGCATGGTGGGGAGACATAAACGAGAAGAGAAATAAAGTTTAGGAAGTGCACAGGGGGGCATTCCCATGCACCACTCCAAACCCACAACCATCCTCATGCGGCCGGTGCACGCGCAGCCAGCACAAGCCTTTGCCCAACCGAACTCACCCGCTGCGGCGAAGGAGACATGACACGGGAGAGAGGCGCATGGTGGGGAGACATAAACGAGAAGAGAAATAAAGTTTAGGAAGTGCACAAGGGGGGGCATTCCCATGCACCACTCCAAACCCACAACCATCCTTATGTGGCCGGTGCACGCGCAGCCATCACAACTCTTGCCCAACCGAACTCACCCGCTGCGGCGAAGGAGACATGACACGGGAGAGAGGCGCATGGTGGGGAGACATAAACGAGAAGAGAAATAAGTTTAGGAAGTGCACAAGGGGGGGCATTCCCATGCACCACTCCAAACCCACAACATCCTCATGTGGCGGCCGGTGCACGCGCAGCCAGCACAACTCTTGCCCAACCGAACTCACCCGCTGCGGCGAAGGAGACATGACACGGGAGAGAGGCGCATGGTGGGGAGACATAAACGAGAAGAGAAATAAAGTTTAGGAAGTGCACAAGGGGGGGCATTCCCATGCACCACTCCAAACCCACAACCATCCTCATGCGGCCGGTGCACGCGCAGCCAGCACAAGCCTTGCCCAACCGAACTCACCCGCTGCGGCGAAGGAGACATGACACGGGAGAGAGGCGCATGGTGGGGAGACATAAACGAGAAGAGAAATAAAGTTTAGGAAGTGCACAAGGGGGGCATTCCCATGCACCACTCCAAACCCACAACCATCCTCATGTGGGCCGGTGCACGCGCAGCCAGCACAACTCTTGCCCAACCGAACTCACCCGCTGCGGCGAAGGAGACATGACACGGGAGAGAGCGCATGGTGGGGAGACATAAACGAGAAGAGAAATAAAGTTTAGGAAGTGCACAAGGGGGGCATTCCCATGCACCACTCCAAACCCACAACCATCCTCATGCGGCCGGTGCACGCGCAGCCAGCACAAGCCTTTGCCCAACCGAACTCACCCGCTGCGGCGAAGGAGACATGACACGGGAGAGAAGCGCATGGTGGGGAGACATAAACGAGAAGAGAAATAAAGTTTAGGAAGTGCACACGGGGGGGCATTCCCATGCACCACTCCAAACCCACAACCATCCTCATGCGGCCGGTGCACGCGCAGCCAGCACAACCTTGCCCAACCGAACTCACCCGCTGCGGCGAAGGAGACATGACACGGGAGAGAAGCGCATGGTGGGGAGACATAAACGAGAAGAGAAATAAAGTTTAGGAAGTGCACAAGGGGGGCATTCCCATGCACCACTCCAAACCCACAACCATCCTCATGCGGCCGGTGCACGCGCAGCCAGCACAACTCTTGCCCAACCGAACTCACCCGCTGCGGCGAAGGAGACATGACACGGGAGAGAGCGCATGGTGGGGAGACATAAACGAGAAGAGAAATAAAGTTTAGGAAGTGCACAAGGGGGGGCATTCCCATGCACCACTCCAAACCCACAACCATCCTCATGGGCGGCCGGTGCACGCGCAGCCAGCACAACTCTTGCCCAACCGAACTCACCCGCTGCGGCGAAGGAGACATGACACGGGAGAGAGCGCATGGTGGGGAGACATAAACGAGAAGAGAAATAAAGTTTAGGAAGTGCACAAGGGGGGGCATTCCCATGCACCACTCCAAACCCAAACATCCTCATGCGGCCGGTGCACGCGCAGCCAGCACAACCTTGCCCAACCGAACTCACCCGCTGCGGCGAAGGAGACATGACACGGGAGAGAAGCGCATGGTGGGGAGACATAAACGAGAAGAGAAATAAGTTTAGGAAGTGCACACGGGGGGGCATTCCCATGCACCACTCCAAACCCACAACCATCCTCATGCGGCCGGTGCACGCGCAGCCAGCACAAGCCTTTGCCCAACCGAACTCACCCGCTGCGGCGAAGGAGACATGACACGGGAGAGAAGCGCATGGTGGGGAGACATAAACGAGAAGAGAAATAAAGTTTAGGAAGTGCACAAGGGGGGCATTCCCATGCACCACTCCAAACCCACAACCATCCTCATGTGGCCGGTGCACGCGCAGCCAGCACAACTCTTGCCCAACCGAACTCACCCGCTGCGGCGAAGGAGACATGACACGGGAGAGAGGCGCATGGTGGGGAGACATAACCGAGAAGAGAAATGAAGTTTAGGAAGTGCACAAGGGGGGGGCATTCCCATGCACCACTCCAAACCCACAACATCCTCATGTGGCGGCCGGTGCACGCGCAGCCAGCACAACTCTTGCCCAACCGAACTCACCCGCTGCGGCGAAGGAGACATGACACGGGAGAGAGGGGCATGGTGGGGAGACATAAACGAGAAGAGAAATAAGTTTAGAAAGTGCACAAAGGGGGGGCATTCCCATGCACCACTCCAAACCCACAACCATCCTCATGTGGTGGCCGGTGCACGCGCAGCCAGCACAACTCTTGCCCAACCGAACTCACCCGCTGCGGCGAAGGAGACATGACACGGGAGAGAAGCGCATGGTGGGGAGACATAAACGAGAAGAGAAATAAGTTTAGGAAGTGCACAAGGGGGGCTTCCCATGCACCACTCCAAACCCACAACCATCCTCATGCGGCCGGTGCACGCGCAGCCATCACAAGCCTTTGCCCAACCGAAGTCGCCTGCTGCGGCGAAGGAGACATGACACGGGAGAGAAGCGCATGGTGGGGAGACATAAACGAGAAGAGAAATAAAGTTTAGGAAGTGCACACGGGGGGGCATTCCCATTCACCACTCCAAACCCACAACCATCCTCATGCGGCCGGTGCATGCGCAGCCAGCACAAGCCTTTGCCCAACCGAACTCACCACCTGCGGCGAAGGAGACATGACACGGGAGAGAAGCGCATGGTGGGGAGACATAAACGAGAAGAGAAATAAAGTTTAGGAAGTGCACAAGGGTGGGCCTTCCCATGCACCACTCCAAACCCACAACCATCATCATGCGGCGGCCGGTGCACGCGCAGCCAGCACAACTCTTGCCCAACCGAACTCACCCGCTGCGGCGAAGGAGACATGACACGGGAGAGAAGCACATGGTGGCGAGACATAAACGAGAAGAGAAATAAAGTTTAGGAAGTGCACACGGGGGGGCATTCCCATGCACCACTCCAAACCCACAACCATCCTCATGCGGACGGTGCACGCACAGCCAGCACAAGCCTTTGCCCAACCGAACTCACCACCTGCGGCGAAGGAGACATGACACGGGAGAGAAGCGCATGGTGGGGAGACATAAACGAGAAGAGAAATAAAGTTTAGGAAGTGCACAAGGGGGGCCTTCCCATGCACCACTCCAAACCCACAACCATCCTCATGCGGCCGGTGCACGCGCAGCCAGCACAACTCTTGCCCAACCGAACTCACCCGCTGCGGCGAAGGAGACATGACACGGGAGAGAAGCGCATGGTGGGGAGACATAAACGAGAAGAGAAATAAAGTTTAGGAAGTGCACACGGGGGGCATTCCCATGCACCACTCCAAACCCACAACCATCCTCATGCGGCCGGTGCACGCGCAGCCAGCACAAGCCTTTGCCCAACCGAACTCACCCGCTGCGGCGAAGGAGACATGACACGGGAGAGAAGCGCATGGTGGGGAGACATAAACGAGAAGAGAAATAAAGTTTAGGAAGTGCACACGGGGGGCTTCCCATGCACCACTCCAAACCCACAACCATCCTCATGGTGGCCGGTGCACGCGCAGCCAGCACAACCTTTGCCCAACCGAACTCACCCGCTGCGGCGAAGGAGACATGACACGGGAGAGAAGCGCATGGTGGGGAGACATAAACGAGAAGAGAAATAAAGTTTAGGAAGTGCACACGGGGGGGCATTCCCATGCACCACTCCAAACCCACAACCATCCTCATGTGGCGGCCGGTGCACGCGCAGCCAGCACAACTCTTGCCCAACCGAACTCACCCGCTGCGGCGAAGGAGACATGACACGGGAGAGAGCGCATGGTGGGGAGACATAAACGAGAAGAGAAATAAAGTTTAGGAAGTGCACAACGGGGGGGCATTCCCATGCACCACTCCAAACCCACAACCATCCTCATGCGGGCCGGTGCACGCGCAGCCAGCACAACTCTTGCCCAACCGAACTCACCACCTGCGGCGAAGGAGACATGACACGGGAGAGAAGCGCATGGTGGGGAGACATAAACGAGAAGAGAAATAAAGTTTAGGAAGTGCACAAGGGGGGCCTTCCCATGCACCACTCCAAACCCACAACCATCCTCATGCGGCCGGTGCACGCGCAGCCATCACAAGCCTTTGCCCAACCGAACTCACCCGCTGCGGCGAAGGAGACATGACACGGGAGAGAAGCTCATGGTGGGGAGACATAAACGAGAAGAGAAATAAAGTTTAGGAAGTGCACACGGGGGGCATTCCCATTCACCACTCCAAACCCACAACCATCCTCATGCGGCCGGTGCACGCGCAGCCAGCACAAGCCTTTGCCCAACCGAACTCACCACCTGCGGCGAAGGAGACATGACACGGGAGAGAAGCGCATGGTGGGGAGACATAAACGAGAAGAGAAATAAAGTTTAGGAAGTGCACAAGGGGGGCCTTCCCATGCACCACTCCAAACCCACAACCATCCTCATGGCGGCCGGTGCACGCGCAGCCAGCACAACTCTTGCCCAACCGAACTCACCCGCTGCGGCGAAGGAGACATGACACGGGAGAGAAGCGCATGGTGGGGAGACATAAACGAGAAGAGAAATAAAGTTTAGGAAGTGCACACGGGGGGGCATTCCCATGCACCACTCCAAACCCACAACCATCCTCATGCGGCCGGTGCACGCCAGCCAGCACAAGCCTTTGCCCAACCGAACTCACCACCTGCGGCGAAGGAGACATGACACGGGAGAGAGCGCATGGTGGGGAGACATAAACGAGAAGAGAAATAAAGTTTAGGAAGTGCACAAGGGGGGCCTTCCCATGCACCACTCCAAACCCACAACCATCCTCATGCGGCGGCCGGTGCACGCGCAGCCAGCACAACTCTTGCCCAACCGAACTCACCCGCTGCGGCGAAGGAGACATGACACGGGAGAGAGCGCATGGTGGGGAGACATAAACGAGAAGAGAAATAAAGTTTAGGAAGTGCACAGGGGGGCCTTCCCATGCACCACTCCAAACCCACAACCATCCTCATGCGGCCGGTGCACGCGCAGCCACACAAGCCTTTGCCCAACCGAACTCACCCCTGCGGCGAAGGAGACATGACACGGGAGAGAAGCGCATGGTGGGGAGACATAAACGAGAAGAGAAATAAAGTTTAGGAAGTGCACACGGGGGGCATTCCCATCACCACTCCAAACCCACAACCATCCTCATGGGGGCCGGTGCACGCGCAGCCAGCACAACCTTGCCCAACCGAACTCACCACCTGCGGCGAAGGAGACATGACACGGAGAGAAGCGCATGGTGGGAGACATAAACGAGAAGAGAAATAAAGTTTAGGAAGTGCACAGGGGCCTTCCCATGCACCACTCCAAACCCACAACCATCCTCATGCGGCCGGTGCACGCGCAGCCAGCACAAGCCTTTGCCCAACCGAACTCACCCGCTGCGGCGAAGGAGACATGACACGGGAGAGAAGCGCATGGTGGGGAGACATAAACGAGAAGAGAAATAAAGTTTAGGAAGTGCACACGGGGGGGCATTCCCATGCACCACTCCAAACCCACAACCATCCTCATGCGGCCGGTGCAGCGCAGCCAGCACAAGCCTTTGCCCAACCGAACTCACCACCTGCGGCGAAGGAGACATGACACGGGAGAGAAGCGCATGGTGGGGAGACATAAACGAGAAGAGAAATAAAGTTTAGGAAGTGCACAAGGGGGGCCTTCCCATGCACCACTCCAAACCCACAACCATCCTCATGCGGCCGGTGCACGCGCAGCCAGCACAACCTTGCCCAACCGAACTCACCCGCTGCGGCGAAGGAGACATGACACGGGAGAGAAGCGCATGGTGGGGAGACATAAACGAGAAGAGAAATAAAGTTTAGGAAGTGCACACGGGGGGCATTCCCATGCACCACTCCAAACCCACAACCATCCTCATGCGGCCGGTGCACGCGCAGCCAGCACAAGCCTTGCCCAACCGAACTCACCGCTGCGGCGAAGGAGACATGACACGGGAGAGAAGCGCATGGTGGGGAGACATAAACGAGAAGAGAAATAAAGTTTAGGAAGTGCACAAGGGGGGCATTCCCATGCACCACTCCAAACCCACAACCATCCTCATGCGGCCGGTGCACGCGCAGCCAGCACAAGCCTTTGCCCAACCGAACTCACCCCTGCGGCGAAGGAGACATGACACGGGAGAGAAGCGCATGGTGGGGAGACATAAACGAGAAGAGAAATAAAGTTTAGGAAGTGCACAAGGGGGGCCTTCCCATGCACCACTCCAAACCCACAACCATCCTCATGCGGCGGCCGGTGCACGCGCAGCCAGCACAACTCTTGCCCAACCGAACTCACCCGCTGCGGCGAAGGAGACATGACACGGGAGAGAGGCGCATGGTGGGGAGACATAAACGAGAAGAGAAATAAAGTTTAGGAAGTGCACAGGGGGGGCATTCCCATGCACCACTCCAAACCCACAACCATCCTCATGCGGCCGGTGCACGCGCAGCCAGCACAAGCCTTTGCCCAACCGAACTCACCCCTGCGGCGAAGGAGACATGACACGGGAGAGAAGCGCATGGTGGGGAGACATAAACGAGAAGAGAAATAAAGTTTAGGAAGTGCACAAGGGGGGCCTTCCCATGCACCACTCCAAACCCACAACCATCCTCATGCGGCCGGTGCACGCGCAGCCAGCACAAGCCTTTGCCCAACCGAACTCACCCGCTGCGGCGAAGGAGACATGACACGGGAGAGAAGCGCATGGTGGGGAGACATAAACGAGAAGAGAAATAAAGTTTAGGAAGTGCACACGGGGGGGCTTCCCATGCACCACTCCAAACCCACAACCATCCTCATGCGGCCGGTGCAGCGCAGCCAGCACAAGCCTTTGCCCAACCGAACTCACCCCTGCGGCGAAGGAGACATGACACGGGAGAGAAGCGCATGGTGGGGAGACATAAACGAGAAGAGAAATAAAGTTTAGGAAGTGCACAAGGGGGGCTTCCCATGCACCACTCCAAACCCACAACCATCCTCATGCGGGCCGGTGCACGCGCAGCCAGCACAACTCTTGCCCAACCGAACTCACCCGCTGCGGCGAAGGAGACATGACACGGGAGAGAAGCGCATGGTGGGGAGACATAAACGAGAAGAGAAATAAAGTTTAGGAAGTGCACACGGGGGGGCATTCCCATGCACCACTCCAAACCCACAACCATCCTCATGCGGCCGGTGCACGCGCAGCCAGCACAAGCCTTGCCCAACCGAACTCACCCCTGCGGCGAAGGAGACATGACACGGGAGAGAAGCGCATGGTGGGGAGACATAAACGAGAAGAGAAATAAAGTTTAGGAAGTGCACACGGGGGGGCATTCCCATGCACCACTCCAAACCCACAACCATCCTCATGCGGACGGTGCACGCGCAGCCAGCACAAGCCTTTGCCCAACCGAACTCACCCCTGCGGCGAAGGAGACATGACACGGGAGAGAAGCGCATGGTGGGGAGACATAAACGAGAAGAGAAATAAAGTTTAGGAAGTGCACAAGGGTGGGCTTCCCATGCACCACTCCAAACCCACAACCATCCTCATGCGGCCGGTGCACGCGCAGCCAGCACAACTCTTGCCCAACCGAACTCACCCGCTGCGGCGAAGGAGACATGACACGGGAGAGAAGCGCATGGTGGGAGACATAAACGAGAAGAGAAATAAAGTTTAGGAAGTGCACACGGGGGGGCATTCCCATGCACCACTCCAAACCCACAACCATCCTCATGCGGCCGGTGCATGCGCAGCCAGCACAAGCCTTTGCCCAACCGAACTCACCACCTGCGGCGAAGGAGACATGACACGGGAGAGAAGCGCATGGTGGGGAGACATAAACGAGAAGAGAAATAAAGTTTAGGAAGTGCACAAGGGGGGCTTCCCATGCACCACTCCAAACCCACAACCATCCTCATGCGGGCCGGTGCACGCGCAGCCAGCACAACTCTTGCCCAACCGAACTCACCCGCTGCGGCGAAGGAGACATGACACGGGAGAGAAGCGCATGGTGGGGAGACATAAACGAGAAGAGAAATAAAGTTTAGGAAGTGCACAGGGGGGCTTCCCATGCACCACTCCAAACCCACAACCATCCTCATGCGGCCGGTGCACGCGCAGCCAGCACAAGCCTTTGCCCAACCGAACTCACCGCTGCGGCGAAGGAGACATGACACGGGAGAGAAGCGCATGGTGGGGAGACATAAACGAGAAGAGAAATAAAGTTTAGGAAGTGCACAAGGGGGGGCATTCCCATGCACCACTCCAAACCCACAACCATCCTCATGCGGGCCGGTGCACGCGCAGCCAGCACAAGCCTTTGCCCAACCGAACTCACCACCTGCGGCGAAGGAGACATGACACGGGAGAGAAGCGCATGGTGGGGAGACATAAACGAGAAGAGAAATAAAGTTTAGGAAGTGCACAAGGGGGCCTTCCCATGCACCACTCCAAACCCACAACCATCCTCATGCGGGCCGGTGCACGCGCAGCCAGCACAACTCTTGCCCAACCGAACTCACCCGCTGCGGCGAAGGAGACATGACACGGGAGAGAAGCGCATGGTGGGGAGACATAAACGAGAAGAGAAATAAAGTTTAGGAAGTGCACACGGGGGGGCATTCCCATGCACCACTCCAAACCCACAACCATCCTCATGCGGCCGGTGCACGCGCAGCCAGCACAAGCCTTTGCCCAACCGAACTCACCCCTGCGGCGAAGGAGACATGACACGGGAGAGAAGCGCATGGTGGGGAGACATAAACGAGAAGAGAAATAAAGTTTAGGAAGTGCACAAGGGGGGCCTTCCCATGCACCACTCCAAACCCACAACCATCCTCATGCGGGCCGGTGCACGCGCAGCCAGCACAACCTTTGCCCAACCGAACTCACCCGCTGCGGCGAAGGAGACATGACACGGGAGAGAAGGCGCATGGTGGGGAGACATAAACGAGAAGAGAAATAAAGTTTAGGAAGTGCACACGGGGGGGCATTCCCATGCACCACTCCAAACCCACAACCATCCTCATGCGGCCGGTGCACGCGCAGCCAGCACAAGCTTTGCCCAACCGAACTCACCACCTGCGGCGAAGGAGACATGACACGGGAGAGAAGCGCATGGTGGGGAGACATAAACGAGAAGAGAAATAAGTTTAGGAAGTGCACAGGGGGGCATTCCATGCACCACTCCAAACCCACAACCATCCTCATGCGGGGCCGGTGCACGCGCAGCCAGCACAACTTTGCCCAACCGAACTCACCCGCTGCGGCGAAGGAGACATGACACGGGAGAGAAGCGCATGGTGGGGAGACATAAACGAGAAGAGAAATAAAGTTTAGGAAGTGCACAAGGGGGGCCTTCCCATGCACCACTCCAAACCCACAACCATCCTCATGCGGGCCGGTGCACGCGCAGCCAGCACAAGCCTTTGCCCAACCGAACTCACCCGCTGCGGCGAAGGAGACATGACACGGGAGAGAAGCGCATGGTGGGGAGACATAAACGAGAAGAGAAATAAAGTTTAGGAAGTGCACAAGGGGGGCCTTCCCATGCACCACTCCAAACCCACAACCATCCTCATGCGGCCGGTGCACGCGCAGCCAGCACAAGCCTTTGCCCAACCGAACTCACCCGCTGCGGCGAAGGAGACATGACACGGGAGAGAAGCGCATGGTGGGGAGACATAAACGAGAAGAGAAATAAAGTTTAGGAAGTGCACAAGGGGGGCCTTCCCATGCACCACTCCAAACCCACAACCATCCTCATGGGCGGCCGGTGCACGCGCAGCCAGCACAAGCCTTTGCCCAACCGAACTCACCCGCTGCGGCGAAGGAGACATGACACGGGAGAGAAGCGCATGGTGGGGAGACATAAACGAGAAGAGAAATAAAGTTTAGGAAGTGCACAGGGGGGCCTTCCCATGCACCACTCCAAACCCACAACCATCCTCATGCGGGCCGGTGCACGCGCAGCCAGCACAAGCCTTTGCCCAACCGAACTCACCACCTGCGGCGAAGGAGACATGACACGGGAGAGAAGCGCATGGTGGGGAGACATAAACGAGAAGAGAAATAAAGTTTAGGAAGTGCACAAGGGGGGCCTTCCCATGCACCACTCCAAACCCACAACCATCCTCATGCGGCCGGTGCACGCGCAGCCAGCACAACCTTGCCCAACCGAACTCCCCCTGCGGCGAAGGAGACATGACACGGAGAGAAGCGCATGGTGGGAGACATAAACAGAAGAGAAATAAAGTTTAGGAAGTGCACAAGGGGGGCCTTCCCATGCACCACTCCAAACCCAAACATCCTCATGCGGCCGGTGCACGCGCGCCACACAACCTTGCCCAACCGAACTCCCCGCTGCGGCGAAGGAGACATGACACGGGAGAGAGCCATGGTGGGAGACATAAACGAGAAGAAATAAAGTTTAGGGTGCACGAGGGTGACACTTCGCGAAACGAAGAGAAAGCGCATGGTGGGGAGACATAAACGAGAAGAAAATAAAGTTTAGGAAGTGCACAGGGGGGCCTTCCCATGCACCACTCCAAACCCACAACCATCCTCATGCGGTGCCGGTGCACGCGCAGCCAGCACAAGCCTTTGCCCAACCGAACTCACCACCTGCGGCGAAGGAGACATGACACGGGAGAGAAGCGCATGGTGGGGAGACATAAACGAGAAGAGAAATAAAGTTTAGGAAGTGCACAAGGGTGGGCCTTCCCATGCACCACTCCAAACCCACAACCATCTCATGCGGCGGCCGGTGCACGCGCAGCCAGCACAACTCTTGCCCAACCGACTCACCCGCTGCGGCGAAGGAGACATGACACGGGAGAGAAGCACATGGTGGGGAGACATAAACGAGAAGAGAAATAAAGTTTAGGAAGTGCACACGGGGGGGCATTCCCATGCACCACTCCAACCCACAACCATCCTCATGCGGGCCGGTGCACGCGCAGCCAGCACAAGCCTTTGCCCAACCGAATCACCACCTGCGGCGAAGGAGACATGACACGGGAGAGAGCGCATGGTGGGGAGACATAAACGAGAAGAGAAATAAAGTTTAGGAAGTGCACAAGGAGGGGCCTTCCCATGCACCACTCCAAACCCACAACCATCCTCATGCGGCGGCCGGTGCACGCGCAGCCAGCACAACTCTTGCCCAACCGAACTCACCCGCTGCGGCGAAGGAGACATGACACGGGAGAGAGGCGCATGGTGGGGAACATAAACGAGAAGAGAAATAAAGTTTAGGAAGTGCACACGGGGGGCCTTCCCATGCACCACTCCAAACCCACAACCATCCTCATGCGGCCGGTGCACGCGCAGCCAGCACAACTTTGCCCAACCGAACTCACCCGCTGCGGCGAAGGAGACATGACACGGGAGAGAAGCACATGGTGGCGAGACATAAACGAGAAGAGAAATAAAGTTTAGGAAGTGCACACGGGGGGGCATTCCCATGCACCACTCCAAACCCACAACCCATCCTCATGCGGCCGGTGCACGCGCAGCCAGCACAAGCCTTTGCCCAACCGAACTCACCACCTGCGGCGAAGGAGACATGACACGGGAGAGAAGCGCATGGTGGGGAGACATAAACGAGAAGAGAAATAAAGTTTAGGAAGTGCACAAGGAGGGGCCTTCCCATGCACCACTCCAAACCCACAACCATCCTCATGCGGCGGCCGGTGCACGCGCAGCCAGCACAACTCTTTGCCCAACCGAACTCACCCCTGCGGCGAAGGAGACATGACACGGGAGAGAGGCGCATGGTGGGGAGACATAAACGAGAAGAGAAATAAAGTTTAGGAAGTGCACAAGGGGGGCCTTCCCATGCACCACTCCAAACCCACAACCATCCTCATGCGCCGGTGCACGCGCAGCCACACAAGCCTTTGCCCACCGAACTCCCCCTGCGGCGAAGGAGACATGACACGGGAGAGAAGCCATGGTGGGAGACATAAACGAGAGAGAAATAAAGTTTAGGAAGTGCACACGGGGGGCATTCCCATCACCACTCCAAACCCACAACCATCCTCATGTGGTGGCCGGTGCACGCGCAGCCAGCACAAGCCTTTGCCCAACCGACCTCACCACCTGCGGCGAAGGAGACATGACACGGGAGAGAAGCGCATGGTGGGGAGACATAAACGAGAAGAGAAATAAAGTTTAGGAAGTGCACAAGGGGGGCCTTCCCATGCACCACTCCAAACCCACAACCATCCTCATGTGGTGGCCGGTGCACGCGCAGCCAGCACAAGCTTTGCCCAACCGAATCACCACTGCGGCGAAGGAGACATGACACGGGAGAGAAGGCGCATGGTGGGAGACATAAACGAGAAGAGAAATAAGTTTAGGAAGTGCACACGGGGGGGCCTTCCCATGCACCAATCCAAACCCACAACCATCCTCATGCGGCCGGTGCACGCACAGCCAGCACAAGCCTTTGCCCAACCGACCTCACCACCTGCGGCGAAGGAGACATGACACGGGAGAGAAGCGCATGGTGGGGAGACATAAACGAGAAGAGAAATAAAGTTTAGGAAGTGCACAAGGGTGGGCCTTCCCATGCACCACTCCAAACCCACAACCATCCTCATGCGGCCGGTGCACGCGCAGCCATCACAAGCCTTTGCCCAACCGAAGTCGCCGCTGCGCGAAGGAGACATGACACGGGAGAGAAGCGCATGGTGGGGAGACATAAACGAGAAGAGAAATAAAGTTTAGGAAGTGCACACGGGGGGCATTCCCATTCACCACTCCAAACCCACAACCATCCTCATGCGGCCGGTGCACGCGCAGCCAGCACAAGCCTTGCCCAACCGAACTCACCACCTGCGGCGAAGGAGACATGACACGGGAGAGAAGCGCATGTGGGAGACATAACGAGAAGAGAAATAAGTTTAGGAAGTGCACAAGGGGGCCTCCCATGCACCACTCCAAACCACACCATCCTCATGCGCGCCGGGCACGCGCGCCAGCACAACCTTGCCCAACCGAACTCACCGCTGCGCGAAGGAACATGACACGGGAGAGAGGCGCATGGTGGGGAACATAAACGAGAAAGAGTAAATACAAGGTTTTAGGGAAGTGCACAAGGGCGGGGCCTTCCCATGCACCCACTCCCAAACCCACAACCATCCTCATGCGGGCCGGTGCACGCGCAGCCAGCACAAGCTCTTGCCCAACCGAACTCACCCAGCTGCGGCGAAGGAGACATGACACGGGGAGAGAAGCGCATGGTGGGGAGACATAAACGAGAAGAGAAATAAAGTTTAGGAAGTGCACAGGGGGGCCTTCCCATGCACCACTCCAAACCCACAACCATCCTCATGCGGGCCGGTGCACGCGCAGCCAGCACAACTTTGCCCAACCGAACTCACCCGCTGCGGCGAAGGAGACATGACACGGAGAGAAGCGCATGGTGGGAGACATAAACGAGAAAGAGAAATAAAGTTTAGGAAGTGCACAACGGGGGGGCCTTCCATTCACCATCCAAACCCACAACCATCCTCATGTGTGGCCGGTGCACGCGCAGCCAGCACAAGCTCTTGCCCAACCGACCTCACCACCTGCGGCGAAGGAGACATGACACGGGAGAGAAGGCATGGTGGGGAGACATAAACGAGAAGAGAAATAAAGTTTAGGAAGTGCACAAGGGGGGCCTTCCCATGCACCACTCCAAACCCACAACCATCCTCATGCGGGGCCGGTGCACGCGCAGCCCATCACAACCTTTGCCCAACCGAAGTCGCCCGCTGCGGCGAAGGAGACATGACACGGGAGAGAAGCGCATGGTGGGGAGACATAAACGAGAAGAGAAATAAAGTTTAGGAAGTGCACACGGGGGGCATTCCCATCACCCTCCCCCCCCCCGCCCCCCCCCCCCCCCCCCCCCCCCTCCAAAACATGAAGGGAGGAAGGGGTGGAAAAAAAAAAAAAAAAAAAAAAAGCATTCCCATGACCACTCCAAACCCAAAACCATCATCATCGCGGCCGGTGCACGCGCAGCCAGCACAAGCCTTTGCCCAACCGAACTCACCCGCTGCGGCGAAGGAGACATGACACGGGAGAGAAGCGCATGGTGGGGAGACATAAACGAGAAGAGAAATAAAGTTTAGGAAGTGCACAAGGGGGGGCATTCCCATGCACCACTCCAAACCCACAACCATCCTCATGCGGCGGCGGTGCACGCGCAGCCAGCACAACTCTTGCCCAAACCGAACTCACCCGCTGCGGCGAAGGAGACATGACACGGGAGAGAAGCGCATGGTGGGGAGACATAAACGAGAAGAGAAATAAAGTTTAGGAAGTGCACAAGGGTGGGCCTTCCCATGCACCACTCCAAACCCACAACCATCCTCATGCGGCCGGTGCACGCGCAGCCAGCACAAGCCTTTGCCCAACCGAACTCACCCCTGCGGCGAAGGAGACATGACACGGGAGAGAAGCGCATGGTGGGGAGACATAAACGAGAGAGAAATAAAGTTTAGGAAGTGCACAAGGGGGGGCCTTCCCATGCACCACTCCAAACCCACAACCATCCTCATGCGGCGGCCGGTGCACGCGCAGCCAGCACAAGCCTTTGCCCAACCGAACTCACCCGCTGCGGCGAAGGAGACATGACACGGGAGAGAAGCCATGGTGGGGAGACATAAACGAGAAGAGAAATAAAGTTTAGGAAGTGCACAAGGGGGGCTTCCCATGCACCACTCCAAACCCACAACCATCCTCATGCGGGCCGGTGCACGCGCAGCCATCACAAGCCTTTGCCCAACCGAACTCACCCGCTGCGGCGAAGGAGACATGACACGGGAGAGAAGCCATGGTGGGGAGACATAAACGAGAAGAGAAATAAAGTTTAGGAAGTGCACACGGGGGGCATTCCCATGCACCACTCCAAACCCACAACCATCCTCATGTGGTGGCCGGTGCACGCGCAGCCAGCACAAGCCTTTGCCCAACCGACCTCACCACCTGCGGCGAAGGAGACATGACACGGGAGAGAAGCGCATGGTGGGGAGACATAAACGAGAAGAGAAATAAAGTTTAGGAAGTGCACAAGGAGGGGCCTTCCCATGCACCACTCCAAACCCACAACCATCCTCATGGGGGCCGGTGCACGCGCAGCCAGCACAACTCTTGCCCAACCGAACTCACCACCTGCGGCGAAGGAGACATGACACGGGAGAGAGGCGCATGGTGGGGAGACATAAACGAGAAGAGAAATGAAGTTTAGGAAGTGCACACGGGGGGGCCTTCCCATGCACCACTCCAAACCCACAACCATCATCATGCGGCGGCCGGTGCACGCGCAGCCAGCACAACCTTTGCCCAACCGAACTCACCCGCTGCGGCGAAGGAGACATGACACGGGAGAGAGGCGCATGGTGGGGAGACATAAACGAGAAGAGAAATTAAAGTTTAGAAAGTGCACAAGGGGGGGCATTCCCATGCACCACTCCAAACCCACAACCATCCTCATGTGGTGGCCGGTGCACGCGCAGCCAGCACAACTCTTGCCCAACCGAACTCACCCGCTGCGGCGAAGGAGACATGACACGGGAGAGAAGCGCATGGTGGGGAGACATAAACGAGAAGAGAAATAAAGTTTAGGAAGTGCACAAGGGGGGCCTTCCCATGCACCACTCCAAACCCACAACCATCCTCATGCGGCCGGTGCACGCGCAGCCAGCACAAGCCTTTGCCCAACCGAACTCACCCTGCGGCGAAGGAGACATGACACGGGAGAGAAGCGCATGGTGGGGAGACATAAACGAGAAGAGAAATAAAGTTTAGGAAGTGCACACGGGGGGGCCTTCCCATGCACCACTCCAAACCCACAACCATCCTCATGCGGCCGGTGCACGCGCAGCCAGCACAAGCCTTGCCCAACCGAACTCACCACCTGCGGCGAAGGAGACATGACACGGGAGAGAAGCGCATGGTGGGGAGACATAAACGAGAAGAGAAATAAAGTTTAGGAAGTGCACAAGGGGGGCCTTCCCATGCACCACTCCAAACCCACAACCATCCTCATGCGGCGGCCGGTGCACGCGCAGCCAGCACAACTCTTGCCCAACCGAACTCACCCGCTGCGGCGAAGGAGACATGACACGGGAGAGAAGCGCATGGTGGGGAGACATAAACGAGAAGAGAAATAAAGTTTAGGAAGTGCACACGGGGGGCTTCCCATGCACCACTCCAAACCCACAACCATCCTCATGCGGCCGGTGCATGCGCAGCCAGCACAAGCCTTTGCCCAACCGAACTCACCACCTGCGGCGAAGGAGACATGACACGGGAGAGAAGCGCATGGTGGGGAGACATAAACGAGAAGAGAAATAAAGTTTAGGAAGTGCACAAGGGGGGCCTTCCCATGCACCACTCCAAACCCACAACCATCCTCATGCGGCGGCCGGTGCACGCGCAGCCAGCACAACTCTTGCCCAACCGAACTCACCACCTGCGGCGAAGGAGACATGACACGGGAGAGAGGCGCATGGTGGGGAGACATAAACGAGAAGAGAAATAAAGTTTAGGAAGTGCACAAGGGGGGCCTTCCCATGCACCACTCCAAACCCACAACCATCCTCATGCGGCCGGTGCACGCGCAGCCATCACAAGCCTTTGCCCAACCGAACTCACCCGCTGCGGCGAAGGAGACATGACACGGGAGAGAAGCCATGGTGGGGAGACATAAACGAGAAGAGAAATAAAGTTTAGGAAGTGCACACGGGGGGGCATTCCCATGCACCACTCCAAACCCACAACCATCCTCATGTGGGCCGGTGCACGCGCAGCCAGCACAAGCCTTTGCCCAACCGACCTCACCACCTGCGGCGAAGGAGACATGACACGGGAGAGAAGCGCATGGTGGGGAGACATAAACGAGAAGAGAAATAAAGTTTAGGAAGTGCACAAGGGGGGCCTTCCCATGCACCACTCCAAACCCACAACCATCCTCATGTGGTGGCCGGTGCACGCGCAGCCAGCACAACTCTTGCCCAACCGAACTCACCACCTGCGGCGAAGGAGACATGACACGGGAGAGAGCGCATGGTGGGGAGACATAAACGAGAAGAGAAATAAGTTTAGGAAGTGCACACGGGGGGGCCTTCCCATGCACCACTCCAAACCCACAACCATCCTCATGCGGCCGGTGCACGCGCAGCCAGCACAAGCCTTTGCCCAACCGAACTCACCACCTGCGGCGAAGGAGACATGACACGGGAGAGAAGCGCATGGTGGGGAGACATAAACGAGAAGAGAAATAAAGTTTAGGAAGTGCACAAGGGGGGCCTTCCCATGCACCACTCCAAACCCACAACCATCCTCATGCGGCCGGTGCACGCGCAGCCAGCACAAGCCTTTGCCCAACCGAACTCACCCGCTGCGGCGAAGGAGACATGACACGGGAGAGAAGCGCATGGTGGGGAGACATAAACGAGAAGAGAAATAAAGTTTAGGAAGTGCACACGGGGGGGCATTCCCATGCACCACTCCAAACCCACAACCATCCTCATGCGGGCCGGTGCACGCGCAGCCAGCACAAGCCTTTGCCCAACCGAACTCACCACCTGCGGCGAAGGAGACATGACACGGGAGAGAAGCGCATGGTGGGGAGACATAAACGAGAAGAGAAATAAAGTTTAGGAAGTGCACAAGGGGGGCCTTCCCATGCACCACTCCAAACCCACAACCATCCTCATGCGGCGGCCGGTGCACGCGCAGCCAGCACAACTCTTGCCCAACCGAACTCACCCGCTGCGGCGAAGGAGACATGACACGGGAGAGAAGCGCATGGTGGGGAGACATAAACGAGAAGAGAAATAAAGTTTAGGAAGTGCACAAGGGGGGCCTTCCCATGCACCACTCCAAACCCACAACCATCCTCATGCGGCCGGTGCACGCGCAGCCAGCACAAGCCTTTGCCCAACCGAACTCACCCGCTGCGGCGAAGGAGACATGACACGGGAGAGAAGCGCATGGTGGGGAGACATAAACGAGAAGAGAAATAAAGTTTAGGAAGTGCACAAGGGGGGGCATTCCCATGCACCACTCCAAACCCACAACCATCCTCATGCGGCCGGTGCACGCGCAGCCAGCACAAGCCTTTGCCCAACCGAACTCACCACCTGCGGCGAAGGAGACATGACACGGGAGAGAAGCGCATGGTGGGGAGACATAAACGAGAAGAGAAATAAAGTTTAGGAAGTGCACAAGGGGGGCCTTCCCATGCACCACTCCAAACCCACAACCATCCTCATGTGGCGGCCGGTGCACGCGCAGCCAGCACAAGCCTTTGCCCAACCGAACTCACCCCTGCGGCGAAGGAGACATGACACGGGAGAGAGCGCATGGTGGGAGACATAAACGAGAAGAGAAATAAGTTTAGGAAGTGCACAGGGGGGCCTTCCCATGCACCACTCCAAACCCACAACCATCCTCATGCGGCCGGTGCACGCGCAGCCAGCACAAGCCTTTGCCCAACCGACTCCCCCTGCGGCGAAGGAGACATGACACGGGAGAGAAGCGCATGGTGGGGAGACATAAACGAGAAGAGAAATAAAGTTTAGGAAGTGCACAAGGGGGGGCTTCCCATGCACCACTCCAAACCCACAACCATCCTCATGCGGGCCGGTGCACGCGCAGCCAGCACAACTCTTGCCCAACCGAACTCACCCGCTGCGGCGAAGGAGACATGACACGGGAGAGAAGCGCAGGTGGGAACATAAACGAGAAGAGAAATAAAGTTTAGGAAGTGCACAAGGGGGGCCTTCCCATGCACCACTCCAAACCCACAACCATCCTCATGCGGCCGGTGCACGCGCAGCCAGCACAAGCCTTGCCCAACCGAACTCACCCCTGCGGCGAAGGAGACATGACACGGGAGAGAGCGCATGGTGGGGAGACATAAACGAGAAGAGAAATAAAGTTTAGGAAGTGCACAAGGGGGGCCTTCCCATCACCACTCCAAACCCACAACCATCCTCATGGGCGGCCGGTGCACGCGCAGCCAGCACAACCTTTGCCCAACCGAACTCACCCGCTGCGGCGAAGGAGACATGACACGGGAGAGAAGCACATGGTGGCGAGACATAAACGAGAAGAGAAATAAAGTTTAGGAAGTGCACACGGGGGGGCCTTCCCATGCACCAATCCAAACCCACAACCATCCTCATGCGGCCGGTGCACGCACAGCCAGCACAAGCCTTTGCCCAACCGAACTCACCACCTGCGGCGAAGGAGACATGACACGGGAGAGAAGCGCATGGTGGGGAGACCATAAACGAGAAGAGAAATAAAGTTTAGGAAGTGCACAAGGGGGGCCTTCCCATGCACCACTCCAAACCCACAACCATCCTCATGCGGCCGGTGCACGCGCAGCCAGCACAAGCCTTTGCCCAACCGACCTCACCACCTGCGGCGAAGGAGACATGACACGGGAGAGAAGCGCATGGTGGGGAGACATAAACGAGAAGAGAAATAAAGTTTAGGAAGTGCACAAGGGTGGGCCTTCCCATGCACCACTCCAAACCCACAACCATCTCATGCGCGGCCGGTGCACGCGCAGCCAGCACAACCTTGCCCAACCGAATCACCGCTGCGGCGAAGGAGACATGACACGGGAGAGAAGCGCATGGTGGGAGACATAAACGAGAAGAGAAATAAAGTTTAGGAAGTGCACAAGGGGGGGCCTTCCCATGCACCACTCCAAACCCACAACCATCCTCATGGCGGCCGGTGCACGCGCAGCCAGCACAACTTTGCCCAACCGAACTCACCCGCTGCGGCGAAGGAGACATGACACGGGAGAGAAGCGCCATGGTGGGGAGACATAAACGAGAAGAGAAATAAAGTTTAGGAAGTGCACAAGGGGGGCCTTCCCATGCACCACTCCAACCCACAACCATCCTCATGCGGCCGGTGCACGCGCAGCCATCACAAGCCTTTGCCCAACCGAACTCACCCCTGCGGCGAAGGAGACATGACACGGGAGAGAAGCGCATGGTGGGAGACATAAACGAGAAGAGAAATAAAGTTTAGGAAGTGCACAAGGGGGGCATTCCCATGCACCACTCCAAACCCACAACCATCCTCATGTGCGGCCGGTGCACGCGCAGCCAGCACAACTTTGCCCAACCGAACTCACCACCTGCGGCGAAGGAGACATGACACGGGAGAGAAGCGCATGGTGGGGAGACATAAACGAGAAGAGAAATAAAGTTTAGGAAGTGCACACGGGTGGGCCTTCCCATGCACCACTCCAAACCCACAACCATCCTCATGCGGCCGGTGCACGCGCAGCCAGCACAAGCCTTTGCCCAACCGACTCACCACCTGCGGCGAAGGAGACATGACACGGGAGAGAAGCGCATGGTGGGGAGACATAAACGAGAAGAGAAATAAAGTTTAGGAAGTGCACAAGGGTGGGCTTCCCATGCACCACTCCAAACCCACAACCCATCCTCATGCGGGGCCGGGTGCACGCCGCAGCCAGCACAAGCCTTTGCCCAACCGAACTCACCACCTGCGGCGAAGGAGACATGAACACGGGAGAGAAGCGCATGGTGGGGAGACATAAACGAGAAGAGAAATAAAGTTTAGGAAGTGCACAAGGAGGGGCCTTCCCATGCACCACTCCAAACCCACAACCATCCTCATGTGGTGGCCGGTGCACGCGCAGCCAGCACAACTCTTGCCCAACCGAACTCACCCTGCGGCGAAGGAGACATGACACGGGAGAGAAGGCGCATGGTGGGGAGACATAAACGAGAAGAGAAATAAGTTTAGGAAGTGCACACGGGGGGCCTTCCCATGCACCACTCCAAACCCACAACCATCCTCATGCGGCCGGTGCACGCGCAGCCAGCACAAGCCTTTGCCCAACCGACCTCACCACCTGCGGCGAAGGAGACATGACACGGGAGAGAAGCGCATGGTGGGGAGACATAAACGAGAAGAGAAATAAAGTTTAGGAAGTGCACACGGGGGGGCATTCCCATGCACCACTCCAAACCCACAACCATCCTCATGTGGTGGCCGGTGCACGCGCAGCCAGCACAAGCCTTTGCCCAACCGAACTCACCACCTGCGGCGAAGGAGACATGACACGGGAGAGAAGCGCATGGTGGGGAGACATAAACCGAGAAGAGAAATAAAGTTTAGGAAGTGCACAAGGAGGGGCCTTCCCATGCACCACTCCAAACCCACAACCATCCTCATGTGGTGGCCGGTGCACGCGCAGCCAGCACAACTCTTGCCCAACCGAACTCACCCCTGCGGCGAAGGAGACATGACACGGGAGAGAGGCCATGGTGGGGAGACATAAACGAGAAGAGAAATGAAGTTTAGAAGTGCACACGGGGGCCTTCCCATGCACACTAACCCACAACCATCCTCATGCGGCCGGTGCACGCGCAGCCAGCACAAGCCTTTGCCCAACCGACCTCGCCACCTGCGGCGAAGGAGACATGACACGGGAGAGAAGCGCATGGTGGGGAGACATAAACGAGAAGAGAAATAAAGTTTAGGAAGTGCACAAGGGGGGCCTTCCCATGCACCACTCCAAACCCACAACCATCCTCATGTGGTGGCCGGTGCACGCGCAGCCAGCACAACTCTTGCCCAACCGAACTCACCCGCTGCGGCGAAGGAGACATGACACGGGAGAGAAGCGCATGGTGGGAGACATAAACGAGAAGAGAAATAAAGTTTAGGAAGTGCACACGGGGGGCCTTCCCATGCACCACTCCAAACCCACAACCATCCTCATGCGGCCGGTGCACGCGCAGCCATCACAAGCCTTTGCCCAACCGAACTCACCCGCTGCGGCGAAGGAGACATGACACGGGAGAGAAGCTCATGGTGGGGAGACATAAACGAGAAGAGAAATAAAGTTTAGGAAGTGCACAGGGGGGCATTCCCATGCCACCACTCCAAACCCACAACCATCCTCATGGGGCCGGTGCACGCGCAGCCCAGCACAAGCCTTTGCCCAACCGAACTCACCCGCTGCGGCGAAGGAGACATGACACGGGAGAGAAGCGCATGGTGGGGAGACATAAACGAGAAGAGAAATAAAGTTTAGGAAGTGCACAGGGGGGGCCTTCCCATGCACCACTCCAAACCCACAACCATCCTCATGCGGCCGGTGCACGCGCAGCCAGCACAAGCCTTTGCCCAACCGAACTCACCACCTGCGGCGAAGGAGACATGACACGGGAGAGAAGCGCATGGTGGGGAGACATAAACGAGAAGAGAAATAAGTTTAGGAAGTGCACAAGGGAGGGCCTTCCCATGCACCACTCCAAACCCACAACCATCCTCATGGGCTGGCCGGTGCACGCGCAGCCAGCACAAGCCTTGCCCAACCGAACTCACCACCTGCGGCGAAGGAGACATGACACGGGAGAGAAGCGCATGGTGGGGAGACATAAACGAGAAGAGAAATAAAGTTTAGGAAGTGCACAAGGGGGGCCTTCCCATGCACCACTCCAAACCCACAACCATCCTCATGGGCGGCCGGTGCACGCGCAGCCAGCACAACTCTTGCCCAACCGAACTCACCACCTGCGGCGAAGGAGACATGACACGGGAGAGAGCGCATGGTGGGGAGACATAAACGAGAAGAGAAATAAAGTTTAGGAAGTGCACAGGGGGGGCCTTCCCATGCACCACTCCAAACCCACAACCATCCTCATGCGGCCGGTGCACGCGCAGCCAGCACAAGCCTTTGCCCAACCGAACTCACCCTGCGGCGAAGGAGACATGACACGGGAGAGAAGCGCATGGTGGGGAGACATAAACGAGAAGAGAAATAAAGTTTAGGAAGTGCACAAGGGGGGCGGGATGCCCATGCAAGGAGACATGACACGGGAGAGAAGCGCATGGTGGGGAGACATAAACGAGAAGAGAAATAAAGTTTAGGAAGTGCACACGCCCACTTCCTCATGCGGCCGGTGCACGCGCAGCCAGAGCGGCTTTGCCCAACAAAGGAGACATGACACGGGAGAGAAGCGCACCGCACACGGACTGCCCACCCGCAAGGAGACCACGGGAGAGAAGCGCATGGTGCATAAACGACGCGCAAGACAAGAAATAAAGTTGGTGGGGAGACATAAACGAGAAGTGCACAAGGGGGGCCTTCCCATGCACCACTTCCTCATGCATGCCCATTGCGGCGAAGGAGACATGACACGGGAGAGAAGCGCATGGTGGGGAGACATAAACGAGACCATGCGGCACAAGGCGGCCGGTGCACGCGCAGCCAGCACAAGCCTTTGCCCAACCGAACGCAAGGAGACATGACACGGGAGAGAAGCGCATGGTGGGGAGACATAAACGAGAAGAGAAATAAAGTTTAGGAAGTGCACAAGGGGGGCCTTCCCATGCACCACTCCAAACCCACAACCATCCTCGGCGGCCGGTGCACGCGCAGCCAGCAGCCCAACCGGCTGCGGTGACACGCGCATGCCGAGAAGAGAAATAAAGTTTAGGAAGTGCACAAGGCCCGGTAAACGCGGCGAAGGAGACATGACACGGGAGAGAAGCGCATGGTGGGGAGACATAAACGAGAAGAGAAATAAAGTTTAGGAAGTGCACAAGGAGGATCATTGCGGCGAAGGAGACATGACACTCCACGACGACGAAGCAAAGTTTCCCACAAGCGGCCCTTCCCACCCGCGGCGAAGGAGACATGACACGGGAGAGAAGCGCATGGTGGGGAGACATAAACGAGAAGAGAAATAAAGTTTAGGAAGTGCACAAGACAGCGGACGCGCAGCCAGCACAAGCCCAACCGGCGTGACACGTGCCGCAAGGCACGCGTCTCATGCGGCTTGGTGGGGAGACATAAACGAGAAGAGAAATAAAGTTTAGGAAGTGCACACGCACCACTCCAAACCGGGCCGGTGCATTTGCCCATGCTGACACGGTCACGCACCACAACCATCCTCATGCGGCCGGTGCACGCGCAGCCAGCATTTTGCCCATGCACCACGATCTCATGCGGCGACATGACACGGGAGAGAAGCGCATGGTGGGGAGACATAAACGAGAAGAGAAATAAAGTTTAGGAAGTGCACACGGGGGGCATTCCCATGCACCACTCCAAACCCACAACCATCCTCATGCGGCCGGTGCACTTTGCCCAACCGACTCACCACCTGCGGCGAAGGAGACATGACACGGGAGAGAAGCGCATGGTGGGGAGACATAAACGAGAAGAGAAATAAAGTTTAGGAAGTGCACCATGCACCACTCCAAACCCACAACCATCCTCATGCCGGTGCACGCGCAGCCAGCACAAGCCCAACCGAGCGGCGAAGGAGACATGACACGGGAGAGAGGCGCATCATAAACGCACACGGGGGGCCTTCCCATGCACCACTCCAAACCACAACCATCCTCATGCGGCGGCCGGTGCACGCGCAGCCAGCACAACTCTTGCCCAACCGAACGCTGCGGCGAAGGAGACATGACACGGGAGAGAGGCGCATGGTGGGGAGACATAAACGAGAAGAGAAATAAAGTTTAGGAAGTGCACAAGGGGGGGCATTCCCATGCACCACTCCAAACCCACAACCATCCTCATGCGGCGGCCGGTGCACGCGCAGCCAGCACAACTCTTGCCCAACCGAACTCACCCGCTGCGGCGAAGGAGACATGACACGGGAGAGAGGCGCATGGTGGGGAGACATAAACGAGAAGAGAAATAAAGTTTAGGAAGTGCACACGGGGGGGCACCACTCCAAACCCACAACCATCCTCATGCGGCCGGTGCACGCGCAGCCAGCACAAGCCTTTGCCCAACCGAACTCACCTGCGGCGAAGGAGACATGACACGGGAGAGAAGCGCATGGTGGGGAGACATAAACGAGAAGAGAAATAAAGTTTAGGAAGTGCATTCCCATGCACCACTCCAAACCCACAACCATCCTCATGCGGCCGGTGCACGCGCAGCCAGCACAACCTTGCCCAACCGAACTCACCCGCTGCGGCGAAGGAGACATGACACGGGAGAGAAGCGCATGGTGGGGAGACATAAACGAGAAGAGAAATAAAGTTTAGGAAGTGCACACGGGGGGGCATTCCCATGCACCACTCCAAACCCACAACCATCCTCATGCGGACGGTGCACGCGCAGCCAGCACAAGCCTTTGCCCAACCGAACTCACCACCTGCGGCGAAGGAGACATGACACGGGAGAGAAGCGCATGGTGGGGAGACATAAACGAGAAGAGAAATAAAGTTTAGGAAGTGCACAAGGGGGGCCTTCCCATGCACCACTCCAAACCCACAACCATCCTCATGCGGCGGCCGGTGCACGCGCAGCCAGCACAACTCTTGCCCAACCGAACTCACCCCTGCGGCGAAGGAGACATGACACGGGAGAGAAGCGCATGGTGGGGAGACATAAACGAGAAGAGAAATAAAGTTTAGGAAGTGCACAAGGGGGGCCTTCCCATGCACCACTCCAAACCCACAACCATCCTCATGCGGCCGGTGCACGCGCAGCCAGCACAAGCCTTTGCCCAACCGACCTCACCCGCTGCGGCGAAGGAGACATGACACGGGAGAGAAGCGCATGGTGGGGAGACATAAACGAGAAGAGAATAAAGTTTAGGAAGTGCACAGGGGGGGCATTCCCATGCACCACTCCAAACCCACAACCATCCTCATGCGGCCGGTGCACGCGCAGCCAGCACAACTTTGCCCAACCGAACTCACCCGCTGCGGCGAAGGAGACATGACACGGGAGAGAAGCGCATGGTGGGGAGACATAAACGAGAAGAGAAATAAAGTTTAGGAAGTGCACACGGGGGGGCATTCCCATGCACCACTCCAAACCCACAACCATCCTCATGTGGTGGCCGGTGCACGCGCAGCCAGCACAAGCCTTTGCCCAACCGAACTCACCACCTGCGGCGAAGGAGACATGACACGGGAGAGAAGCGCATGGTGGGGAGACATAAACGAGAAGAGAAATAAAGTTTAGGAAGTGCACAAGGGGGGCCTTCCCATGCACCACTCCAAACCCACAACCATCCTCATGTGGTGGCCGGTGCACGCGCAGCCAGCACAACTCTTGCCCAACCGAACTCACCCCTGCGGCGAAGGAGACATGACACGGGAGAGAAGCGCATGGTGGGGAGACATAAACGAGAAGAGAAATAAAGTTTAGGAAGTGCACACGGGGGGGGCCTTCCCATGCACCACTCCAAACCCACAACCATCCTCATGCGGCCGGTGCACGCGCAGCCAGCACAAGCCTTTGCCCAACCGACTCACCACCTGCGGCGAAGGAGACATGACACGGGAGAGAAGCGCATGGTGGGGAGACATAAACGAGAAGAGAAATAAAGTTTAGGAAGTGCACAAGGGGGGCATTCCCATGCACCACTCCAAACCCACAACCATCCTCATGCGGCCGGTGCACGCGCAGCCAGCACAACTCTTGCCCAACCGAACTCACCCGCTGCGGCGAAGGAGACATGACACGGGAGAGAAGCGCATGGTGGGGAGACATAAACGAGAAGAGAAATAAAGTTTAGGAAGTGCACAAGGGGGGCCTTCCCATGCACCACTCCAAACCCACAACCATCCTCATGCGGCCGGTGCACGCGCAGCCAGCACAAGCCTTTGCCCAACCGAACTCACCCGCTGCGGCGAAGGAGACATGACACGGGAGAGAAGCGCATGGTGGGGAGACATAAACGAGAAGAGAAATAAAGTTTAGGAAGTGCACACGGGGGGGCATTCCCATTCACCACTCCAAACCCACAACCATCCTCATGCGGCCGGTGCACGCGCAGCCAGCACAAGCCTTTGCCCAACCGACCTCACCACCTGCGGCGAAGGAGACATGACACGGGAGAGAAGCGCATGGTGGGGAGACATAAACGAGAAGAGAAATAAAGTTTAGGAAGTGCACAAGGGGGGCCTTCCCATGCACCACTCCAAACCCACAACCATGCATGCCCAACCGGCTGCGGTGACACGGGAGAGAAGCGCATGGTGGGGACATAAACGAGAAGAGAAATAAAGTTTAGGAAGTGCACACGGGGGGCTTCCCATGCACCGCGGCCGGTGCACGCGCAGCCAGCACAAGCCTTTGCCCAACCGACCTCACCACCTGCGGCGAAGGAGACATGACACGGGAGAGAAGCGCATGGTGGGGAGACATAAACGAGAAGAGAAATAAAGTTTAGGAAGTGCACAAGGGGGGCCTTCCCATGCACCACTCCAAACCCACAACCATCCTCATGCGGCCGGTGCACGCGCAGCCATCACAAGCCTTTGCCCAACCGAACTCGCCGCTGCGGCGAAGGAGACATGACACGGGAGAGAAGCGCATGGTGGGGAGACATAAACGAGAAGAGAAATAAAGTTTAGGAAGTGCACACGGGGGGGCATTCCCATGCACCACTCCAAACCCACAACCATCCTCATGCGGCCGGTGCACGCGCAGCCAGCACAAGCCTTTGCCCAACCGAACTCACCCCTGCGGCGAAGGAGACATGACACGGGAGAGAAGCGCATGGTGGGGAGACATAAACGAGAAGAGAAATAAAGTTTAGGAAGTGCACAAGGGGGGCCTTCCCATGCACCACTCCAAACCCACAACCATCCTCATGCGGCGGCCGGTGCACGCGCAGCCAGCACAACTCTTGCCCAACCGAACTCACCCGCTGCGGCGAAGGAGACATGACACGGGAGAGAAGCACATGGTGGGAGACATAAACGAGAAGAGAAATAAAGTTTAGGAAGTGCACACGGGGGGGCATTCCCATGCACCACTCCAAACCACAACCATCCTCATGCGGCGGTGCACGCACAGCCAGCACAAGCCTTTGCCCAACCGAACTCACCACCTGCGGCGAAGGAGACATGACACGGGAGAGAAGCGCATGGTGGGGAGACATAAACGAGAAGAGAAATAAAGTTTAGGAAGTGCACAAGGGGGGCCTTCCCATGCACCACTCCAAACCCACAACCATCCTCATGCGGCGGCCGGTGCACGCGCAGCCAGCACAACTCTTGCCCAACCGAACTCACCCGCTGCGGCGAAGGAGACATGACACGGGAGAGAGGCGCATGCATAAACGAGAAGAGAAATAAAGTTTAGGAAGTGCACAAGGGGGGCCTTCCCATGCACCACTCCAAACCCACAACATCCTCATGCGGCCGGTGCACGCGCAGCCAGCCTTTGCCCAACCGAACTCACCCGCTGCGGCGAAGGAGACATGACACGGGAGAGAAGCGCATGGTGGGGAGACATAAACGAGAAGAGAAATAAAGTTTAGGAAGTGCACAAGGTGGTGGCACGCGCAGCCAGCACAAGCCTTTGCCCAACCGAACTGCGGCGAAGGAGACATGACACTCCCACAAGGGGGGCCTTCCCATGCACCACTCCAAACCCACAACCATCCTCATGTGGTGGCCGGTGCACGCGCAGCCAGCACAAGCCTTGCCCAACCGAACTGCGGCGAAGGAGACATGACACGCGCATGGTGGGGAGACATAAACGAGAAGAGAAATCACACATGCACCACTCCATCCTCATGCGGCCGGTGCACGCGCAGCCAGCACAAGCCTTTGCCCAACCGAACTCACCACCTGCTGACGGGAGAGAAGCGCATGGTGGGGAGACATAAACGAGAAGAGAAATAAAGTTTAGGAAGTGCACAACACGGGGGCCGGTGCACGCGCAGCCAGCACAACTCTTGCCCATGCTGTGACACGGGAGAGAAGCGCATCCGAGAAGAGAAATAAAGTTTAGGAAGTGCACAAGGGGGGCCTTCCCATGCACCACTCCATCCTCATGCGGCCGGTGCACGCGCAGCCAGCATGCGGCTTGCACGCGCCGCCCAGCACGCGCAGGCCTTTGCCCAACCGAACATGACACGGGAGAGAAGCGCATGGTGGGGAGACATAAACGAGAAGAGAAATAAAGTTTAGGAAGTGCACAAGCTGCCTTCCCATGCACCACTGGTGGGGAGACATAAACGAGAAGAGAAATAAAGTTTAGGAAGTGCACACGGCATTTGCCCATGCACCACTCCAAACCCACAACCATCCTCATGCGGCCGGTGCACGCGCAGCCAGCACAACTCTTGCCTTGCGGCGAAGGAGACATGACACGGGAGAGAGCGATGCACTCGCGGCTGCTTTGCCCAACCGAACTCACCCGCTGCGGCGAAGGAGACATGACACGGGAGAGAAGCGCATGGTGGGGAGACATAAACGAGAAGAGAAATAAAGTTTAGGAAGTGCACAAGGGGGGCCTTCCCATGCACCACTCCAAACCCACAACCATCCTCATGCGGCCGGTGCACGCGCAGCCAGCACAAGCCTTTGCCCAACCGAACTCACCCCTGCGGCGAAGGAGACATGACACGGGAGAGAAGCGCATGGTGGGGAGACATAAACGAGAAGAGAAATAAAGTTTAGGAAGTGCACACGGGGATCCAAACCCACAACCATCCTCATGGGCCATGCACGCGCAGCCAGCACCTCCCACCCGAACTCACCCCTGCGGCGAAGGAGACATGACACGGGAGAGAAGCGCATGGTGGGGAGACATAAACGAGAAGAGAAATAAAGTTTAGGAAGTGCACAAGGGGGGCCTTCCCATGCACCACTCCAAACCCACAACCATCCTCATGCGGTTGTGCACCGCACCAACTCTTGAACTTTGAACACGGGAGAGAAGCGCATCATAAACCACAAGGGCCTTCCCATGCACCCTCCAAACCCACAACCATCCTCATGCGGCCGGTGCACGCGCAGCCAGCACAAGCCTGCTCCCACCTCACCTTGAATCACACGGTGGGGAGACATGGTGGGGAGACATAAACGAGAAGAGAAATAAAGTTTAGGAAGTGCACACGGGGGGGCATTCCCATGCACCACTCCAAACCCAACCACTCCTCCTCATGCGGCCGGTGCACGCGCAGCCAGCACAAGCCTTTGCCCAACCGAACTCACCACAACACGCGCATGCACAGCGCTGCGAACTCACACGACACGGGAGAGAAGCGCATGGTGGGGAGACATAAACGAGAAGAGAAATAAAGTGACACGGGAGAGAAGCGCATGGTAGGACGCGCAGTGCACAAGGGGGGCACTTCCCATGCACCACTCCAAACACCACAAGGAGACATGACACCATAAACGAGAAGAGAAATAAAGTTTAGGAAGTGCACAAGGGGGGCCTTCCCATGCACCACTCCAAACCCACAACCATCCTCATGCGGCCGGTGCACGCGCAGCCAGCACAACTCTTGCCCAACCGAACTCACCCTGCGGCGAAGGAGACATGACACGGGAGAGAAGCGCATGGTGGGGAGACATAAACGAGAAGAGAAATAAAGTTTAGGAAGTGCACACGCACCACTCCAAACCCACAACCATCCTCATGCGGCCGGCATTTGCCCATGCGGCGAAGGAGACATGACACGGGAGAGAAGCGCATGGTGGGGAGACATAAACGAAAGAGAAATAAAGTTTAGGAAGTGCACAAGGGGGGCCTTCCCATGCACCACTCCATCCTCATGCCCACGCGCACCAGCACAAGCCTTTGCCCAACCGAACTCACCACCTGCGGCGAAGGAGACATGACACGGGAGAGAAGCGCATGGTGGGGAGACATAAACGAGAAGAGAAATAAAGTTTAGGAAGTGCACAAGGGGGGCCTTCCCATGCACCACTCCAAACCCACAACCATCCTCATGCGGGCCGGTGCACGCGCAGCCAGCACAACTCTTGCCCAACCGAACTCACCACCTGCGGCGAAGGAGACATGACACGGGAGAGAAGGCATGGTGGGAGACATAAACGAGAAGAGAAATAAAGTTTAGGAAGTGCACAGGGGGGCTTCCCATGCACCACTCCAACCCACAACCATCCTCATGCGGCCGGTGCACGCGCAGCCATCACAACCTTTGCCCAACCGAACTCACCACCTGCGGCGAAGGAGACATGACACGGGAGAGAAGCGCATGGTGGGGAGACATAAACGAGAAGAGAAATAAAGTTTAGGAAGTGCACACGGGGGGGCATTCCCATGCACCACTCCAAACCCACAACCATCCTCATGCGGCCGGTGCACGCGCAGCCAAGCACAAGCCTTTGCCCAACCGAACTCACCACCTGCGGCGAAGGAGACATGACACGGGAGAGAAGCGCATGGTGGGGAGACATAAACGAGAAGAGAAATAAAGTTTAGGAAGTGCACACGGGGGGCTTCCCATCACCACTCCAAACCCACAACCATCCTCATGCGGGCCGGTGCACGCGCAGCCAGCACAAGCCTTTGCCCAACCGAACTCACCCGCTGCGGCGAAGGAGACATGACACGGGAGAGAAGCGCATGGTGGGGAGACATAACCGAGAAGAGAAATAAAGTTTAGGAAGTGCACAAGGGGGGCCTTCCCATGCACCACTCCAAACCACAACCATCCTCATGTGGTGGCCGGTGCACGCGCAGCCAGCACAACTCTTGCCCAACCGAACTCACCCCTGCGGCGAAGGAGACATGACACGGGAGAGAAGCGCATGGTGGGAGACATAAACGAGAAGAGAAATAAAGTTTAGGAAGTGCACAAGGGGGGCCTTCCCATGCACCACTCCAAACCCACAACCATCCTCATGCGGACGGTGCACGCACAGCCAGCACAAGCCTTTGCCCAACCGAACTCACCACCTGCGGCGAAGGAGACATGACACGGGAGAGAAGCGCATGGTGGGGAGACATAAACGAGAAGAGAAATAAAGTTTAGGAAGTGCACACGGGGGGGCATTCCCATGCACCACTCCAAACCCACAACCATCCTCATGTGGTGGCCGGTGCACGCGCAGCCAGCACAACCTTGCCCAACCGAACTCACCCGCTGCGGCGAAGGAGACATGACACGGGAGAGAAGCGCATGGTGGGGAGACATAACCGAGAAGAGAAATAAAGTTTAGGAAGTGCACAAGGGTGGGCCTTCCCATGCACCACTCCAAACCCACAACCATCCTCATGCGGCCGGTGCACGCGCAGCCATCACAAGCCTTTGCCCAACCGAAGTCGCCCGCTGCGGCGAAGGAGACATGACACGGGAGAGAAGCGCATGGTGGGGAGACATAAACGAGAAGAGAAATAAAGTTTAGGAAGTGCACACGGGGGGGCATTCCCATTCACCACTCCAAACCCACAACCATCCTCATGCGGCCGGTGCACGCGCAGCCAGCACAAGCCTTTGCCCAACCGACCTCACCACCTGCGGCGAAGGAGACATGACACGGGAGAGAAGCGCATGGTGGGGAGACATAAACGAGAAGAGAAATAAAGTTTAGGAAGTGCACAAGGGTGGGCCTTCCCATGCACCACTCCAAACCCACAACCATCATCATGCGGCGGCCGGTGCACGCGCAGCCAGCACAACTCTTGCCCAAGACCCGCCGGAAAACACAGAGAGCCTCAGCACAGCCCCCATCCACCACCCACCCACCCACCCGCCCAAACTCACCGACCTGCGGCGAAGGAGACATGACACGGGAGAGAAGCGCATGGTGGGGAGACATAAACGAGAAGAGAAATAAAGTTTAGGAAGTGCACACGGGGGGGCCTTCCCATGCACCAATCCAAACCCACAACCATCCTCATGCGGCCGGTGCACGCGCAGCCAGCACAAGCCTTTGCCCAACCGAACTCACCACCTGCGGCGAAGGAGACATGACACGGGAGAGAAGCGCATGGTGGGGAGACATAAACGAGAAGAGAAATAAAGTTTAGGAAGTGCACAAGGGTGGGCCTTCCCATGCACCACTCCAAACCCACAACCATCATCATGCGGCGGCCGGTGCACGCGCAGCCAGCACAACTCTTGCCCAACCGAACTCACCCGCTGCGGCGAAGGAGACATGACACGGGAGAGAAGCACATGGTGGCGAGACATAAACGAGAAGAGAAATAAAGTTTAGGAAGTGCACACGGGGGGGCATTCCCATGCACCACTCCAAACCCACAACCATCCTCATGCGGACGGTGCACGCACAGCCAGCACAAGCCTTTGCCCAACCGAACTCACCACCTGCGGCGAAGGAGACATGACACGGGAGAGAAGCGCATGGTGGGGAGACATAAACGAGAAGAGAAATAAAGTTTAGGAAGTGCACAAGGAGGGGCCTTCCCATGCACCACTCCAAACCCACAACCATCCTCATGCGGCGGCCGGTGCACGCGCAGCCAGCACAACTCTTGCCCAACCGAACTCACCCGCTGCGGCGAAGGAGACATGACACGGGAGAGAGGCGCATGGTGGGGATACATAAACGAGAAGAGAAATAAAGTTTAGGAAGTGCACAAGGGGGGCCTTCCCATGCACCACTCCAAACCCATAACATCCTCATGCGGCCGGTGCACGCGCAGCCATCACAAGCCTTTGCCCAACCGAACTCACCCGCTGCGGCGAAGGAGACATGACACGGGAGAGAAGCTCATGGTGGGGAGACATAAACGAGAAGAGAAATAAAGTTTAGGAAGTGCACACGGGGGGGCATTCCCATTCACCACTCCAAACCCACAACCATCCTCATGTGGTGGCCGGTGCACGCGCAGCCAGCACAAGCCTTTGCCCAACCGACCTCACCACCTGCGGCGAAGGAGACATGACACGGGAGAGAAGCGCATGGTGGGGAGACATAAACGAGAAGAGAAATAAAGTTTAGGAAGTGCACAAGGAGGGGCCTTCCCATGCACCACTCCAAACCCACAACCATCCTCATGTGGTGGCCGGTGCACGCGCAGCCAGCACAACTCTTGCCCAACCGAACTCACCACCTGCGGCGAAGGAGACATGACACGGGAGAGAGGCGCATGGTGGGGAGACATAAACGAGAAGAGAAATGAAGTTTAGGAAGTGCACACGGGGGGGCCTTCCCATGCACCACTCCAAACCCACAACCATCCTCATGCGGCCGGTGCACGCGCAGCCAGCACAAGCCTTTGCCCAACCGACCTCACCACCTGCGGCGAAGGAGACATGACACGGGAGAGAAGCGCATGGTGGGGAGACATAAACGAGAAGAGAAATAAAGTTTAGGAAGTGCACAAGGGTGGGCCTTCCCATGCACCACTCCAAACCCACAACCATCCTCATGTGGTGGCCGGTGCACGCGCAGCCAGCACAACTCTTGCCCAACCGAACTCACCCGCTGCGGCGAAGGAGACATGACACGGGAGAGAAGCGCATGGTGGGGAGACATAACCGAGAAGAGAAATAAAGTTTAGGAAGTGCACAAGGGGGGGCCTTCCCATGCACCACTCCAAACCCACAACCATCCTCATGCGGCCGGTGCACGCGCAGCCATCACAAGCCTTTGCCCAACCGACCTCACCACCTGCGGCGAAGGAGACATGACACGGGAGAGAAGCGCATGGTGGGGAGACATAAACGAGAAGAGAAATAAAGTTTAGGAAGTGCACAAGGGTGGGCCTTCCCATGCACCACTCCAAACCCACAACCATCCTCATGCGGCCGGTGCACGCGCAGCCATCACAAGCCTTTGCCCAACCGAAGTCGCCTGCTGCGGCGAAGGAGACATGACACGGGAGAGAAGCGCATGGTGGGGAGACATAAACGAGAAGAGAAATAAAGTTTAGGAAGTGCACACGGGGGGGCATTCCCATTCACCACTCCAAACCCACAACCATCCTCATGCGGCCGGTGCATGCGCAGCCAGCACAAGCCTTTGCCCAACCGAACTCACCACCTGCGGCGAAGGAGACATGACACGGGAGAGAAGCGCATGGTGGGGAGACATAAACGAGAAGAGAAATAAAGTTTAGGAAGTGCACAAGGGTGGGCCTTCCCATGCACCACTCCAAACCCACAACCATCATCATGCGGCGGCCGGTGCACGCGCAGCCAGCACAAGCCTTTGCCCAACCGACCTCACCACCTGCGGCGAAGGAGACATGACACGGGAGAGAAGCGCATGGTGGGGAGACATAAACGAGAAGAGAAATAAAGTTTAGGAAGTGCACAAGGGTGGGCCTTCCCATGCACCACTCCAAACCCACAACCATCCTCATGCGGCCGGTGCACGCGCAGCCAGCACAACTCTTGCCCAACCGAAGTCACCCGCTGCGGCGAAGGAGACATGACACGGGAGAGAAGCGCATGGTGGGGAGACATAAACGAGAAGAGAAATAAAGTTTAGGAAGTGCACAAGGAGGGGCCTTCCCATGCACCACTCCAAACCCACAACCATCCTCATGCGGCGGCCGGTGCACGCGCAGCCAGCACAACTCTTGCCCAACCGAACTCACCCGCTGCGGCGAAGGAGACATGACACGGGAGAGAGGCGCATGGTGGGGATACATAAACGAGAAGAGAAATAAAGTTTAGGAAGTGCACAAGGGGGGCCTTCCCATGCACCACTCCAAACCCATAACATCCTCATGCGGCCGGTGCACGCGCAGCCATCACAAGCCTTTGCCCAACCGAACTCACCCGCTGCGGCGAAGGAGACATGACACGGGAGAGAAGCTCATGGTGGGGAGACATAAACGAGAAGAGAAATAAAGTTTAGGAAGTGCACACGGGGGGGCATTCCCATTCACCACTCCAAACCCACAACCATCCTCATGTGGTGGCCGGTGCACGCGCAGCCAGCACAAGCCTTTGCCCAACCGACCTCACCACCTGCGGCGAAGGAGACATGACACGGGAGAGAAGCGCATGGTGGGGAGACATAAACGAGAAGAGAAATAAAGTTTAGGAAGTGCACAAGGAGGGGCCTTCCCATGCACCACTCCAAACCCACAACCATCCTCATGCGGCGGCCGGTGCACGCGCAGCCAGCACAACTCTTGCCCAACCGACCTCACCCGCTGCGGCGAAGGAGACATGACACGGGAGAGAGGCGCATGGTGGGGATACATAAACGAGAAGAGAAATAAAGTTTAGGAAGTGCACAAGGGGGGCCTTCCCATGCACCACTCCAAACCCACAACCATCCTCATGCGGCCGGTGCATGCACAGCCAGCACAAGCCTTTGCCCAACCGAACTCACCACCTGCGGCGAAGGAGACATGACACGGGAGAGAAGCGCATGGTGGGGAGACATAAACGAGAAGAGAAATAAAGTTTAGGAAGTGCACAAGGGGGGGCCTTCCCATGCACCACTCCAAACCCACAACCATCCTCATGCGGCGGCCGGTGCACGCGCAGCCAGCACAACTCTTGCCCAACCGAACTCACCCGCTGCGGCGAAGGAGACATGACACGGGAGAGAAGCACATGGTGGCGAGACATAAACGAGAAGAGAAATAAAGTTTAGGAAGTGCACACGGGGGGGCATTCCCATTCACCACTCCAAACCCACAACCATCCTCATGTGGTGGCCGGTGCACGCGCAGACATCACAAGCCTTTGCCCAACCGAAGTCACCCGCTGCGGCGAAGGAGACATGACACGGGAGAGAAGCTCATGGTGGGGAGACATAAACGAGAAGAGAAATAAAGTTTAGGAAGTGCACACGGGGGGGCATTCCCATTCACCACTCCAAACCCACAACCATCCTCATGTGGTGGCCGGTGCACGCGCAGCCAGCACAAGCCTTTGCCCAACCGAACTCACCACCTGCGGCGAAGGAGACATGACACGGGAGAGAAGCGCATGGTGGGGATACATAAACGAGAAGAGAAATAAAGTTTAGGAAGTGCACAAGGGGGGGCATTCCCATGCACCACTCCAAACCCACAACCATCCTCATGTGGTGGCCGGTGCACGCGCAGCCAGCACAAGCCTTTGCCCAACCGAACTCACCACCTGCGGCGAAGGAGACATGACACGGGAGAGAAGCGCATGGTGGGGATACATAAACGAGAAGAGAAATAAAGTTTAGGAAGTGCACAAGGGGGGCATTCCCATGCACCACTCCAAACCCACAACCATCCTCATGTGGTGGCCGGTGCACGCGCAGCCAGCACAACCCTTGCCCAACCGATGTCACCCGCTGCGGCGAAGGAGACATGACACGGGAGAGAAGCGCATGGTGTGGAGACATAAACGAGAAGAGAAATAAAGTTTAGGAAGTGCACAAGGGGGGGCATTCCCATGCACCACTCCAAACCCACAACCATCCTCATGTGGTGGCCGGTGCACGCGCAGCCAGCACAACCCTTGCCCAACCGAAGTCACCCGCTGCGGCGAAGGAGACATGACACGGGAGAGAAGCGCATGGTGGGGAGACATAAACGAGAAGAGAAATAAAGTTTAGGAAGCAACACCTGTTTTTGCATCGCACGTTCCTTCGTGTTACGTTGCGCAATGCACTCGGCGTCAGTTGATGCACGCCGGATGGAAGGTTTGCCGCGCGCGGCGGCGGCAGCGGCACACTGCTGCTGGCTGCTGTGGGCGCGATGTGATGGAAGCCCTCTGGTTGAACTTCTCCTCTTCCGGCAGCGGCAAGCTGCTGTCTGGCGACGCCTGCTCGGCATGTTGTGCATGTACTAGCTCAGCCTCTCTAATAAGGGAGCTCCGAGCGCTGTTCATGTCATCTCCTTCCCCTGATTGTTGGGCACGTTAGACCTGCAGAGGAGGCCTTGTTCCTCCACTGAAACCACTACCTTCACATTCTCCTTCCCCAAGAACCTGGTTCTCGGAATCGCTACACCAGCACCCCAGCGCTCGTTCGTCTGCGCACAGGCAGGTCCCGAAGCCTGTATACCAATGCCCGCAACAGGGCTTTGAACTGCCAGATCATCATGATGTGTGGCGTACAGAGGCATGGCCCATACAACAAGTTGTATGGGGCAGATGCGGCGATACCAGGTAATTGGAGCCCTCGTCGTTACATAGACGCTAATTGAAAGAGGATTTCCATGCGGGAGATGCTTGGAGAGTGGTTTGAAGCAGAAGCGACCGTGCACGGCACGTTGCAGCTGCATGCCACGATGAAGCTGTGCAGCGCAGCCGGCTACGCTAGCATGAACAGCAAGAACTAGCAGGGGTAGATACAAAAGGGGTGCGTGCGTGCGTGCGTGCGTGCGTGCGTGCGTGCGTGCGTGCGTGCGTGCGTGCGTGCGTGCGTGCGTGCGTGCGTGCGTGTGTGTGGTGGTGGTGGTGGTGGGGTGTGTGTGTGGGGGGGGGGGGGCGGGGGGGGATTTGTTCAGGGAGCGGTTGGAAGGATTGCATGCTGCGCTGCGCTGCCCCCCCACAGACCCACCACACACACACACACACACACACACACACACACACGCACGCACGCACGCACGCACGCACGCACGCACGCACGCACGCACGCACGCACGCACGCACGCACGCAGGCACGCACGCACGCACGCACGCACGCACGCACGCACGCACGCACGCACGCACGCACGCACGCACGCACGCACGCACGCACGCCACCACCACCACCCGTCACCCCCCGAGCCCCACCCACCCCCACCCCCACCCCCAACCACCTGTCCTGCGCAGTGGGGCCACAAGTTCCCTGACGAGGACGTGCACCCTGACGCGTGGCCACCGTGCTGGTCAAGAAGGGCTTCAACACCCCGCCCAAGGACACCAAGGCAGCTGCCAGCGCCCCGGCCGTTGCCGCTGCCATCCCACTGGTATGCCAGTGCCTGCAACCTGGTGTTGTCGCTGCTGCTGTGCTGTAGCCGCTGCGCGGCCTTCCTCCAACCGGGTCGTGGCAGCGCCACCGCCGCTGCTGCCGGTGCCTCTGACCTGGTGCTGTCGCCGCACAAGCGCTGCCCCAGCTGCATCTTTCTCTCCCCCGCCAACCATTGCACCCCGTTGCTGCCTCCCTTGCTTGCAGCTGAAGGACGCAGAGCTGCACTCGCCGCCCTTCACCGCCGATGACGGCACCAAGCTGCAGGCGCGCTCGCCCAACGACTCTGAAGTAGTGGCGAAGATGGACACGCTCAAGCGCTTCCGCGACGCGGTGAGATGCTGGGCAGCTGCCTCCGCCTCTGCACTGCCTTGCCGCTGTGCACAGCACCACGGCAGCCCTGCCCGGCTGCTGCTGCTGCGTGCCCCCGCTGGACTGCGCCTCTCGCACGCAGCCCACCGTACCAGCCCACCACTTCCATGCATATGCCTGGCCTACGCGTTGGCTGCTGGGCATTTGGGGCCAGCACAGTGGTGTATTTACACACTTTTCTCTGCACTGCATGACCAGGAATCTGACGAGGACATCCAGGCGGTGGCCACGGCACAGAGGAAGGCCAAGAACCTGCGGCGGCAGTCGGCGGCGGCGGCCGGCGCTGCGACGCCCGTTGCACCTGCGGCGCCCACACTGCCAGCGGCGCAGCTCACCAAGGTGCAGAAGGCCAACAAGAAGGTGAAGGTGGCCGGCCTGCACAAGCCGCAGAAGAAGAACGCCGGCAAGTAGTGAGCAGCGCTGCGTGTGCGCTGCGCTGGGCGCAGGGCGCGCCCAGCAGCGTGCCAGCTGGCGCCAGCAGGGCACCAGAGCGCTAGCAGGGCGCCAGCAGGGCGCCAGCCGCAGCCCCGCCCCCGCTGCCCTGCCCCGCTGCCCCGCCCCCGCTGCCGCCGCCGCTGCCCGCCCCCCTGCTGCACACCCCCATACCACCCCCAGATGTAACGTTTCACCCCCGCTTTACCCCCAGGATGGTGTCAATGGCTGGGGGTAGTCTGGGGGCATTCCGGGGCAAGGGTGGGGGTGGTCTGGGGGAGTCGGCGCAGCACCAGACTGGCCCCGGACTGCCCCCCGCCGGGCTGGGGCAGTCTGGGGGCGTTCTGGGGGGACCGGTCTTCATAGTGATTGCAGGAATATGCAAGATGCACAGGAAAGCAGGTGAAGGTGCCAGGGCTAGCGGGGGAGGGAGTGCAGGCGTCCCAACATGGCAAAGGTTTGGTGCAGGCGGCAAAGTGCTGGCAAATGACGGCGATGTATGACGGCAGGCCGCGCTCCCCAACCCATCAACAGCTGCTAAAAAGTGTATCCTGCAATGGCAGTGGAACGGCGGCCACAACAACCGCTGCACCGACGGGAGGCGAGGCGCTCACTGAGCAGACTGGCAGACAGCTGCCCCGCAGGCGGCCTGCGCAGCCACCGCCAAAAGTACGCTGACCCATCCCCTTCCACCCACCACCACATCTTCCCAGGCCGTCCCCACCATCGACGTAGACGACCAGCTACACCCCAGCTCTCAGCTCAGCTCAAAATCGGTCACCTTCACGATGACTCTCAGGCCATGCCACGCTGCTGCTGGAGCTTGCGCTCGCACAGCCGCAGCGCGCCAGAGCAGCCACCAGCTTGATGCAGTGGGATGCCCCCCCACCGCCGCAGCCGAGGCAACACGCAGCAGCGGCAGGCGGCAGTGGCAGCGCTGGGCGACGCATGCGGCGAGCTGGCAGCCCTGAGAGAAGGATTTGACAGCGCTGGCGATCCAGGGAGCCCGCAGCAGCTGAACGGCTGGCTGTCAGAGCTGGCCTGCAACGCGTTGGCAGCTGGCGGTATGGACTTTTGCCCCCCAGCAGCGAGCTGGTGCCGTGCCGGCATCTGTTTGGCAGCAAACCGCCGCCACAGCCACCACCGCCAGAGCCCCCGCTACCGGAGCCCCCCCCCCCCCGAACCCCCACCGATCCCCCTCACCGCCACTCCCCCAACTGGCAGATGCTGACGCCCTGTCCATCATCAACCCGCTCCCCAAGCCAGGCGCACAGCCGGGCTGCTGCGACGGCCTGCGCAGTATCGCTGTCGGCACGCTGGCAGCCAAGCTGTTCGCCATGATTCTTGAGCGGCGCTTGTCCAACTGGGCAGAAGCGAGCGGCAGTAGGGCAGCAGGGCAGTTTGGCTTCCGGCACTGCCGCAGCACAGCGCAGGCAGCGCTGATGCTGCGCACGCTGCAGGATCAGCATCGCCTGCCTGCCTGAGGCCGCGCTCCCTGTGTGCGGCCGCCATCAGCAGCTGCTAAAAAGTGAATCCTGCAATGGCAGTGGAATGGCGGCCACGAAAACCGCTGCACCGACGGGAGACGAGGTGCTCAGACAGCTGCCCCGCAGGCGGCCTGCGCAGCCACCGCCAAAATTACACTGACCCATCCCCTTCCACCCATCACCACATCTTCCCAGGCCGTCCCCACCGTCGACGTAGACGACTAGCTACACCCCAGCTCTCAGCTCAGCTCAAAATCGGTCACCTTCACGATGACGAGACATGCCTTCTTGAAGTTGAGACAACTTGCGCTGAGCTGGTCCAGGAATAGAGACAGCACATGGCAGCGTGGTCCAGTGGGCCGTGTGGTGTGGCGTGATGCCTGCGGCACGACGCGCCAGCTCGCCGCCGCGGCCGTGTGCACCAGTCAAACCTGGGAGGGTCGCGGGTCAATTCGGCTGGTCCTTCCGTCTCTCCGCCGCCGCCTGCTTCCATCAACGCGCCGCCACTAGCGCACGAGCCCCGGTTGACTGGCTGCGCCCGCGCCATCATGGCGGCCTTCAGTTCAGCTCAGCTTGCGAAGTTCACGGAGAAACGCATCACGCAGGTGATCAGTAGAGCCATGCACGGGCGCTTGGCGGGCGATCGGCTTTGGGCGGGAGCTCAAGCGCTGGTTTGCGCTTGAGTGCCACTTCCGCTTTCCTGCGTGCTCGGGAGCTCTCCAGCAGCCGCCGCGACGCTTGCTGCCGCCATCCCGCTACCAGCGCCGCCACTCGCCGCACAACGCCGCCGCCGCTCCACCCTGCGCAGGAAACTTTCGATGCGGCTGTGCAGGAGAACATCACAGAGTTTGATATGGAGGTGCGTCTGCATCTGGGTCCGACAGGGGATCGAGACGAGAGCTCGCCTGTTTCGTCTCGCCGCTCGTGTGTGGCGCCTCCTCGCAACCGCCTATCAACCGCTCCCGCTTCTCTGCTTGCTGTGTGCAGCCGGAGGAGGCGCTCAGCAGCGCGGTGGAGGAGTTCACAGCGCAGGGCGTCAACTTGAGCAACATTATCAAGACTGTGGAAGGCGGCAACGTCTCGGCGCACCCGGCTGCTGCCGCCGCCGCCGCGCTCGACGCGGCGGCGGCCAGCGGGGACGCCGACGCCATTTCCGCTTCAGCGGTGCGGCTGGCGGAAGCTGCAGGCAGCGCCGACGCTGGCGCGGCATTTGCAGAGGCCACGGCAGTGCTGCACCGCGCGGGGCCACGGCGGCAGTGGCGCGCGGCCTGGCGGCGACGGCCGACGCGCCGGCGGCGCTGGCTGCGCTGCTGCGCACACTAGAGGCGCTGCTGGGCGGCGCCAGCCGCGACCTGCAGTCTGATTTCCTGGGCGCTGGGGGCGTGCACGCGCTGGCCGATGCGCAGCAGCAGCACAGCGGCGACGCGGCTCTGGCGGCGGCGGCGTTGCGTGCTGCGGCGGCGGTGGCGACCAAGAACGAGGAGGGCAAGGCGGCGCTGATGCTGACTGGGCTGGGCAGCAGCAGCCAGGACGCGCTGCAGCGCCACGGCGAGGAGCCCGAGGTGTTAGACGCCGCCTGCGCTGTGCTGTGCGCGCTGACCAACCCTGACGACGACTCCACCCCCGCCTCGCGGTGGGTGCTGGGCGGGGTGTGTGGGAGGCTTTCTTTGCGTCACTCTGCCTTGCAGCACTGCCGTTAGCCACGCCTGGTGCTTGCTTGCCCGCCTGATCGCTCGCAACGTGTCCCCTCTTGCGCCTTTCACCAAGTGCCGCACCCCATCTCCCGCGCCTCCTTCTCCCTGCAGCGCCTTCCCCAACGCGCGTGCCCTGGCCAAGCAGGGCGCCGCAAGGCAGCTGGTTGGCGCGCTGCGGGGCCATGAGCAGCACCCGCAGGCCACCACCATCGCGCTGTCCAATGCCCTGAAGCAGGTGAGTCAGTGAGCGCCAGCCTGGCGCAGGGGTAAAGGGGACGAAATCGCATGTCTTCCTGCAGCGCCACGCAGGAAGGAGCAGGAATCGAGCGGGTGTACTCCATTCGCCTACGCCGCGCCTGTGCTTCCCACCACGTGCTGCCCTTTGCTCTGCTCCCTGGCCTCCCCTCCTGTCCCATTTGCTCGCGCATTTGCTTCCCCTCCCGACAGGTGGCCGCCAATGATGAGATCTGCCAGGAGGTGGCGGCAGAGGGCGGCGTGACGCTGGCGCTGCAGATCCTCAAAGCAGGTGCGTCACTCTACACGGGTGGCGCGCGTTGCCAGGGGACAGGACAGGGGACTCGTTGTTGTTCTGGCAGGTGGAATCAGTCGTCAGTCAGTCCCGTGGGCGCTCCAGCAACAAGAGCGCAGAGCGAGCGCTTCTGGCAATCACCGGGCAGGATGCACGCTTCCCACTGCTGCGCTGCACTGCGATGTGTCACACTCGTGTAGGGCTGGGCGACGCGGCGCTGGCGCGCGCGCTGTGCGGGCTGCTGCGTCAGCTGGTGAGCAGCGACGGCAACAAGGCACGGTTTGTGGAGGCAGGCGGGCTGGAGACGATGCGGGCGGCGCTGGCGGCGCACGCCGGCGCGCCTGGTGTGCTGGAGCAGGCGCTGGGGCTGCTCACCAACCTGACGCTGCGCAACCCAGAGGCGGCAGAGAAGGTGGGCTGCGTGTTGGTGTAGCATTGATAAAGCGAAGGATGCAGTGAAGGCGGGTTGTTTTGCTGCGCAACCTAGACGCAGCAGAGATTGTGGTTGCGCGTTGCTGGGGGCGGCGAGCGTGGGGTGTTGAGACCTACGTACCAGGTCCAGCACGAGCGGTTCTCGTTACTGACTCTTGTATACTCCGCGTCCTAAATCGCTCCCCCTCCCAGGCCCTGGAGTGCGGCTGCCTGGATGCCGTGCTTGAGCTGATGCGGGCGCTGCTGGAGGGGTCAAACGGCAAGGAGAACCGCGGCAACGGAGCGCAGCGCCAGGCCTGCATGGCCCTGCGCAACTCGGCGGTCAGGTGAGGCACCGAGCGCAGGGAGCGTGGAGGAGGCCTGGCAGGTGCAGCGGGCATGGTTGGGGTGCAAGCCCATTCTCACCCTCCAACCCCTTTTCGCCACTGCGCAGGAGCGCCGACGTGCGTGCGGCACTGCTGGAGCGCGGCGCCGAGCCGCTGCTGCGTTCCATCAAGACCGCGTTCCCAGGCTGCGCAGAGGCTGGGTCGGCGGCGCTGCGTGACCTTGGGCTTGACAAATACGCAAACTAGGGAGGCGTGCGCATTTACTGCAGGACATGCTGGTTCTGCGGCCTTCAAGAACCCCAACCGACGCTTCGCACATGACTGATGCTTGATTCTGATGACCAGCATGCCTGCAAGATTAGGTTGCGACCCTGACGCGCGCCAGATGCCCCAGGAGGAGGGGCGGCCCGGCAGTGGTTGTGGCGGCGCGGCGTGCCCGCTTTGCGCCTATCCCAGCCTCAGCCTGTAGCTGCAGTTAGCCTTAAGCCGCCTCCTGTCTGCAGCTGCTTGCTGGAAGGTTTCTCAAGTTTTTGCACGCAGCGGCAGAGCAGGAGCGCAACCTCACCCAACACTCGCACTCAACACGGCGACCATGCAGGCCGCTATGCAGGCGCAGAGCGTCCAGGCGCACCCTGCCGCCAGGAATGCGCGTCCCAGCCGGCGTGTGGTCACCTGCGCCGCTACGAGGCAGCGCGCGGCTCCCGCCGGCGCCCTGGCGGCCCTCGCCACCCTGCACGCGGCTCCTGCGATGGCGGCAATGGAATCCATCGGCCAGGCATGGCGTACAATGGGTTTGGGACTCTGCCGCCGCCGGCGCCGCACCGTCTGCCGTCGCCGCTGCCAGGCTTGCGTGTCCCTTGCTGCACCATCCCCACCCGGCCCACCACCCTCGGTCCCCGTGCCAGGTCGCCGACGGCGGCAGCCTCAGCCTGGCGCTGGGCGGCGGCGCGGCCATCGCGGCGCTGGGTGCTGCGCTGGTCATCACCAACCCTCAGAAGCGTCGCGCGGAGCAGATGCAGGCCACCGGCGGCGACGAGCTGGCGGCTGTGAAGACCTACTTTGACACCGCCGGCTTCGAGCGCTGGAACAAGATCTACGGAGAGACCGACGAGATCAACAAGGTGCGGAGGGGGCTGCAGCTTCCGAGTTGTGTAGCCAGGGCAGGCGGGGATTGTGCTGCGTGGTTCGCAACGCGAGCGCTGGGGCAGCAAGCTGCAAGGGGGCTGCGAGGGGGCTTCCGGGCAGTACCAAAGCCGGAAGGGCGGGGAGTGCTGCCTGGTTGGGCAGATGCTGCGGGCTACTGTTCGGCACCTCAACCGGCCACGCGTGCATGCTTCCCTTCGGCACCTGGCAGGCTGTGCATGCCGCCCCGGTGCCGGCACGTCTCCCCCTCTGCTGCCTCCTGCTGCCGCCCTGCAGGCGGAGCTGTGCATTCGCGACGCGCATGCACAGGTAGGCGGGCTGCACCTGCCCCCCCCAACTGCTGCGCGCTACTCTCTGTGCTCATTCTTCCGTCCTTCAGGTGCAGCTGGACATCCGCAACGGGCACGCGCAGACGGTGGACAAGGTGCTGCGCTGGCTGGACCAGGGTGAGCAGCAGCACTTGCTTTTTTCTCTCTGTCCTGTTCTCCTCCAAGCGCTGCCTCTCAGCTCATCCCGCTTCTCTGCACCGGGGCAACACAGCCCTGGCGTCGTCAGCTCAGTTCCTCGGTGCCGCCCCTCCATGCGGATGTGCGAATGCATGCACGAGCTGCATGAAGGAGCGAATGCGTGCACAAGCTGCTGCGCGGCGGTGCAGTGTTCCCCCTTTGCTTTGCAGCATGGCCGGCAGCCATTCTTGCTTCATAAGCCTGTGTAAGGCCCCTGCGCGGCGCCGCCTTCCCTGTGCGCTGCCTGATCCCTCCCTGCCCACCCTGCCCTCGCGCAGACGGCGGCGTGGAGGGCCGCACCGTCTGCGACGCCGGCTGCGGCACCGGCAGCCTGTCCATCCCGCTGGCGCTGCGGGTGGGTGGGGTGGGTGGGTAGAACAGGGGACCCTGCCACGTTCGGGGGCGGATGGCACCCTGTTCTCGTACACGCCACCGCCCTGCCTGCTGCCCTAGAAGACTTTGCTTGGATGCCTGCTGACGTGCATTCCCTGCTTCTCACCCCCGCGGTGCCGCAGGGTGCCACCGTCAGCGCCAGCGACATCAGCAGCTCCATGGCTGGCGAAGCGCAGCGGCGGTACGAGGCGGCTGTGGCGGCGGGAGCCAAGGCACCCAAGGTGGGTGGCACCAAGGGGAGCGGGAGGGGGCAGCGAGGAGGAGGGAGGGGGCAGCACGCTCGAAAAGCTTGCGGCGAGGGGGCGGGGCAGTGGCTGCACTCGGGGGGGGGGGGGGGGGGGGGTAGAGGCGAGGGGGGCTGATGGCTAAAGCTCTGCTGAGCCTTGGGACCTTGCCGCTGGCCTGCTAGAGCTTGCTTGCTGCAATGATGACCAACGGCCGCTGCCCATCCCCACCCCTACAGGTCACCCCCAAGTTTGAGACGCTCGACCTGGAGAGCTGCAGCGGGCGGTACGACACCGTGTGCTGCCTGGACGTCATGATCCACTACCCGCAGGTGCGCTGCGCTGTGCTGTGCTGTGCTGTGCTGCGCTGTGCTGCGCTGCGAACGACTATTGCTCAGGTTGAATCGTGCTGCCTGGGGCAGTGCTGTGCTGTGTGATGGATCCGGCAGGCGAGCAAGGGTCGCATCGCATGGCCGTGTGCGATGCGGGGCGTTGGGATGTCACGGAGTGCAGTCTACTCTCAGGTAGTGTCGCTAGCCCTCGGAGACGCCTCCTCTGCGGTCACTGGCCAAACCCACCCACTCACCCTCCCACCCACCTAATCACTCATCCGCCCACCCGCCCACCCACCCACCCACCTGCCCGCCCATCTGCCCACCCACCTGCCCACCCACCCTCACCCACCTGCCCGCCCACCGCAGGACAAGGTGGACGGCATGGTGTCCCACCTGGCCAGCCTGGCGGAAGACACCCTCGTCATCTCCTTTGCCCCCAAGACCCTGGCCTACTCCATCCTCAAGCGCATTGGGGAGCTGTTCCCGGGGCCAAGCAAGGTGGGTGGGCGGGGGGGGGGGGGAGGGGCAGCGGCAGGGTGGCTGGGGTACGGGCAGCGTGGCGCACTTTTCACGACACTCGACTCGCGTAGGATACACGGGCGGCGGACAACCCAAGTGTGACAACCAAGTGTCGTTATGCTCCCCTGCTCCCCCAACATGTCTCTGCAGGCCACTCGTGCGTACCTGCACAAGGAGGACGATGTGGAGGCGGCCCTGGCGCGCGCAGGTAGGTGGTAGGGTGGGCTAAGTGGGGTACTGTGGACCAGGCCTTCACAGGGGCATGCGTGCGTGCATCACAGGACCGCGCCGCGCAGCCTGCGAGCGGGGCGCACGCTCGCGTGTTCCTCTTCCCCGCCGAGCCGCCTGCCACGCACCGACCCCTGCCTGTCATCCACCGCCCCTTCACGATGTGTGCAGGCTTCAAGGTGACGAAGCGGGAGATGACTGCCACCTCCTTCTACTTCAGCCGCGCGCTGCTGTGCAAGCGCGTCAAGTAGAGAGTAGCGTGTCGGCTGGCAAAGGGTCCATTTGGCTCGCGCAAACGGCGGCGGCTCTCCACCCGCATGGTGTGGACAGGCCCCTCGTGCCGCGCCGCTGCGGCGGCCCAGACCGGCAATGTCCTCCTGCTGGCTGTGGCACGGCTCTATACTGCCCCTGCTTGTTGCTTCTGTTTGTCGCTGCTCTGCCCTCCCCACCATCCATGTAATCACCTGTTTCACTTTGATAGCACGATGTCACGTGTGTGTGCCGGTCTTCAGTCCTCTGTCACCGCCGCCCCTTGCGGAGCTGATGCCGGCCATGTGCAGCTGGTCGGGCCAGCCCTCGCACCCTCTGTCCCACCTAACCGTCATATCACAATTCAATGGTTAGTCGGGGAGGGCCTTTTCGCGGCTTCGCCACCCTTGAACATATGCGCTGGCGGCCGCGAACATGGTGGCGCCGGGACCAGATGGCGCGGGCAAATCTCGGCCGGGTTGGCGATGGAGTAACAACAACACCAGCAGAACCAGGCCGGCCTGGGTGCGTCAACAGGAACCAGGGGGAGACTAAGGGCGCCACACATATCCTGCATTATCAGCTGCCAGCAGGGCGGCGACGGCGACAGAGGCGGCGGCGGCGGCAGCTTGCAACTGGCGGCAACTGGTTGAACCCGCGACCCGGCCTCTGCCTTTCCCGCTCGCCAGGTCGGGTGCCGCTGCCGCCGGCATACCGGTAGCTCCCTCATCATTCAAGGCGGGTGCAGCGAGGTGTAAGGCAGTTTCACGGGAGGGGGACGAGGGGGGTGGGGTACAAGGCAGACGGTTGTGGGCGGGCCTTCTCTTTGGCGGGCAATTCACCGGTGCCGACGCGGGCGGGGCAGCGGGCACCGCGCGACAGCCAGGGGCTGCGCTATGGCAGGGGCGGCTGGGTGTACGACCTGCAGGACCGTTGCTGGGTGCAGCTGCCCATGCACGGCCCGCCGTCGCTGCTGCACGCACGCTGCCACCGGGGCTGTGCGCTTTCTGCTTCCAGAACAGCCGCAAGGCTCGTTGCCATTGTCAGCAAACCCTACGCCGCTGCGTTGACATCCTGGTGTGCCTCGCCCCGACAGCTGCAGCAACGGGAGCGTTCAGAGGGGGCGTGTTAGTCCACAGGCCCCTTGGGGAGCACAGCCACGCACAGCGCACCTGCCCTCGTGGTGTGCCTCGACGTACCCTTGCCCTGCTTGCGTGGCCTCCTGCAGCAGCGGGATGAGGCGGCGCAGACGCTCCCTCAGGTCCTGCGCTCCGCTGATGCCGTCCCCAAGCATCTGCCTGAGCTGGGCCGCAGCGGCTGCGCGTCGGCGCGCTGTGCAGCATCGCCACGCTGCAGGCCAGCATGCTGCAGGCCACCGCCGGTGGCACCTGCGGGCCAACAATGAACTGAAGAGAGACAGTTCTTATTGAGGGTGGATGTCTACGTACATGATGGTGATTTCATGAGCACTGATTGCTCTCGTGCCACAAGGACAGCGGTGAATGGGCAGGCCGAGGAGTGCCAGAGGCAGTACTGGCACATGAAGCAGGCAGCAGGAGCCTGCTGCTGGGCCGGCCACCGCTGCACGTGCGCTGCCCAACTTGCCTACGTAAACACCGCCGTTTGCGGGCACCCACGGCACGCCCAGCACGGCTGTGTGGTGCACAAGTGGCGGCACGTGCGTGCCGGTCTGTGGCGCCGCTGATGGGTTGGGCATGAACACTAGGGGCGGCGGTACTCCCTCCGCTGGCATAGCACACAACACAGGCGCCTGCTGCTGTGGAGGCATGAACAGGGTCTGCATAATGTCCTGCACAAAGGGTGGGCGAGGAGACGGCTTGCATGACGGCAGAAAGACTGGCTGGCCGGCAGGGCCGGTCGGCAGGCGAGCAGGCATGCGGGCGAGAAGGAGGGACACGCTGCTCTGCGCCCGCCCTCGCACCATGGCATGGAAGCGTGCGCCTGTCAGCCCCTTCAAGGCTGCCTCAGCAGCGGGGCCGCCGCTGCTGCTGCCATCGCCGCTGCTGCTGAAGGCACTACCTACCCCAGGCTCCTCGACCAAGGGCTTGGCACCGCACTTAAACCTCATTTTTTGTGCTAACGAAAGTCGTAGTACAGTGCTGCTGGGGGCACATCAGAATAGGGGCATGCTGTGCAAAGCGCAGGTGGAGGTGTAACACGCATACGGGGCCTGCATCAGTGCGTATGATGACACCCCTTCAGTGACAGTGCAACCAAGGTACTGTGCCTCCTCCCCCGCCCTGGCGGCGGCACTGGTGCCCTGTGCTGTTGACACCGCTGCCGACCGCAGCTCCTGTGCCGCCCTTCACCCTGCACACCAGCAGCCCTGGCCCCTCCAACCCGCAGTGTCGGTAGGTGGCGCACCTTGTACACTTGATCGTGGCGCACGTCCGACAGCCGCCACTGCAAGCCGCCAAGCACAAGGTCAATAGCGACCAAGCCCGCCAGCATGGACGGGGGCACCGCTGACAGCTCCGCTTGCACCTGCAGCCTCCACGCCGCTGCCGGCGCCAGCTGCTCTGCAAGCTCTGCTGGGGCAGCAGCTGGAACTGCCTGCAGCACGTTGCGCCCGCTGCCCAGCAGCTGCTGACGGCGCGAGCTGGGTGTGACCTGGGGGGCTGACAGCCGCCAGCCTTTGCACGAGGCCCTCTGCGCAAACGAGGCCCGCGTGGCCTGCAGGGCAATGCCACGAGGGTTTGTCAGATTCAACAGATGGGGCTGCTTGGCGAAAAAGGAGCAGCTGCCTGAAAGCTGCCATTGCTGCTGCTGAAATGCCTTGCTGCATCTCGGCCACATGTCAGCTTGCATGGCAAGGCTGCAGCACAGGAAGCAGCGCCGGCAGCGCCCCACCCCCGTCCAGCGAGCTCACCTTGTGGACTGCCAGTGCCCAGCGCCGCAGCGTGAGCAACAGCCGCGGTGTCCTCCCCGCCATGCCCGTCCTTGCAGGCCGCTGCGGATGCACGGCATGCACCGCTGGAATGAGCGCGGCCTGGAGTGCACCAACTTCTGCCACCCATCAATGTCGCAGACCTGGGTGGTGGCGTTGTTCCGAGCGCTGCAGGGGCTGCAGCAGGAGGGCGCGGGCGGCGGCACAGATGCCCGCTGAATGTGCCGTCACCAGCTGGGGTGCAGGCCGCATGGTGGACGCATTTGCATGAGCAGCAGCTGTTTAGCAGAACCCAGCACTTTTCTGACTCGTTGCATTACAATCGCTGCACGCCTTCGTGCCAACCTGCCTGCCTGCTGGCCTCCTGCTCTGCTGCGCCCACGCCCCCTCCTGTCTGTGAGGCTCTCTGTATGGCAGCTAAGCTGTTGCAGATGGTTGGTGGATTTGCAGGAAGCGATTGCCGCGGCCAGAGGGCAGGGTGGGAGGGCAGTGCGGTTGGGGGCGGCACCCACAGGACGCGCCAGAGGAGGAGCAGCAAGCGGTGAAGGGCGACGTGGCAGATGGCGTGGGCAGCCAGGACGGCAGCAGCATGGACTGCAGCCAGGGCGGCGGCGCGCCCACGACGACGCACCTGTCGCAGCTGCCGGACGCGTGCGCTGCGCCGGCGGCGGCTGCACCTGCGGAAGTGCCAGCAACAGCGGCGGCTGCGGCAGCAGCAGCAACAGCGGCGGCAGCTGCACAGCCCACGGTCTGGTACTTGTGCAAAGCTGTCGTGAAGGGGCTGAACAATGGCAGCAAGGAAGAGCACGAGGGCTGAGTAGTGCCTCAGCACGCACGCACAGCGTCCCCATGCTGCGGCACTCGTGCACACCGTGTAAAGCGGCCTAAAGATGGCTTACACAAGCGGCAGAGAGGCAAACACGCAGCAAAAGCAGTTGCAGCGCCGCCAGGCAACTGCACTTAGGGTGTCGCTCCAGCCGTTTCAACCGCCAGCTGCAGCCGCACCGGGAAGAGCGCGGCGCTGCCGGGGTTGCGCAGGTACGCACGGATGCCGCCGCAGTGACGTGCAGGCTCCCAGTGCTGCAAAGAGCGCAGGCGCCACACCGCCGCAGCGCCGACGGCCGCGAGCGCGCCGCAGCGGCGGGGCGCGCCACGTGGCGCCTCTGCCAGCACGAAACCGATGGGCTGCACGTCCTGCTCGCCCACCTCTGCTGCAGCCTGGGTTGAGGGCAGCGCCGCCGGGCGCGGCAGCGCCGAGCGCGGCGGCGGGGTCGCCGCCTACCTCTGCCAGCGCGGCGCGCTGCTCCTCCAGCTGCCGCTGCCGCCGCCGCTGCTGCCGCGCGGTGAGCACCTGCAGCGGCTGCCGGCTGTGCCCCACCTCCCAGCCAGCCACCACGCAGATGGCAGCCCCCTCTGCCGGCGCCCCCGTTTTGAGGGGGAACACGGCCGACTCTAGCAGGCACAGACTGCTGGCAGGAGTGGCGCCGCTGCCGTCGGCGGCGCCAGCTGCCGCCGCTGGCCCCGGAGCGCCGGCCAGCTGCTGCTCCTGCTTGGGCCGCCACTGCAGCAGGCCACTGCCTGAGGGGGACGCGCCGCTGCCGGCGCCCGCGCCGCTGCCGCTGCTGGAGCTGCCCTGCAGGGCTGCCGCCATTGCTGCGTAGGTGCGAGCAACAAACAGCTGCGTCACGGCTGCCGGCTCTGCAAGTGCTGGCGCCGCTGCTGGCGCTGCCACCGCCTGCTATGGTGCAGCATCCACATCCATCGGCGCCTCCTGCTGCTGCTGCACTGCTGCCCCGCCAGCGCCAGCCCTGCCTTCATCTACCAATGGCGCCGCTGCTTGCTGCTGCTGCTGCTGCTTCGTCTGGGCTGCTGGCTGTAGCTGCTGCCAGGGCGGCGGCGGCGCCGGCGCCCCCAGCATCTGCTTGCCGGCTGGCCTCCGCGCTGCGGCCGCCCGTCGCGCCTGCGCCTGCTGCTGCATGAGCGCTGCGTACGCTGCGGTATCTAGGCAGTCCCAAGGGAAGCAGGGCTGCTGCTGCAGCGCGTTCAGCCAGCGCCACTCGCGCTGCCCGGCGGGCTTGCAGGCGGCGAAGGCTGCTGCCAGCCAGAAGGGCTGAGCCCAGCCAGATGGCAGGACGAGCGACCAGCCTGCAGCAGCGACGGGCGAGGGCGCAGGGATATGTATGGTGGGGAAAGATGAGATGCGAGCATCGCGCTTGCCCGGGGGCGGCTGCGAGCTGGAACCGGAGCACAGCACAGCAGGCATAACCACGCCAAAATGCGACAGCAAGCACCGCGCACCGGGGATGAATGTGGGTTATACATCGTGTTGGCTGGGCGGGGCAAATGGCGCCGCGAGGGTAACGCCCCGGGTGGTGCAGCCACACCCCCTGCTCCCACCCGCTGCAGCCGGGGCCGCCGCTGCTGGCTGCCTCCGCCCAAGCCTCTGCCAGGGCCGCCGCTTGGCCGGGAGGCAGCAGCGGCGCCAGCGCAGCGTGCACGAACGGCCACGTGCCGTGGAGCAGCAGCGGGCAGAGGTAGCTGGCGTCATGCACGAGGGCCGAAGACTTTGCTGCGTGGGCAAAGGAGCGGCTGCCGCGGCCCTGCCCTGCAGCACCCGCTGGCAGCAGCCAGCCGTACCTGCCAGTGGCGGGGGCAGGGGCGGGGCAGTCAGGGTTGGCTATCGCGCAGCGGCGCGCCGGCAGCGCACAGCGTGGGCAGCTCAAGGCCGGGGGTGCAGCCGCCACACCGCGCCCTCCGTCTCTGTATCGCATCCATGCACAACAACGACGGCTCCCGCTCCTGCAGCCTCACCGAGCCTCCATTGCCGGCCGCTTGGCATGCCACACGTGCGTCTCCAGGCGGCGCAGGCTGGCAGTGCTGCTGCTGCTGCACAGGCAGCCACTGTCGCCTCGTCCCAGGCAGCAGCCTGGCGGTGCTGCTCTGCCAGCAGCGCCGGCGCACGGCGCATGCGGCGGTTGATGAAGGGGTGGGCGGCATGGGCGGCAGCCGACTGCGATGCTGCAGCAGCGCCGCCCTCCAGCTGCACGTCTGCTGCTGCGCTGCCACCGTCTCCTTCTGCCTCCCCATCGCCCTCCTGCACCTTGCGCCGCTTGCCCTGGAGCTTGGCGTTGGGGCAGAAGCGGTGGGCGTGGAAGGGCTTGTGGCTGCCGGCGCAGCGGCGCAGTGGCGGGGCAGCACCGCGACACCAAACTTGGGGCCTAGCGGGCCGGCCTGCAGCGCCGACACCAGCGATCGGATCTGCACAGAGATGTGGGGGGAGACGCAGAGAGTGAGCAGCGCCGGCAACAAGAGGCACTGGTGCCTGCGAGGCGCCCCGACCGATGCTGCGGTTTCCCTGGCATCTTTTAAAAGTCGTCACCTCCTGCTCTCGCGCTCCTGCAAAGCGCTGCACGTCCAGAGCTCGCGGCAGCGCCGCGGCTTGAGGCGCTAGGGCCTCCTTGGCCTTCGGGACGGCTTCCTGTGGAACAGGCCGATGTATTTGTAGAGTGCTGAAGTGAGCGGCGAGCCCCCATGCATGAGTGCGCTGTCCAGCGGCGGGTGCGGGAGGCAGCGGCTATCAAAAAAGCGTCTCGTCGGCAGCCTCGCAATCGCACTTGAATTCACACAAGCTATCATAATAAGGTCAGCATCAAGAGTATTCCACAGCACTGAATCACACAAATTGAGTTTAGCAAGGGGGGGGTGACGACGCCGAGCACCTTTGCATGGCATCCCTGTCAGGGCAAAGCCAATCATCGCCTCGGGAGCGGCACAGCCAGGGGGCAGGGCTTTCTTCCGGGCTCACGTGCGCCCCTCACACAAGAGCCTCGGGTGGGACGTCGAACGCTCCGCCATGGCGCGCATTGGCACACCTTACGCTGGACCTCTGTCTCAGCACGCTCCTCGGGAGAAGCGCGGCCGCCCTCCGCGCCTGCAAAGAGGAGCTTGAGCCGACTAGCGAAGCGATCCGTCAAGCCTGAAAGATCTAGAAAGCTCTAAGACCGCTCATACTGCAAGTCACAACTTGTTGCGCCGCTGCTGCAGCCGGCGTGCACGCTGTGCGCTGGGCCCTCCTTTTCTCCTGCTTCTTCCTTGTCATCGCAGAAGAGTTGGGTGAGAGTGACATGAATGAGAGTTTTGGGGACCGTGTCAGTAGTCATTCCTCCATCTGACAGCAGCAGGCAATGAAAGAACCCTGCTACCGCGGATGCAGGAACCCTGCTCTCCTCTGCCGCCCGTGCGCTGGCACAGGCACGCCGGAGGCAGCACTTCCTCGCAGCAAGCAGGTGCGGCTCTGCCTCCTTGAATGGCCGGTGAATGACAGGTCCAGGTGTCACTGTGCCGTCAGCCGTCCACGCTGCTGAGCTGCTGGATGCCGCTGGCCGCCACCACCGACTCCCAGTTGCTGCCTGCAATGTGCTTCATCGTGATCGACCGTACCGTGCCAGGGCGCAGGCAGTGTACCGTAACTGCACGTGGAGACGAGGGGGGGGGGGAGGGGGGAGGGGCGGGAAGGTTGAGGCGCTTGCGCTGCTGGGCGGCCCTCCTGCTGCTTTGCTGCTTCGCACGCATACTTGTTGCTCTGCTGCATTGCGCTACGCATCCACGACCCATGTCACCCGGTGCCTTGCCTGCGTAGCCGTCTGGATTGGAGCGGGGGCGGTAGAAGGGGCAGATGCCGCAGGTCTTGCAAAACAGGTGGCGAGCTGTGTGGGTGTTGAACTGCAGAGCAGGAGAGGGCAGACGGTTGGCGAGAGGCGGACAGCCGAGGTGGGACGTGGAAATTAGGAAACAGTTGCACTGGCATCGGGATAGGTTGTCGCCTGCAGAGCCCTCCGGCGACGCCTGCCCAAAACAACCTTCCTCCAACCCCCAGTTTGCCTGGTAGCAGCTCAGGTGGTCGTTTCCAGCGAGCAGCCTGAAGCGGCCCTCGGGCACAATGGCGTGCGTGTTGCGCTTCATGCTGCAGATGCTGCCTGCGAGGGGGGGGGGGGGAATCAAGCAGGGCTCCTCTCAGAGAGGACGGGCAGTGGAGGGTGGGCGGGCGGCCTGGCGCTGCGCAATTGGGCCGGCAGCCATCGCACGAGCGCCACGCACACACCTCAGCACACGAAACCTCCGCCCTCTCACAGTCGCATTCCCATGCGACCAGGTCTCGTCCGGCATCAAACTCAAACCTGCAGAGGGATGAGGAGCGAGCTAATGTCAACAGTTCAGCGACATGGAGTAAGTGCCGCCGCCGCAGCCGTCGGCGGCAAGCGGCGGTAAGCCGCGACGGCAGCGACGAGCGTAGATGTAGCCCACAGGCGAGTACGCGTTGGCTGCGCTGCCACCGGCACTCGCCCCACTGCCCTCGCCGCACTTCACCTCACAGCGCCACAGTGGCAGGAGCCAGCGTGCGTAACCAGCCCCGGTTCGCGAGCAGAGTTGCTCGTGGCGGCGGCTCCACTCTGCACATCGTTCGCTGCCAATGTAAGTGCTTCTGCCGCCGCCTCCGCCGCCAGCTTCTTGAGGCTTGCGCCGGTGGTGCGCACCGCCTCCTCCAGCCACGCAATCTCTTCCTCCAGATCCTCCGGATCAGCCGCCTCCACCACCGCCCGCGGCCTGTTCCGCTGCTGCAGCGCGTCATGCAGCCGGCACCGCGTCGAAAAGTCCAGGTGTTCTAGCATCACGCGCTCCACCTCCACGTGGCGGCCTGCAGCAAAGGCGGCCGTCGGCACGGCGGCAGCGGTGAGGCAGCAGCGACGCGACAGCGGGCGGCGGCGGCAAAGCGGCCTCGAGGCGCTGGCGGCGGGGCGCCAGGGCGTGTCGCGTCTTCAAAAACGCACCTGCCAACCCTGCCGCCTTGACTTGTCGCAGTAACCCACTGCGGACTTCCCGCCGCTCCTCAGCGGACTTGGGCACCTCCGCCATCCTGATTTCTGGGCGCAAGAGGCAACTGTGGCCGCCGGGCGGACGCTATACAAATAGCCTGGACCAGGTACAAGCAGCCCGGGCATCCGCGGCATGCGCAACGCTGAAAGAGCACAAAGATGCACAGCGGTGCATAGTCAGCGGTGCCCAGCACAGACAGCATGGCAGCCGCATCTTCCGCTGCCAGGGGGCCCCTGAGGGGCCAGTACCCCCTTTGTTGATTCCTTCCTCTCCCATGCGCATTCAGGGCAGCTTTGCTGGAGACCAGCCTCCCCCAGATGGTTGCCAGGAGCAAGTACGGCAGCGCCACCTTTCCCCGCCGCTCCGCCGTCTGCTGCGCCTGGTGCCTCCAGCTGCTCTCTCTCTCTCTACTCAAGGGGTTGGGCTCTGAGCTACCTAGGTGCCCTTCCCACCTGAGGAGCCTGCTGCTCTCCCCAAACTGCAGACAACTTCGTGTAACGCATTACACCTTTGTCGACACAGGTGCTTCCTAGCTGGGCGTGCCCGGGACGCCGGCGCGGTCCGCTCGCCGCCAGAGGGCGCCGCCGCGTGCGCCGCCGCGCCGCCGCCGGCACGGGCGGGAGCCGTTTACCGGTTGGCCTTGGCCACGCGCTCCAGCTCGTCCTTCTTCTTGATGGCGTAGCTGCAGGCAGGGGAGGGCAGGAGGGATGGGTAAGATTAGGGCGCAAGAGCAGGCTCGGTGGGCGCAGTGCCGGTCGCCGGTTGGAGCTTCGCCTGTGGTGCGTGCCCTGCCCGCCGCCTGCGCTGCCAATAAAATCATAGCTGCTGCTTTCACCTTGCACCTTCTCCTGCCTCAGCCAGACGTTGCTCCCCGTGTGCTCCCCTGCAAGACCCTCCCGCATGCACAACAGCCTGCTGCCGCCGCCGCCTCCCCAGGCAGGGTCCAGCCTTGGTGCAGGCAGCGCAAGCCTGAAGACAGCAAACCTTGCAGCAACACCGCCAGCAGAACTACGCACCTGTTGCTGCTGCCCTTGGCCGCGTTGATGAGCTCGTCAGCCAGGCACTCCGCAATGGTCTTGATGTTGCGGAAGGCAGACTCGCGCGCGCCGGTGGTGATCAGCCAGATGGCCTGCGAGCGCAGCAAGACAAGGGCAGCGCAGCACAGCATGTGGGTGGTGTTGCAGTGCCAGCATGCACCGTGAGCCCGTGCTGGCTGCGAGCACAAGCAGAGAGGTCCTCCGCATCGCGAATGCATACAGATCCATGGCTGCAAGCACAAATAAACAAACAAACAAACAAACAAACAAACAAACAAACAAACAAACAAACAAACAAACAAACAAACAAACAAACAAACAAACAAACAAACAAACAAACAAACAAACAAACAAACAAACAAACAAACAAACAAACAAACAAACAAACAAACAAACAAAAAAGACGCTGCGCGTCGCAGGTGCGCAGAGCTCGGTGTTGATCACACGCAATGGCAGCGCACCTGGTTAACGCGGCGCAGCGGGGACACATCCACGGCCTGGCGGCGCACCACACCGGCGCTGCCAATGCGGGTGGCGTCCTCACGGGGGCCTCTGCAAAGAGGGGGTGGTTAGGGAGGGGGTGGTTAGGGAGGGGGTGGTTAGGGAGGGGGGGGGCAGGCAGGGGTGGGCGGCCTGGCAGGAAAAGGGACGCCCGCAACAATGGCTGCCGCTGCCTGGCACTTGCGCCTGCGCCTCCTGGTGCCGCTGCGGCCGCCAAGAGCGCCATGCCTGCTGCGCCGACGTTTGTCACTGCTGCCGGTGCTCCAGCCACCCGCCGGGCGCTGCCTGCCACTGCTGCACGCGCGAGCGAGCGCGCGCCCGCCTCAAGCCCTGCCGCCAGCATGTGCCGCTCACCAGCGCCACTCCTGAACAAGCGACCCGCTGCTGTTCCCGAAAGCAGTGCACGCAACCACTGGCCCACAAGCTGGCCGGCACACCAGCAGGCTGCGACTACAAAAGCATTGTACCCAACAGGCGGGCGGGCGGGCGGCAGTGCCGCTCATCTATAATGTATGTATAATGTAAATGTAATTCAGTGAACGCACTTACTGTCTACAAGGATGTTCAATGAATGTGTTATTATCTACAAGAAAGGATTGAACACTTGTAAGCACCCCGCACGACGCGCACCCGTTGATGATGGCGTCCACCAGCACCTGCACCGGGTTCTGGTCGGTCAGCAGGTTGACGATCTCAAAGGCGTGCTTCACGATGGAAGAGGCCATAAGCTTCTTGCCGTTGTTGCGGCCGTGCATCATCAGGCTGTTGGTCAGGCTGCGGGGGCAGGGGGGACGGGGACGGCGAGCGGCGGCGCCGGCGGGGGGGCCTGAGCGGGACTGCGCGCGCGCTCGTGCCATGCAGCTGTTTCGTAAGCTAGCTGCGACGCTGCTAATCCGCTGCTGTCGCGGTAACGCCTGCACAACCAGGTGCAGCTCGCACGCGCATCCAGGCAGTCGTGCGCCGCTGCCGCGCCCGCGCGCTCGAGCGCACGCACCGCTCGACGATGGGGCACTGGGCCTTGCGGAAGCGGCGCTTCTGGAAGCGGCCCGCGCTGTGGGTGGTGAAGCGCGCATACTTGGGCTTGACGGCGATGTAGTCCTCGAGGGAGATGTCAGACACCTACGGCAGGCGGGCCAGAGGCGACGGCGGCACGTCGGCGGCGGCAGGCGGCGGCAAGCCTGCCCCTGGTGGGCTCGCCCGCTGCCCGTAGCTACATCGCTCCGAGCCACTGTCGTCCTCAAGCCCGCCTGCCGCCGAGAAGCAGCTCCGGCAGAGCCGCAGCCTGCCCCAGCGCGCCGAGCCTGAGCCGAGCGTCGATGAGCTGCATGGCGCGACTGCAGCGGTGCCCCTGCCGGCTTCTGTCCCGTTCACGCTGCCAGAGGCCAAGCCGTGGGCCGCGCATGCGGGATGGAGGGCCATGGAGCGCCGCCGCTGCTCCGGCGGGGCTGGCTCGCTCGCACAGGGGTCTGTTAGACCTGCGAGTGTGATAGCAGCGCTGGGAGCTCCCCAGGCCCACGCACGCCTGCCCCGCCGCACCTCGACCTCCTCGAAGTTCCATTTGCCGTAGAGCTTGGCCGTCTCCGCCATGGTGACACGACGCCGGCGCTTCCAAGAGGGCTCCGCAGGCACCAGGGGCGAGTTTGGGGGGACCGTGGCGCGCATGCTGCCGCCGTGGCGGGTCCCCGGCTGGCCCGGCCTCTCCTGGCGCCTCTCCAGCGTGCTCATCGAACCAACAGGTGCTGCTCAACGCTCGGCAACCCTCGGTGCGCAGCACAGCCGCAGCCGCGCCACCTCCACACCCTCCCTCCCTTCCTTGCTGCTCCTTGCGCTTTTAGCTCACGTGCATTGTCTTTTTGCAGCTATGCATGCGATTTATGCATCAGCAGGCTCGGCGCTGGTGCCGCCACACTCTAGAACGCTGGGTTTCGGGCGCCCTGCCACCGCCTGCACCAGGTGCGGCACGTTGAGAAGGCGGCAATCTAGTTTTGGCGTGTTGTTGCATGCACGCCAGCACGCTGGCTGGGCAGGGCCTTGGTCACGCACGCGCCGCCGGCGCTACCGCCGCTCGCCGCCGTCCGCTGTTGCCGACCCACCAACGCCGACCTCGCAGCCTCTCACCTGACCTGCTCCCTACTCCCCTGGCCTGCTCCCTACCCGTATTCGCAGGGGGTGCGGATGCAGCGCGCTGGGCTCTGTGCCTGCGCACCGCGGCAGCAGCCTGCGCACCGCGCCCCAGCAGCAGCAGCGGCAGCAGCAGCAGCAGCAGCAGCAGCGGCAGCAACTGGGCTTGCGCCTGGTGGTGCGCGCCGAGCGCGACTTTTACCAGATTTTGGGCGTGGCGCGCGATGCAGGTGCGCTCTTCCACGCGCATGCCCGGCCTGGGCCGCCGCCGCGCCGCCGTGGCAAGCACCCGCCGCACCCCCCTCCCCCCCCCGCGCTTCCGGAGACCAGCAGCCTTGTGGCGGCCCATCATCGGCAGCGCCCCCTGGTGCAGACCTCCCCCCCCCCTCCTCCCCTCGCTTGACCCCGCCTGCACGCAGACAAGAAGACAATCAAGAGCTCGTACCGCCAGCTGGCCCGCAAGTTCCACCCCGACGTGAATAAGGAGGCGGACGCGGAGCAGCGCTTCAAGGACATCTCGGCGGCGTACGAGGTGAGGCGCGGGGTGGGAGCGCGCGGAGGGTGGTTGTGCCACCAAATGCGCATGGGTGCTGCCGCAGGGGAGCAGGCTGCCGCAGAAATTGCCGCCTGTTTTCGTCTGCTCGCCCACGCCTGCGCATGCGTGAGGTTGTCCATCGACATGGACTCGAACGCGTTTCAGAAGCTGGTGTGCCAAGACGCAACTGGCATGTACTACTGCTGCCCCTGGCAGAGGCTGCAGCAAGCAGCAGCTGACGCCCGGCCCGCTGCCTGCTGCACCCCACTTCTTTTCTGCAGGTGCTGTCGGACGATGAGAAACGCGGCATGTACGACCGGTTTGGCGAGGCCGGCCTGAAGGGCGGCTTTGGGGCCGGCGGCGGCGGCATGGGCGGCATGGGCGGCATGGGTCAAGACTTCAGGTGGGCTTTCGGCTGGCACACCACGACGCGCGGGGCAGGGGGAAGCAGCAGGGGGAGGCTTGCAGGCAACGAGGAAGCTGCGCCGTGCGGGCTGCCGGGCGTCTTGCCGCGTGCTCTCAAGCCTGTTTTCGTGCCCTTGCCCCCCCCACTGCTTGCAGCAATCCATTTGACATCTTTGAGACCTTCTTCGGCGGCGGCATGGGCGGCGGCATGGGCGGCATGGGCGGCTTCGGGTGCGCTCCGCCTGCCGCACCTGCCGCATCTCCCTGCACCTGAAACCAGCGCTCGTCTCCCGCCGCTTGTGTGTCACCGCTCTGCCACCCCGCCACCCTTCCTTCCCATGCCTCCCCCTCCCCCGACCCCCGCTCATCCTCGCCCCTCCTCCCCACCCCCTCCTCTGCCCCAGCGGCATGGGCGGCGGCTCGCGCATGCGCAACCGTCCCGTGGCGGGCGACGACCAGCGGTACGACCTGCGGCTGGACTTCACCGAGGCGGTGTTTGGCTGCCAGAAGGAGATCGAGGTCAGCCGGCTGGAGGAGTGCAAGACGTGCAGCGGCAGCGGCGTCAAGGCGGGGTCCACCCCCACCACCTGCGACACCTGCAAGGGGCAGGGGCAGGTCACGCAGGTCACGCGCACGCCGCTGGGCATGTTCCAGCAGGTCGGCATCTGCCCCACCTGCGGCGGCTCGGGGGAGCAGTCCACCCCCTGCGGCACCTGCCAAGGCGACGGACGCGTGCGGTGAGCTGGCCGGGGCGGCTGAGAGAGAGGGAGAGGGGGAGAGAAGGGCCGGGGGGCAGGGGCGGGGTGTGTTGGCAGCGCCCTGGGCAGGCCGCATGCGGCGGCGCGCTGCACGGTTCCGTCTCGCCCCTTTGCAGCCATCCCCGCTGACCGGCCTCCTCCTGCGCCCCGCCCCTCCCCCCTTGCGTGCTGCAGCGGCACCAAGCGCATCTCGCTGCGCGTGCCTCCGGGCGTGGACGAGGGCAGCAGGCTGCGCGTGCGCGGCGAGGGCGACGCGGGGCGGCGGTGAGCGCGGGCAGAGCTGCTGGGAGGCTCTCCACCACACGCCGTCCCCTGTTTCGGCTGGACCGCAGCTTGCCGCGCGCGGCGCTGGCGCTGCATCCACCAAACCAACGCTCTGCGTGGCGTGCGCCCTGTTCATGCTGACCCCTACTTATGGCTCCCCGACCCCTGCTGCGCAGCGCCGGCGAGCCGGGCGACCTGTACGTCTTCATCGGCGTGAAGGCCCACCCGGAGCTGCGGCGCGAGGGCGTCACCATCCACTCGGGTGCGCCTCCTTGGGCTCCTCTGGCGGGGACTGCCCACGTGCTGCCCAGGCCTGCGCCTGCGCTGCCTGCGCCATCCCACCTTCACCCTCCTGTCAGCCCTTCTTGCTTCCAGCCAGCCTCCCCCGCGGTGCTACCTTCCGCGTCGCCTGAACCCCTCCCTCCCTCGCCACGCGTCGTTGCTTTGCCCACCCAACCTGCGTGCCTGCGTGCAGATGTGAGGGATGCTTACATCGCCGCCCTCCCTCCCTCCCTCACTCACCACTCTGTGATCCTTTGCCCTCCCGACCCGCCCCCCCCCCTGCATGCAGACGTGGAGATCTCTTACATCGACGCCATCCTGGGCACCACCGTCAAGGTCACCACCCTGGGCAACAACGAGCTGTCAACGGTGGACCTCAAGATCCCGGCAGGTGAGGGGGCCAGTGTGGTTGGGGCACAGATGAGCAACCGCTGCGGGGCGGTGGCAGAGCAGTGGGTGGAGCGCCAGCGGCACGAGAGGGACGCGGGGGCGAGAGGCGGGCTTTGGGCCGCGGCTAGCGCCCAGTGGCACCCGCAAGTGCAAAGCGTCGCATGTTGCACAGTGGCAGGCGCTGTCTGGCTGCGTGCCTGCTGCTGCACCAGTTGTCGCATCCCTCCTTCTCGCACGGTGTTGACCCCGCTCCCTGCTGGACCATCTTGTCGAGCCTTCCTGTTCTGCAGGCACGCAGCCAGGCACCACGCTGGTGATGTCCAAGCGCGGTGTGCCCAAGCTGGGCATCGCCAACGCACGCGGCGACCACCTTGTGCACGTCAAGGTGGGTGCGCGGTGCTGGGTGCTTTTAACGCGCCGCCCGCCACCGCGGATCTCCCAGGACGGCTGCGCTGTGCAAGCCACGTGCCAGGGGCTCTTAACCCCTTGCCTGAAGCGCTGCACCCCCCCCCCCCTTTTGCAACGCTGCAGGTCAAGATCCCCAAGACGATCGGCGGCGAGGAGCGCAAGCTCATGGAGCAGCTGCGCGAGCTGCAGACGTCCAAGCCGGCGGCCAGTGGGCGGGGCTGGTTCTGAACGGCGGCATAGCTGCGCACGCGGCGCAAGCGCTTGCAGCAGCGTGCTCCTCCAGTGCGCGCATGCGCCAGCCGCCCTGCAGCGCCCCTTTGATTGCATATGTAACTTGTGCGGAAAGCTGGGGCCGGGATGCGAACAGGTCGTCGGCGGCGGTTGGGTGCGCGCTGGGCTTGCGAAGCGCAACGGCCGCCGCTCGCCGCGGCTGCATGGACATTCCGCCAAGGAGCCGCTGTTTCGTCACGCACGTTTCATACGCCCCTGGTGCTTCCCGCCGCCCTCACGATGGGCGATACAGAACCGGGCAGTCAAACAAACGCCGGCGAATTCGCGTGGCTGCTGACGCGGGCTCAAAGCTCGCTTGGCGCCAGTGCGGCATCCATTGAACGCTTGATCTCCGGCGATGGAGGGTGCGTGCCCCGGGCGGAGGAGAGGAGAGGAGGCGCCACCCCCGGCCACTTCCGCTGCCACAGCACCACCGTGACCAGCAGCACCGCCCTTACAGTCGTATTAGCGAGAGAAACCGCGCGAGGCGGCGCTAGCTGTCTGCAACAGCGGCGCGCACCCGCCGCCGTCGACACGCGCCGCTCTCGCCGTGTCGCCCTTCCCTGCCTGCAGTGCCGCGCTCACGGCCTTCCACGAGCGCTCAGATGTCACGCGCCTTCTAATATACCTCGACGGACGTGACTTGGTGGCGGTGAGTGTGCACGGGTGCCAGCGCGGTGCCAGCACCGTCGTTGGCTGTTTGTGGGTGCAGAGCGCTGCATGTCCCTCAGCAGGTCTGCCACCACTCAGCTCCCTGTTGCGCTGCCTACCTGCCTGCCGTGCGTGTAGACCAACAGCCTGCCGCCCAAGCTGAAGCGCAAGACCGCCTACTTCCTCAAGCTGGCCCGCGTGCCGCTGGCCAAGCCCGAAGATTTTGACAAGCAGGTGGGGGTGGGTGGGTGGGTGGGTGGGCGCAGGCTGTTCGCATTGTGTGTTTGCTGGTAGGGGCGGGAGAGGAGTGCAGAAGGGGCAAAGAAACAGACGGGGAAGCGGAGGGGCCATAGCGGCAAGGCGTGCGAAACGGCCTCGCGCACACGCTGTGCCTTTCACCTCCCGCCACTGCCGCCCTGCCTCCTCATCTCCCTCAGGTGGTGGCCGGCGAGCTGAGCGATGCGCTGCTGGACCAGCTGTCGGCGCTGTCAGCCGAAGTTTTCCTGCCGCTGCTGGCAGGCGGCAACCTGCCCATGCAGGGCGGCGGTGCACTGCCAGAAGTGGTGGCGCGCAGCGTGGCCGAGAGCATGCACAAGTTTGTGGCCTCGGGTAAGGGGTGGGGTGGGAAACGAGGGGTGGAGGAGCTGCAAGCCAATGGTGCTGGTGCAGAATGGCGTCGTTGCCTCGCTTCCGCGCACACCAGTACTCTGTGCCCTCACTGCTTCCCCTGCTGGCCCCTCTCCCCCACAGTCCAAGTCTCTGCCGGCCAGATGCGCAACCAGACGGTGCTGCCGCTGCCACCGCTGAGCGAGGCAGAGCTGGGCAGCGGTGGACCTCCCGGCAAGGAGGCACTGGTGCTGCTGGAAGCGGCGGTGGCGACGTGGACGCGCCAGATCAAGGGCGTGCTGGCGCTGGACCCAGAGGCGGCAGCGGGCGAGGCGGGCGGCGCAGCGGCGGGCCCCCTGGCGGAGCTCGACTACTGGGCAGACCGCGCCGCGCAGCTCAACGGCATCTGGGAGCAGCTGGGGCGACCGCGCGTGCACGGGGTGGTGACGGCGCTCGCCGCCGCCGGCTCCACCTACCGCGAGCCCTTTGAGCAGCTGTGCCGCGAGGTGGATGCTGCGCGCGGCGTGGCGTCTGAGAACGCCCGCTTCCTGAAGCCGCTGCGCAAGCCTCTGGAGAAGCTGCACACCATGGACGACTTCCCCGCGCTGGCTGGCCTCTTCAAGCCCATCCTGCACACGCTGCTGCTAATCTGGCAGCACGCGCAGCACTACAGCTCCGCGCCGCGCCTGGTGGCGCTCGTCCGCCAGATCTGCAACGACCTCATCGCCCAGGCCCGCCGCTTCTGCCCAGGTGCGCTTGGAAGGCAGGGGGCAGGGCGGGGCAGTGGATGCCTGGTGTTCGGGGAGGAACACTTGCAGAATCTGATGTGAGGGTGAAAGCGCAGGCTTCGGGCCTGCTGTGGTTGCTCTGGGGGCTGTCTTGCTGACACAGCTCGCTGCCCCCTTCCCTCTCTTGCCCTATCCTCTCTCCTCATCCGCAGGCCCTGAGCTGGCGCAGCTGGATCCACAGGAGGCAGCAGACCGCCTGCGCCTGGTGCTCAAGGTGCTGGGCACTTTCAAAAGCACCTACCTTGAGTACAAGGCGCGCAGCGCGTCGGCGGCGCCGGCCAACCCCTGGCGCGTGCAGAACGGCGCGCTGTTTGGCCGGCTGGACGCCTTCCTCGCGCGTTGCCAGGACGTGCTGGAGCTGTGCACCACGGGACAGGAGGTGAGGGGGCGGCAGAGGGAGTGCAGGGTGGAGAACAGCCGTGTACTTGGTGCAGGCGGCAATACATGCAGGCCAGGCGCTGTGCACCTGCGTTTACCAAACGCTGTGTGAATCCCTGCCACCCTCCCCTCTAATCTGCAGTTTGGCCGCCTGGAGCGCGTGGACATTGGCGGCAGCCGTGGACGCCTGCTGACTGCCAGCGTGCGCGGCATCCACGCCGACTTCACGCACGCCGCTGAGCGCTTCCACCAGGTCCTGAAGGGCGGCGGCGCTCTGCAGGAAGCTGCGAGCCATGACTGCAAACGAAGCGGCCCTGCCCTCCACGCAGCACCCAGCTACTGACCCCCCTGCTTTGGCTTCCCTGCGCCCACCCTTCGGCCCCAACAGGTGGAGTACGATGTGCTGGACATTGACGAGCCGCGGTTCGTGGAGGAGTTTGCCTCCTTTCAGCGCGTGGTGCAGGACCTGGAGCGCCGCCTTGCCTCCGTCATCATCCAGGTGGGTGGCTGTGGTGGGGGAGCACGCCACGGAGTGCGTGGAAGGAGGGTGGCGGCGCTGCCTGGCAGATGAGAGAAGAGGGCTGTACCTCACTGTGACAACGAGACATAACAAGCCCGCCACTCGAAAGCAAACACTGTTTTCTCTCTTTCCTCCCTCCTTTCCCACCACTGCAGGGCTTTGACGAGTGCACCACCGTTGGCGCCACCTTCAAGCTGATTGAGAGCTTCGAGGGGCTGGTGGAGCGCGACGCGATCAGCGCTGACCTGGAGCGCAAGCACGCCGAGCTCGTGCGCACCTTCCTGTATGAGCTGCATGAGGTGGGTACTTGCAGAGAGAACACGAGGAGCAGGAGGTGGGTGGAGCGGGGCAGGGGCGAGGATGCATGGGAGATGACGGCGGCAGTGCCGTCAGAACCCTTTTGCAGTTGTGATGAGTGCTTACAACGGTTCCCCTCGCACCTCTCCTCCCTCCAGGTGGCCGACTCGTTTGCTGCCCAGAAGCAGGACCCTGTGGTGCCCAAGAACGCTGCTCCGCACTCGGGCGCGCTGGCCTGGGTGCGCGGCCTGCGCGAGCGCGTGACCGGTGAGGCTGGCCTGGGCGAGGCAGGGAAGGCAGCAGGGTGGAGGCGGCGCACGCTTGTGCAGATTTGTCTGGCCCGCATCTAGCACGTGCCTGGACACATAACCTCTGACGCATCTCCCCACCTGGGCCACCTTGCTCTGCGCAGGACCCATGGAGAAGCTCAAGGGTCTCTCCTCAGCTGTGCTGGCCTCCGACATTGGCGTGGAGATGCAGCGGCAGAGCGACGACCTGATCGCCGCCATGGACGCTTACGAGGCGGGCCTGATGGCGCAGTGGTGTGCCGAGGCCTGCGTGGTGTCCGAGGAGAAGCTGTGCCAGCCGGTGCTCAGGTCCGTTAGGGGCCAGGCGGGATGAGGGTCGGGGTGGACAGCCGGGGCATGTGCCGTCTGGTCTGGTGCTGCCTCCTGCTGCGTCGGCGGCCCGTGTCGCCCTGCCTGCACCTGCAGCCTGCTCTGTGGCTGCTGTCCCTCTGCTTCAGGCTGCTCACTAAATTCCCTCGCATTTCCCCCTCCTACCGCCCCTTTCCTGCAGGGCTGAGGCACCGTCCGCCGAGGGCCGCCCGCCCGTGCTGGCCGTCAACTTCGACCCAGAGCTGGACAAGCTGCTGCGCGAGGTGCACGACCTGCTGCTCATGCCCTCCCTGCCCGCGCCCATCCCGGAGCGCCCACTGGCCCTGTACGAGCGCTCTGAGCTGTTCCGTCAGCAGATCGCCGCGCTGGAACTGGTGGCAGAGATGCACAACAACGTGGCTGCCACCATCCTGCCCGTGGAGTCTGGCCTGCTGCTGCTGCAGCTGGGCGACGTGGACGCCTGCCTGCGTCGTGGCATCGAGGTGCGTGAGGCGGACAGGGAGGGGCAGGGGTTTGCAGATCACACCAGCATGCTTGCTAACAGGGGGACTCAGAATGGCCAGCAATTCTGCAGTTGCGGCCTGCTGATGTGAGGCACGAGCACCTCTCCTGAGCACTGACCCACGGCATGCTTTGGCCTCCCTGGCCCGCCTCCCCTCCCTCGCAGGCCCTCACCTGGAACAGCGGCAGCCTGGACGCCTACCTGGCAGAGGCCACGCAGCTGGTGCGCGAGGTGGACGGCCTGCTGCGCTGCATCAAGGACGCGGTGGGGCAGGCGCAGGGCATCCTGGCGCGCTGGCAGCACGACGTCATGTTCGAGCGGAAGGAGGGCCGCGTGTACGGCTTTGAGGAGCTGGGCGGCGCGATGCGCGACCTCATCTCGACGCGGCACGGCGCAGTGACGGGTGCGTGCGGCAGGAAGGGGCCGTGCCATGCCTGATGCCTCCTGCTGCCTGGCTGTGCTTGCAAGCCTGCTGAACTCGCCTGCTTGCGACAGGTGCCAGTGCCCGGAAGGAGCGCCCTCGCCTTGTCACCTGCCTCCTGTTCCCCTCCGCTCCCCCTGCTCAGATGGCGGCAAGGAGATTGCCAAGCAGCTGGCGGCGCTCAACCGCACGCTCAAGGTCAACAAGGCGGCGCCCGCCTGGCGCAGGTGCGTTGCATGGGTGCTGCTGTGGCACCAAACACAGGCCACGCCGGAATCCGAAGTGAGGGCAGTGCAGAACGCTGGATGCAGCAGGCTGCGCACCAGGCCTTGCCTGCTGCTGTCCTGCCTCGTGACCCTGCTGCGCTGCCTCCCCTCTGCTTCCCTCCATCCACCTGCAGCTTCGTGGCCTACCTGAGCGACATCGTGGTGGACGGCCTGACCAAGGCCATCATCGCCTCCCTCAACTCCCTGCACAGCCAGGCAAGTCAGGGGATTGGAACTCTGCTGATGGAGGTCAACAGGGGCCGCCGTGCCGCCGAGCGTGGAGCTGGCAGCGTGTGTTGCACCAGCACAAACTGCTCCCACTGCGTTGAGCTTGCCCCACACCCCCTCACTTCCCTGCCCTTCTACCCGTGCTGCTGCAGATCGCCACCCAGACCATCACAGACAGCGACGCCGCCCCCATGCTGGAGGTGCAGCTGGAGCTGTCTGGGCCAGAGGTGGTGTGGTCACCAGAGCTGGGCGAGGGAGCCGGCGGCGTGCGCGCCATGCTGCTGGACTGGGTGAAGCGCTACTTTGAGATCGGCACGCTCATGAAGCGCCTGGACAGCGGCGAGGGTGAGGGGCAGGGGAGGGGCGGGAGGGCAGCGCATTGCGGCTTCATTGCGTTGCAATGCGACGGCCCATCTGCTGCATACCACCCCGCCAGCTTCCCTCGCTATTCTCTTTGTCCATCTCACGTCTGGCCCGCCTCATCCCGCTTCCCACCGCTGCCCCTGTTCCGCCCAGGCACCTACACCAAGGAGCTTGACGAGGATGTGCGCATCCGCGAGGCGCTAGCAGGCGTGCAGATGGCTCTCCTTGAGACAGAGGAGCGCTGTGCGGCCTTCCGCCAGCAGTACGTCAAGTACTCCCACCTGTGGCAGGTGGACATGCAGGCAGCGCTGCGCGAGTTCTTGGTAGCCGGCGCAGCAGGCAGCCCAACCGGCGCAGCCGCCACCGCTGGTGTCGAGCATGCTGCGGGCCCCAGCCTCGAGTCTTTTGCCGCTGAGATTGCCAAGTACAAGGCCATCCAGGACGAGGTGCAGGCGCTGCCGTCGAACACAGCTGTGGGGTGGATCAAGGTGGATGCGCGGCCGCTCAAGCAGGCACTGCTCACCTGGAACTCCAAGTGGGTCTACCTCTTCATGCGCCACCTGCGCGGCGAGGTGCGCGACGGGGGGAGGAGGGCGGCACAGAGGCATGAGAGGGTGGCCAGGCAGCTCGATGCTTTGCTGCTGCCGTGCAACACGTCCTCTGCACTGCACTGCATCCCCGCCCCCCCCACCCCCCCCACCCACCCACCCACCCACCCCACCCCACCCCACCCCACTCTACTCCTTCCTTGCAGGTGGAGGGCTCCGTGCAGGAGCTCTACACCTTCATGGCCTCTGCCAACGCCACGCTGGATGAGAGCCTGGAGGAGGACCAGGGCCCCGTGTCCTCCATGTCCTCCATGCGCGGCGGCAGCCTGCCGGCCTCGCTTAAGGCCACGCCGCGCAGCCTGCCCTCTGCCGAGGCGAGCGCTGCTGGGGGGCTGGAGGACACTAGGCACCCTTATGCGCTTGCCTGCCCCCTGCTCACGCCTTTGCTCTGCACCTCAACCTCAACTTTTGCTCCCCCCCTTCTCTGCTGCAGTCCAGCACCACCAGCCGGCTTGACGCTGAGGCGGTGCGCGCCGCCGCCGAGGAGGCGCGCCGCAACCGCCTCTACTCCATCATGGCCTGCATCCGCGAGGTGCAGAAGCGCAACGACCGCACAGGTGGGCATGGCGGGGAGGCGCTGGGCGCTTGCCACATTAGTGGCAGGCTAGACGGCGGCGTGCCTGCCTGCCGTCCCGTCTGCCTGTACTCCTCTGGCGTGGCGCTGCGCCCCCGAATGCCTTCACATCGTCCTCTCTGCCTCGCCATCCCTCGCCCCCTGCAGAGGCTATGTTCAAGCCTCTGGAGGACACCGTGGTGCTGCTGCAGCGGTTTGGCGACCAGCTGGATGCCGGCCTGGTGAAGCAGCTGGAGGACGGCCCCCGCCAGTGGCGCCTGCTGTGCAAGAAGATGTGAGGGGCGGGGGTGGACAGCAACAAGGGTGGCTGGGATTGGGAGGGTCACTGCATGGTGCATCGCCCCCTTCCCTGCTGGTGCTACGAGCCCACGCGCCTCTGACCGCTGACCTCCCCCTCTCCTAAACCCGTGCACCCCTCTTCTCCCCAGGTTTGCGCGGCGCGAGGAGCTGGCGCCCTTCCAGACCGCCGAGGCGATAGACGTGCGGCGCAAGAGCGACGCGTTTGGCGAGAAGGTGGACGCCTACCGCGCCTTCTTCTTGCAGACCGCGCCCTTTGCTGTGCCGGAGGGCGATGAACTCAGCCTGGAGCACGTGAGGCGTGGGGCGTGGCAGGGAATAAGAGAGGGGCCTGACAGCAGGAGTGTCGGTGCTGCTTTCACGGGCGTGCTTGCCTCGCCTGCTGCTTTGCCGCACATCCCTCGCAGCAAACCCCCATCCCTCTCCTTCCCCCGGCCCTCCCATTGCCCCACAGGTCACCACCGCCTACCAGCTGCTGGACGACTTCCACCATGGCAGCGTGCAGAGCCGCCCCTCGGTGATGGCGCTGCTGGAGGAGGCAGAGGCGCTGCGCCGCCAGCAGGACCTGTTTGAGCTCTACGTGTCAGAGTACGTCTTCCTGCAGCGCTGCACGGTACGCTGGGGCCAAGCAGGGACGCGTGAGGGGCAGCAGGACCACGCAAGGGCTGTGTGAGACAACAACACTGTGCCTGATGGGGATAAAGACTGGCCCTCCTGCACACCTGAACACGTCTCCCACTTATCCCGCTCGGCCTCCCCTGATCCCGCCACCTACCCGCCGGTGCCCTCTGCTGCAGGAGGAGCTGGGTCACCTGAAGGCTCTGTGGGACATGATCGGCGCCGTGCTGCACACCTTTACCGCCTGGAGCGGCATGCTGTGGGGCGGCATCAACGTGGAGGAGCTCATGGAGGCGTGCAAGCAGCTCACCAAGGACCTCAAGGGCCTGCCCAAGGCGGTGCGTGCCTGGGCTGCGGCAGGGACGAGGAGTTGGCGAGAGGGAAGGCAGAAGAAGGGCTTTGTGGCGGCAGCTCCTCCTGCAACGCTGTTCCGGCTGGCGCGCACACGTCGGCAACTTACTCCCCTGCAGGTGCGGTCTTACGACGTGTACCGCCTGCTGGAGGAGCGCGTCAAGGCGATGCAGCTGTCGCTGCCGCTGGTGCAGGACCTGCACCACCCGGCCATGCGCGACCGCCACTGGCTCATGCTGATGAAGGTGGGTGTGGAGAGGCGGGGTCAGGGTTGGCTGCAGTGCTCGCATGTCTGCATGTTAGCAGCTGAGGAGGAAGATGGCACTGCCGCTGGCGCAGCGCATCTGCAGCGTCTTCCGGCTGCCCGACCATTGCACCCGCCTCTGGCTGGCACAACTCCCACGTCCCGCCACCCTCCCTCGTTCCCTCCCGCAGGCCACCGGCAAGCGCTTTGTCGTCGACGCCAACTTCAAACTGGGCGACCTGCTGCGCCTGGGGCTGCACGCCTGCGTGGACGTCTGCACAGAGATTGTGGACCGTGCACAGAAGGAGCTTCTTGTGGAGAAGGCGAGTGGGTGGGGCCAGCAGAAAGGAAGCGGTCGTGGCGGAGAAGCGAACATACCGCCCGTCGAGCATGCAGGCGCATGCAGCTGCATCGATGCTGTGGTCACATCTGCGTACGTTTCACTCTCCTTGCCGTCCTGTCCCTCCTGCACAGGCCCTGCACAAGATTGAGGAGACGTGGCGCTCCATGGACCTCACCTTCAGCGCCTACCAGGACACCGAGATCAGCCAGGTCAGCGTGGACGATGTCATCATCGAGACCCTGGAGAGCGATAACCTCACGCTGCAGAACATGAGCGGCGGCAAGTATGTGCAGGTGCGCCGAGGTGGCTGACGGAGGGGTTGCGGGTCGGGGAGCCTGTTAGAGAGATGAGGGGAGGCCGCGGTCGAGAAGGCCGCGAGTGCACAAGTGAGCAGCGGCCTGTGCACGCGCTTGCGCCTGCTCGCAAACACGCGAGACACTACCTCCGCCGCTGCGTGCCAGCTCTCAGCCCTGCCTCCCACCCGACATCCTTTTGCCCTGCCCCAGGGCAACCCCAAGTTCCTCGAGGCTGTGGCCTCCTGGCAGAAGAAGCTTGGCACGGTGGACCTGGTGCTGAACGTGCGCAGGGGGCGCTGGGAAAGGGCTGTGTGGTTGATGCGTTGCTTGTGCATGCATGCCTGGCGGCGCCTGCACTTTGCATCCGTGCGTCTCTTCATCGCCCCGTTCCCGCCCTGCCTCTGCTGCAGGTGTGGAAGGACGTGCAGCGCAAGTGGCAGGCGCTGGAGTCCATTTTTGTGGGGTCGGCCGACATCCGCGTGCAGCTGCCAGAGGACTCCAAGCGCTTTGATGCGGTCAACGCCGACTATGTGGTGGGTGGGGGCTGTTGTCGGCGGGAGGTGTCGACATCAAGCAGACAGCGTCCCTGAGAGGCGGCAGTGCGAGGGGGGCAGGCGCAGACAACGGCATTGCAGCAGCATGCCCGTGACACCTCACCCCCGAACCCCCTGCATTCCCCCTCCTCCCCCTCCTCCCCTTCCTCCCTCGTCTGCTCCCTCTATCCCTGCAGGACCTGATGAAGTCCGCTCCCGACGTCACCAACGTCGTGGAGGCGTGCGCTGAGGGGCGGCAGGAGCGGCTGGAGGGCATGCTGCAGCAGCTGGAGCTGTGCGAAAAGGTGTGGGGTGGCGTGCAATGCAGACGTTGCGAAATGCAAGCTGGAAGCAAGCCTCTGCCTGCTGCTGCATTGTGCCTGCTGCTTGCTTTCGGTCGCTCCACTCTCTTCGCTTTGCCTTTTCCCATGTAATGCCTGCTGTCTCTTGCGTTGCAGGCCCTGGCTGACTACCTCGAGACCAAGCGCACCGCCTTCCCCCGTTTCTACTTTGTGGCCCCCACCGACCTGCTGGACATCCTGTCAAAGGGGTCAAACCCGCAGGCCATCGTCAGGTGTGGGGCGGCAGTAGCGGGCGGCTGGGGTGCAAAGGTTGAGGTGCATGCGGCTATGTTCAGCAAGGAGGCGGTGCCGCATGCTGGGTGGCATTAACCACCCACACTCTCTGGGTTTCGCCGCCTGCCACTGCCCGACCGACCACGCGCCCTGCCTACAGGCACCTGCCCAAGTGCTTTGACAACATGCACAACCTCGAGTTTGAGAAGGACGCCGCTGGGCAGCCCACCAAGGTGGCGGTGGGCATGTACTCTGGCGAGGGCGAGTACGTGCCATTCGCAGCGCCCTGCCACTGCGACGGGCCCGTGGAGGTGCGGGGCGGGGATGAGGGATGGAAGGGTGGGTAGTGGGGAGCAAGAGATGAGCACTGGCGGGGATCAGCTGCTTGCGCAGGAGTGACATGCCTGCACCTGCATGCAGCATCTGTCTGCTGCGTGCATTTCACCAGCTCGCACCTGCTGCTCTCCTTACTAGTGCCGACTGCCTCTCTCCCCCCTCTCCCGTCGCCTCCCTCCCTGCAGGTCTGGCTGCAGAGCGTGGTGGATGCGATGCGCGCGGCGCTGAGCCACGAGTTCAAGTCCATCATTCCCACCTACGACGACCGCCCCCGCACCAAGTGAGTTTGGGTGTTGGTGCAGCGCATTGCTCTCGCCTACGCTGCAGGCAGGCAGGCAGGCAGGAACAGTGTTGCCGTGAGCGGTACCATGCTGGCACCGAACCCGCCACATCCCGCCTCCCTCTCTGTCTGCGCCAGGTGGATCTTCGAGAACAGTGTGCAGAACACGGTGGTGGTGTCACGCCTGTTCTATACGCAGGAGGTGCGGCTTGGGCTAGGGAGGGTGTGGCACAGGGTGGAAGGACTCCAGCCAGGGGTGGGGATGGGGGGGGGATGACGCAGCAAGGGGCACCAGCAGCAGCTATTCTGAACTCCTGGTTCGTCTCTGAGCGCCCACCCTGCCCACCCCCTTCCCTCCCTCTCAGGTGAACGAGGCGTTTGAGGAACTGGAGGACGGCAACGAGGACGCGCTCAAGGAGGTGCTGGAGCGGCAGAAGACGCAGCTCGCGTGAGTCCACCGGTGGTCCGGGTGATTGTGGAAGAGGGGGCCGGCAAGCAGAGGTGCCGTCTCGGGGCATGTGAACACCCCAGGATCACTAACACCCCAGGAACACCCCAGGAACACCAGGATCACTTTGTCCTCGCCTGCCGCCGCCTCTCCCCGGGTTTATTTGAACACCCCACTGCAGCCACGCTGCTGGCGCATCTCCTGGCCCGCATACCCCCGCTCTGCCCCTCACCGTATTCTCTGCAGCGACCTCATTGAGCTGATCAACGGACAGCTCTCCTCAAACGACCGCAAGAAGCTCATCACGCTGTGCACGGTGGGTAGCGGGGCGTGCAGGAAGGGGAGCAATGGCCGGGCAGTGGAGCAGTAGCAGCAGCAGCAGCGTCGTCACAGTAGTTGCACCAGTCGAGTGGACCTGCCTTTGAGGGCAGACCATTTTCGCACAACCCCCACTCCCTCCCCTTCGCGCCAGGTGGACGTGCACGCGCGAGACGTGGTGCAGCGCATGATCGAGGAGCGCGTGGAGAGCGGTCAGTGCTTCCAGTGGCAGAGCCAGCTGCGCTACCAGCAGAACGAGAAGACCAAGGAGTGCCAGGTGTGTGGCGAGAGGGGCTCACACAGGACAAGTGAGCTGCCCATGTAATGCTGCAGCATTGGCACGGTGCGTCTTGCGTGCAGTAGTAATGCCTAGAAATCCTGCATCTCGAACCAGCGCGCAACTGTTCTCCACGCCCCCCCGGCCTGACTCCTCGCCCCCGGCCCCCTCGCAGGTCAACATCTGCGACGCCGAGATCAAGTACATGTACGAATATATCGGCAACGTGGGCTGCCTCTGCATCACGCCCCTCACCGACCGCTGCTACATCACGCTCACACAGGCGCAGCGCCTCTGCCTGGGTGAGGGAAGAGAGAGGTCAAGGGTGGCTGGGGCCGGGCAGCGAGGACATTGCAAATCGCGGCCGGTGAAGGGTTGTGGTGGAGGAGCGGCGGTGCTGGCGGGGAGCACGTTGGGGGTCCCAACCTCCGTGCGCGCCTCTGTGCGCGTCAGAAAGCCTTTGATATGAGCTGGCATGCACAACGCCGCGTTCCGTTCACCCCGCCCGCCGACACCGCCCCGTCACTGCCCCCACCACCGCCACCGACGCCTCCTTTACCGAGCGCTGCTGCCAGCCCTGCTTGCCCAAACCCTCCTCCTGCTCTCTGTCATTCCCGCTGCCCTCCGCAGGCGGTGCCCCCGCGGGCCCAGCGGGCACCGGCAAGACGGAGACGTGCAAGGACCTGGCACGCATGCTGGGCGTGCAGTGCTATGTATTCAACTGCTCAGACCAGGTTGGGATCATGGGGCGGGGGGAGAAGTTCTTTGGGCTGTGGCAAGATGGGGAAGCTTCGGCGGAGAGCTTGTGCGTCCGACCATTGCACCCACAAATTGCCTAACACCTCAACCTGCTCCTACCAGATGGACTACAAGTCGATGGGCCAGATCTTCAAGGGCCTGGCGCAGGTGGGGAGAGTGCAGTGGAGAGTGAGAGAAAAAGAGGGATGTGGGCGGCCACGCGGCATGCTGGGCGTAGAATGTGAGCGGCGCGCACTCACTGCCGCTGCCACCCGCCCGCATCCCTTCCTTTACAATGCAGTGTGGAGCGTGGGCCTGCCTTGACGAGTTCAATCGCGTACGCACATTGGGGTGGCGGTTCGGGCTGACGTTGCTCTTCTTTGAAGGCCAGCTCTACTCTGCTGTTCCTTGCCTCTTCAGGTGCCCGTCCCCGTGCTGTCAGTGTGCTCCACGCAGTACAAGGTCGGTTGGGAGAGGCGTTGCCTCCCCTTTGCACAAGCCGCCAGTCGTGCTTGCAGCACATGTTCAGCCGTTTGCCCTCCCTGCCTGCGTGCCTCCTGCGCTGCCTGCCTGCCCGCCCGGCCGCCCGCCTGAATGACGCCTCTCTTCTCCACGGCCGCCCCCCCCACCACACACCCACACATACCCTCCCCGGACCTTGCAGAGCGTGCTGGACGCGCTGCGCGCCCGCAAGGAGCGCTTCATGTTTGAGGACAACGAGATTCCGCTCAAGCCCTCTGTCATGGCCTTCATCACCATGAACCCGGGCTACCCCGGCCGCGCCGAGCTGCCAGAGTCGGTCAAGGTGGGTGGTGTGGTGTGGGTGGTTGAGCGGTTGGGTGGGTGGGCGGTGCGATGCAGTGGAGGGGCAGCAGAGAGGCTGGAAAGGGGGTTAGTTGATCCAACCGATGTGCTGCTAGCCTACTGCTGCCCCCTTGCATTCACATTGGAATGGGAAAAGGCGGGCCTAGTTGCTGCCAGGCCACTCATCCACCTACGCTTCCGACGCCTCCAGCTGTACCTCTGCCGTCCACAAATCGTTGCAGGCCCTGTTCCGCCCCGTGTCCATGGCGGCCCCTGACCTGGCCCTGATTTGCGAGATCATGCTGATGTCAGAGGGCTTCCAGCAGTCCAAGCTGCTCTCCCGCAAGTTCATCATTCTGTACAAGCTGTGCGAGGATCTGCTGTCAAAGGTGGGTGGCGGCCTGGAGGCAGGCGACATCGGCGCCTCGTGCGGGTGGAAGGAGGGAGCAGGGGATCAGTTGTTGTGGGGTGTGGTGGGGGTGAGAAAAGACGCTTGACCGGCAGTAGCAGCCTGACTCATACTGCAGCTTCATCCTCCCTGCACCCTCCCTCTGCCTGCAGTCACGTCACTACGACTGGAAGCTGCGTGCGATCAAGACCACGCTCTACGTGGCAGGCAGCATGAAGCGCGCAGCGCCGGGGCTGACAGGTTCGGACGGATGGGTGCAGGAGTAGCCAGTGCATGCCGTGGGGATGTCTGGTGAGCGCTCCGGCTTGCTGCCTGCGAGTGCCTGTTTCCCTCACTCGTGCTGCCAATGCTCTGCCTGTGCTGCCTTGCTTTTCGCCGCCGCCGCCGCCCCCCCCCTACCCCTCCCACCCCACGCGACACACACACCACCACCACCAACCTCCCACCCCCACCCTTCCCCCCACAGAGGACAAGGTGCTGCTGCGCGCGCTGCGCGACTTCAACCTGGGCAAGCTCACCGCCGACGACACCTCCATCTTCCTGGGCCTGCTGTCCGACCTGTTCCCCCGCACCCTGGAGCACGTGCCGCGCGCCATCGACACCGCCTTCGAGTCCAAGGTGACGGGAAGGAGGGGCAGGAAAATGGGGGCAGAAGGATGGGGCAAGGCGTGAGGGGATTGCCTGGTTTGCAGCGTGTCGCAGGCTAGCCCTGCACCGCTCGCCCCTGGTGCAGGCCAAGCCATCACCGTCTTCTTCCTCCCACCCTCCCGCCGCCTTTGCTGCTCAGATCAAGGAGGCCGCCCTGGAGCTGGGCTACCAGCCCGACCCCACCTTCTGCCTAAAGATCTCCCAGCTGCGGGAAATCTTCGAGGTCCGCTGGTCCGTCTTCCTGCTGGGCCCCGCCGGCTGCGGCAAGTCCGCCATCTGGCGCACGCTCATGCGCGCGCAGAACAACTACGGAGAGAAGACGGTGCGCTTGCCTGGGGCGGCGGGTGGGGCCGTGGGCTGGGCAAAGAATGGCAGGCAAGGGGTAGCAGGTGTACATGTTGCTGCACGTGCGCGCTGAGCGCTCTACAGCCTGCTGCCGCTCCCTGCTCATTGCCCCTTTTGCCCCCTCTCCTCCTTCCCGCCAGATCTTCCGCGCCATCAACCCCAAGGCCGTCTACCGCAACGAGCTCTATGGATACCTGCACCCCCATGTGTGTGGCTGCACCTGCTGGCTTGCTGATTGACAGCCTGCAGCATGCTTACTTAGATGGCAGCAGTGCTGCTGCTGCTGCTGCTGCTGCTGACGCGCCTGCGCTGATGCAGCTCTGACAAATTTACTGCCCTCCCGCCCACCCATTCCCTGCAGACGCGCGAGTGGAAGGAGGGCCTGCTGTCCACCACCTTCCGCGACATGGCTAACAACAAGAGCAACAAGCACCAGTGGATCGTGCTGGATGGCGACATCGACGCCGAGTGGGTGGAGTCGTGCAACACCGTCATGGTGGGTGGGCAGGGCTGCTGGGGCGGCAGGAAAGAGGCTGTGGCGGGCACATGCTAGCGGCCTGGCCTGCGCCCGCATGGAGCGCTCTGGGCCTGTGCTCTCACCTCTGGTGAGTGTCGCCCACCATCCCTCCTCCCCTCTGCCCCCCCCCCCCCCCCCCCCCCCCCCCCGTCCTGTCAACAGGACGACAACAAGATGCTGACCCTGGCCTCCAACGAGCGCATCCCCCTCACCTCCTCCATGCGCCTCCTCCTGGAGATCAACCACATGAACCACTGCTCCCCCGCCACCGTGTCGCGCGGCGGCGTCATCTTCGTCAATGCCGACGACATCGGGTGGAAGCCATTTGTGGAGAGCTGGGTGGAGAAGCTCGAGGCGGCAGAGTACAAGCCGCTGCTCAGCATGCTCTTCAGGTGGTGCAGGGAGGCGGCTTTCCTGCAGGCTGGGCGGGCTTTCAGGAGGGCAGTAGTCAGTAGGGACGGATCCCAGTAGGCCCGCCAAAGCTGTCCAGAGGCGGCATGCTTGTGAAGCGCTCGCACGTGGCCACCAGCAGGCCTCGCCCCTCACCTTCGCCCGCTGGCCCCCTCCCTGCCTGCAGCAAATACGTTGACTCCACCCTGGACTACTGCAAGCGCAACTTCAAGCACGTGGTGCAGCTGCCGGCCATCAACCAAGTGCAAACGCTGTGCTCGGTGGGTGACGAGGCAGGCCCGGCATGAGATGCAGCAGGGGAAGCAGGGCGGCGGCAGCTCTGGTCGAGTTGCAGGTTCCGCTTGCAAGCCTGCCGTTGTGCTCCCTGCGCGCCGGTGCCCTCCCCTCCTCATTGCCCTACCGCCAACTTTTCCGCCCATTTCCATCATCCCCTTGTGTGTGCAGATCCTGCAGGGGCTGCTGCCCAAGGAAAGCGTGCGCGGCGCGCCGCCGCCCGACAAGAAGCTGCTGGAGCACCACTTTGTGTTTGCCTGCATCTGGGCTTTTGGCGGGTGCCTGCTGGTGGACAAGCTGTGCGACTATCGCCAGGTCTTCAGCCGCTGGTGGCAGTCGGAGCACAAGGCGGTGCTCTTCCCCCCAGAGGTGCGGCAAAGCGGGGGAAAGCGCTGGGCGGATTGCAGGGCGCAGCGCCGCGGCAGCATGCACAAGCCTGCACTAGCCAGTCCTTGCGATGCTCTCTGCCTGCCTGTGCACCGTGCCTCACCTCGGACCCATATTTCATCGCCATCCCTGCAGGGCACCGTGTTTGACTACTACGTGCAGCACGAGGGGGAGAACGTGTGCATGGCGCACTGGACCCAGCGGGTGCCGCAGTTCACCTACATGCCTGGTGCGCCTCCATGGGCGGCTGCACCCTTCATCCCGTTCAACCCGCCACCTTACCCAACCCGCCACCTTGCCCACCAGACACCACCCGCCACTGCCGCTTCCCACGTCCCCCCCACAACAGACAACTTTGCGTCGCTGTTTGTGCCAACTGTGGAGACCACCCGCCTGAGCTACCTGCTGGACCTGCTGCTGCCCAATCAGAAGCACGTCATGTTTGTGGGCAACAGTGGTGCGCCCGGGAGGAGGGGAGGACTGGTTGATGGAGGGCCGGGGAGGAGACTGGCATGTGCAGCTTGCATGCTGCAGGTGCACCAAATAAGCGTGCAACTGCAGCTCGCTACTGGTCTGAACCCCGTTCCCTCCCGCCACAGGCACCGGCAAGACGGCCCTGATGAAGGACAAGCTGCGCAGCCTGGACCCGGACGCCTTCATGTCCTACACCGTCAACATGAACTCCAAGCACGACGGCCCAGGGCTGCAGCCGGTACTGGAGACCCCCCTGGAGAAGAAGGCCGGTGCGTGGGTGGGAGGGGGGGGGGGAGCAGTCTGGACGTGCGAGCACACAGGAGGGTTGCTCCTGCTGGCCCTGCGCCTGCCGCTGCCATGCTGCAAGCCTACCGCACACAACTGCCCCCTCAGACCCCTGCCACCTCCGTTCCCCCTTCCTGCCCAGGCATGCGCTTCGGCCCCCCCGGCTCCAAGCGCCTCATCTACTTTGTGGACGACATGAGCCTGCCGTTTGTGGACAAGTACGACACGCAGTCGGCCATCGAGCTGCTGCGCCAGCACATCGACTACCACGGCTGGTCAGGGGATCTGAGGGGAGGAGGGAGGAGGAGGTGCCCACCTGTGAGCATGCCAGTGTGCATGTTGCAAGCTGCTTGGCAAACCACAGCACTCTGTTTGCTCTCACCCTCCTAGCCTCTGTGCCCCCTCACCCCCTCCTCCCCGTCCGCAGGTACGACAAGCACAAGATCCTGCAGAAGGAGATCACCAACACGCAGTACGTGGCCTGCCTCAACCCCACCGCCGGCTCGTTCGCCATCACGCCACGCATGCAGCGCCACTTCGCCACCTTCGCCGTCCAGATGCCCTCCAACGACATCGTCAAGTGAGGGGGGAGAGCAGGAGAGCGGGGGTTGGTCAGGTAGATTCTGCTGGCATGTTGTGCAGGCGCGTCCACTGCCGCCCTGCCGTGCCCCTCAGCAAGGGCGGAAATATCTTATATCTTCTCCCCCCTCTCCCGCGCCAGGTCCATCTACGGCCAGATCATCGAGTCCCACCTGGCGGGTGGCTTCGAGGAGGAGGTGAGGTTGCTGCAGCAGCCGCGGGGCAGAGAAGCGTCGGGCAGACCCTGCTAGCGGCTGTGTTGCTGCCCTCATCAAGCTCTCCAGGCTAGCACCAGCATGCCTGCTCTCGCCCAACACACTTCCTCCATTCCCTGCTCGTTATCCCCCTGCTGCCCTAGGTGTCGCGCCTGGGCCCCAAGCTGGTCGACGCCATGATTGAGCTGCACCGCCACGTCATGACAACCATGTTGCCCAGCGCAGGTGGGTGGGGCTGGCAGGGCAGGCACAGAAAGTAGATACGCAGCAGCACAGGCGCGTTGCAGCGCAACAAGAGGCGTCCCTCCACCCAGCAAGCCTGCCCTCCCAGCTGCCCGCTCGCCCTCCCCCCGCGCTGCCTCCCCCTACAACACACACCGCTGCATCTCCCCACCCTGATTCATTACGCCTGCAGTCAAGTTCCACTACCAGTTCAACCTGCGGGAGCTTGCCAACATCACGCAGGGCATGTGTCGCATGTCGAAGGACGTTTTCAAGCAGCCGCTGCAGGCACGAGGGGGAGGCGTGCGCCAGAGCGTGCAGGTGCAGTGGCTGCAAGACGCGCTGCCAGGCTCTACAGCAATGCTCACAGACCCGGCCCCTTGTGCCCCGCAGGTGGTGCGCCTGTTTGTGCACGAGTGCGAGCGTGTGCTGCGCGACCGCCTGGTCAGCGACGCCGACCTGGCCAAGTTTGGAGAGTTCCGGGATGCGGTGCTGCGCAAGCACTTTGCAGACGTGCCGCTGGTGCGTGGGTTGGAAGGGCTGGGAAGGCTGGGAGTGCTGGAGGGCTGGGGGTACGCAGTGCAGCTGGCGCAGTGTGCCTGCAAGCGCTCCATGCCCACACCAATCGACCCGGCATGCCGCCCCGGTCGCGCCGCCCCCAGGCCGACATCGAGGCAAAGCCGCTGCTCTTCAACAGCTTCATGGTGCGCGACGCCAGCGAGGCAGCGCTGTACGCCGCCACCCCCTCTGACGACGCGCTCAAGCGCACGCTGGAGGAGAAGCTGGCAGAGTACAACGAGAGCAACGCAGGTGGGTGCTGTTCACGCGTAGGGGAGTGCAGGCGACGGAAGCAGAGCAGGGTTTTGGGGCCGGGGGTGCTGCGAGTGGCTGGCGCATGCTCCAAGAATGGTGCACAACAGACCCAATCTCACTTTCCCTGCCTCCCTTCCCCCACCCCCCCCTCTTCCGCCAGTCATGGAGCTTGTGCTGTTCGAGCAGGCCATGGAGCATGTGTCGCGCATCACCCGCATCCTGGATGTCCCTCGCGGCCACGCCATGCTGGTGGGCGTCGGCGGCTCTGGTGGGTGCTGGGCAGGCGGGGTTGGTAGGGCAGGGAGGAATGGCTGCAGTGATTCGGCATGCAGCCATTTGGCAAAATAATTTGCTGCTGTTTGGAATGGTGATGTCTGTCATGCATCCCCCCCCCCCCCCCCCCCCTCGGCCCGCAGGCAAGCAAAGCCTGGCTCGCCTGGCCGCCTTCATTTGCGGCTACGAGGTGTTCCAGATCTCTGTCAGCTCCACCTATGGCATGGCAGACTTCAAGGCGGTGCGCAGGGGATATGCTTTGGCGCATCTGGCCAAGTCTTGCGGCGCCGTTGCGGTTGCTGCAGACACCTGCACCCCGCATGCCTCCCGCATCTTCCACCGCCTGCCCGTCTGCCCCCCCACCCCTCCCTTCCTCCCCTCTCCTCTCCTCCAGGACCTGCTGAGCCTGTACCAGAAGGCGGGCGCCAAGGGCATGCCCGTCGTGCTGCTCATGACCGACTCGCAGGTGGGCTGGGGGCGGTGCAGGGGCAGGGGCAGAGTTGGGTGCATGCAGTATCGTTGGTCGTCCAATCTCATGATTCCAGGCCCCCCATTCACACACCTCCACACAAACACCCTCCCCTCCCTCCCTCGCCTCCCCCCTCCCGCCCTTGCAATGATCGTCAGATCGTCAAGGAGGAGTTCCTGATCCCCCTGAACGACCTGCTGGCCAACGGCTTCATCCCGGACCTGTGCGCCCCCGAGGACCGTGACAATTTCTGCAACGCGGTGCGTGCGTGTCACACTTGTGTTGCAGGGCAGCTGTCAGGCATGCACGGGGTGCAGCAGACTCTTGACAGTTGGCCAGCTCTGCCAGGCCATGCGCGTGCCCAGTGCTTGCCCGGCGCCGGCTCACTGTGTTCCTCCGGGCCCGCCGTCCCACCCCTGCCCTCCCACCCTGCTTCAGGTCCGCAACGAGGTCAAGTCTCAGGGCTTGGTGGACACCCCCGAGGCCTGCTGGGACTTCTTCATCGAGCGCGTGAGTGGCAGGAGTTGGCAGTGCCACGAGGGGGCATCCTTCAGCACCAGGGGCGCTCTGCAGCAGCTGCATGCTTGCCCGCCTCCCGGTCAACCATTTGCCTCCACTCTCCCCTCGACCACACCCTTTCGCCGCTGCAGGTGCGCAAGAACCTGCACGTGGTGCTGTGCTTCAGCCCTGTGGGCGACAAGTTCCGCATCCGCGCCCGCCAGTTCCCCGCCCTTGTCAACTGCACCGTCTTCGACTGGTGCGCTGCGCTGCAGCTGGGAAGGGTGCAGGGTCAGGGCAGCGCAACCCATCACCAGCTGTCCGCGATGACGGACCGACAAGCCAGCTGCTCACAGGCTGCAGCCCAGGCATTTCATTGCTCGCCACCGCCCCCCCTCGCCTGCCACCAGGTTCCACCCCTGGCCTCAGGAGGCATTGGTCAGCGTGGCACGCCGCTTCCTGGCCGACGTGCCCGACCTGCCGGAGGCGCTGCGCGAGACGGTCGCCCACCACATGGCCTTTGCGCACACCTCAGTCACCGAGGCATGCAACAAGTGAGGGAGACGAGTGGGAGGATGGGCAGTGGTAGAGCCAAGGAAGGTGCGGCGAGCCAGTGCTGGTGCGAGGCAGCGCTCGAGAGCCCGGCAGCTACAAGCGAGCTATGCCCCCTCTTAAAGTCACAGTCTGATCCACCAACCCACCGTATGTTGCCCTCCCGCCCAGGTACCACGACGAGTACCGCCGCTACAACTACACCACCCCCAAGAGCTACCTGGAGCTCATCTCACTGTACAAGCAGCTGCTGGAGCGCAAGCGCAGCCAGCTCCAGCAGGCCAAGGGCCGCCTGGAGAGTGGCGTGGACAAGATCACCTCGGTGGGTGGGGCCAGGGGTGGGGAAGCGAGCAGGAGCAGGAGGGGCAGTGTGGTATGCACTGCTGCAGTGCCGTCACTTGAGCTCCTGGCGCAACCTGCTGCTCCCACAACGCCTCGGTTCCCTGCCCTGCCCCTTGCAGGCCTCTGCTGCGGTCGAGGACCTACAGAAGAACCTGCAGGAGGAACAGATCATCGTGGAGGAGAAGAAGGCAAAGACGCAGGCGCGCAGGGGGCCAGCGTTGGGGCATGCGCATTGACGCTAGCGGCCAACATGTCGAGCGTGGCCTGCTGCTCAGGCTCTGCCAGAGTGCGCGCACCTGTGTCGCCTTGCCCTTGCTTTCTGCGTAGCATTCATCACCCACGCCCTCCCCCACGCCCTCTGCTCCCCTCTTCTGCTGCACCCTGCAGGAGCTGATCGAGTCCATAGGCCAAGAGAAGGCGAAGGTGGACGAGGAGGTGGAGAAGAGCAGGGAGGACGAGGACGCGGCGGCGGCGCTGCAGACCGAGGTGACGGCCTTCCAGGAGGAGTGCTCCCGCGACCTGGCGGCTGCCGAGCCCATCATCCAGGTGGGGGGGGCGGGGACGTGCGCTGGGGGGAGTGGTGCTAAGGGAAAGTGATGCTAAAGTGCATGCTCACCCGTGCTTACCCGTCCACCCCGGCTTGCTGCCGCAACCTTCGTGCCCCTTCTCTGCCATGCCTGTTTGATGTGATGCAGGAGGCGGAAGCGGCACTGAACTCTCTGGACAAGGCCTCGCTGGGCGAGCTCAAGTCGTTTGGGTCGCCGGCAGCGGAGATTGTGCAGGTGCTGGCCGCCTGCATGGTGCTCTGCGCCAGCGGCGGCAACATCCCCAAGGACCTCAGGTCAGCAGCAGCTGGCTGCGGGGGTTGGGTGTAGATGTGCTGGCGCATTGGCTGGGTGTTTGAACAGGAGGGCGCAGCAGAGCAGCGAAGGCTGGTGCCGGCGTGCTGCTGCCGCGCAGCCAGACCAGCGCCCACGCACACCCTCCTACCAACCATTCCCCTGCCTTCCCTCTCCCCCTCCTCCTGCAGCTGGAACGCCGGCAAGAAGTTCATGGGCAACGTGGATGCCTTCCTGAAGAGCCTGCTCAACTTCGACAAGGACAACATTCCGGGTGGGTGACAGGCAGGGGAGGAGGGAGGTGTCGGCCCCCATGCCAGAGCTGCCTGCCTGAGCAGGTCGGCAGTCGGCAACGGCCGATGCCCTGGTTCTCGCTCTTTGGATCGCTGCACACAGACCTCCGTCGCTGTGCCCAACCTTCCCTGCCTTCCCCCGCGCACCTGTGCAGTTGCGTGCGTGGACCGCGTGGAGCGGGACTACCTCTCCACCCCCAACTTCCGCCCCGAGTACATCCGCACCAAGTCGTCGGCAGCCGCCGGCCTCTCCGCCTGGGTCATCAACATCTGCAAGTACTTCCGCATCTACCAGGTGGGTGGAGGCCGAGGGTGGATAGAGGCTGAGGTTGGGTGGAGGCCGAGGGGCGCGTCCGCCTGCCAGGCCGTCGAGACCCGCCGCGTGCTGTTTGGGGCGCCACCCACCAGCCCCCTCCTCGGCAACCTCCCCCTCCACACAGGTCGTGGCCCCCAAGCGCGCCGCCCTGGCCGACGCCAACAAGCGCCTCGACGGCGCCAACAAGAAGCTGACCGGTATCCGCGCCAAGGTGGCGGAGCTGCGCGCCCGCGTGGCGGCGCTGGAGGCCTCGCTCATGCAGGCCACAGAGGACAAGAACGTCGCCATTGCGCAGGTCTGCAAAGCACAGAAATAGTCAGGGGGTAAAGAGTGGTGGATGGACATGAGGTCAGCGGGCCGGCCCGGTTGCTACTGCGGTATGCCGCTGCAAAGCAAGAGCCAGCACCGAGTGCGCATCCGCTACCTGCCCACTCACCTGCACATGCCCAGCGATGGACCATGACCCACCCACCCCCTCAAACCCCCCTGCAGGCCGATCGCACCGCCAACAAGGCGGCGCTGGCGCAGCGCCTGATCACCGGGCTGGCCGGCGAGTACGCACGATGGACGGAGAGCATCGCGCAGATGGCCGCCACCGAGTGCAACCTCGTGGGCGACGTGCTGCTGTCCTCCTCCTTTGTCACCTATGCCGGCGCCTTCAATGCGGAGCTGCGTCACGAGCTGGCAGAGGTGGGTATTACAGGGCTGAGGAGGGGTGGGGAGATGGCTGGGCACCGGGGGAGGAGGGACTGGGTGGGGGCAGCAGGAGACGGCAGGCAGCGTCGACGAATGGCTGGCTGGGGTGCTTGCTGCACCTGTGTGGCCGCCCCCTGAGTTCACCCTCCTGGCTCCATCCCGTGTCTCTTGCAGGAAAAGTGGCTGCCCGACATGCTGCAGCGCCAGATTCCCAGCTCACAGGGCGTGCGCCCGCTGGACATGCTCACCGACGACTCAACCAAGGTGGGTGATGCACGTGCTACCAAGGGGATGGCGGGGAGGTGCAGTGCAGGCGGTGCATGTTGCTGCACGCGCATTGATGCCCTCTACCTCCCCTCTCACTGGATGCTCACTCATGCTCCTGCCTCGTCCTCCCGACATAGGCCACCTGGGCGAACGAGGGCCTGCCCACCGACTCCCTGTCCGTTGAGAACGGCGCCATCGTGACCTCCACCTCCCGCTGGCCGTTGCTCATCGACCCGCAGCTGCAGGTGGGGGAGGGAGCGGGGGTGGGAGGGGGACGGGCGAGGCATGGGCATGGACGGCTGCAAGCTGGCTTCTGCACAGCGAACACTATCTGTGGGCTGAGGTGCTGCTCACAAGGGTGCTGCATCCTGCTGCCGACCGACCCTTCGTCCACACACACCCTTCTCACCCCACCCGCCGCCCGACCCCGCCCCCTGCCCGCCAGGGCATCAAGTGGGTGATGAAGCGCGAGGAGCCCAACGGCCTGCGCATCATCCAGCAGAGCCAGCCCAAGTACATCGACACGGTGAGGAGCCGGGGGGGGGGGTTGCAAAGACAGCAGGCTGCAAGCAGGCACGTGTGCCTTCTGCGGGCTGGGTCCGTGCACAAAGCCACCTGCGCATGCGCTCTGTCCCCCCTGACCTGCACACTGCAACGAACCCTCTCCCTCGCACCCCTGCTCCCCTGCCCCCCCCCCTGCAGGTCATCCACTGCATCGAGAACGGCTTGCCACTGCTGATCGAAAACGTGCCGCAGAACATCGACCCCGTGCTGGACGCCGTCATCCAGCGGCGCGTGATGAAGCGCGGGCGCAGCATGGTCCTCAAGCTGGGCGACGCAGAGGTGGAGTACAACCCCCGCTTCCGCCTATACCTGCAGACAAAGGTGGGCGTGGGGGTGGAAACGGCGGGCTTGCGGGGCAGCACGAGTCTATCTTGGTAGACAGGAGGGCGCGGCGGCGAGGCGGCCTGCAGGACGAGCGATCAGTGGTCCAGGTGGCCCCATGGTAGTCCCTTCCCCCCAGCTTCCCCTCCCCACCCTCCCGCCCGTCCGCCCTCTGCAGATGAGCAACCCCCACTTCCCGCCTGAGACCACCGCCCAGACCACCCTGGTCAACTTCTGCGTGACTGAGAAGGGGCTGGAGGACCAGCTGCTGGCGCTGGTGGGTGGGGGGGTGGTGTGTGTGTGTGTGCGTTTGTGTGTGTGGGGGGTGGGGGGGGGGGTGGGGGGGGTCGGGGGGTGTGGGGGGGGGGCTGGCAGAGCTGGGAGGAGCCATGGGAAGAGGGCCTGGGGGGAAGTCGTGTGTGGTGGCGTGCTGGTTTGCGCGCACGCACAGCTTTGCTTATCGTCTCGTTCCCTCCCTCCCACCCCTCCCACCCTCCTCCTCCCTTCCCTCCTCCCTCCCCAGATCGTCGACCACGAGCGCTCCGACCTGCAGGAGAGCGCCACCCGGCTGGTGCGCCAGCTGGCAGAGTACACCATCACGCTCAAGCAGCTGGAGGACAACCTGCTGGCGCGGCTGGCGGCCTCGCAGGTGAGATTGTGGAGGAGGGGGGTTGTCGGGGAGCAGGGATGCAGCAGGGGAAACACGCAAGTGGAACGCTCGTGACAGCCAATGCGCCCAGAGTGCCTCTCCAGCACCCCTGCTCAACCCCTCTGCTTTCCCTCCCACCCACCCCAGGGCGACATCCTTGAGGACATCCCCCTGATTGAGAACCTCGAGGAGACCAAGCGCACGGCGGTGCAGATTGCGGAGCAGGTCAAGGAGGCCAAGCAGGTGGGTTCAAGCAGAAGGTTCAGCTTCTGGGAGAGGCAGAGGCTGTAGCGCGCTGGCATGAAGCCCACCCAGAGCAATCATTGCATCCAGCATCCTCTGGGCACTGTTGCCGGCTGCTCGCCCACCCATCGCTCCCTTACGCCTATCCCTCATGGCCTGTGCTTCCCACCCCCCACCCACCCACCACCACCACCACCACCACCACAGACCGAGGCCGCGATCCAGACGGCGCGCGAGGTGTACCGCGCCGTCGCACAGCGCGGCTCGCTCGTCTACTTCCTGGTGGACTCGCTGTCGGCGCTGGACCGCTTGTACCACTACTCCATGGCCAACTTTGTGCGCATCATGGCCAAAGGCGAGCCAGGGGTGTACTTGGCTGCCAGGCTGGCTGGACGGCGGTCAATGCCCTCTCCCGACCTGCCCCCCTCGCGAGCTCTCGCCCAGCCCTCACCCCTGCTGGGCTGGCAGCAGAGCAGGTCAGCACACCTTTGTGTCATGCCTCCCCCCATCAGCTCTCACCCGGCATCCCCATTACGACCCCGCCCTACATCCGCAGGCATGGATCAGGCGCCGGGCGGCCGCGACGAGAGCGCTGTGCCGGAGGACAGGAGGCTTGGCCAGGAGGTGGAGGTGCCCGAGCGCGTGCGCCTGCTCATCGACTCCATCTCGCAGCAGCTCGTCAGCTACGTGGCGCAGGTGCGCAGGGAGGGGCGGCGGTGGGGGATGCCCAGCGCTCCGGAAGGTGCCGGAAAGCGCACTGGTGCCTGATGTCTGTGCACGCCTGTGGTGGGAACTTGCCCACACCCTGCCTGCCCCTGGCGGCGCTCACTCGAGCCCCGCTCCTGCTCCCCTCCGCAGGGCCTGTTTGAGCGCCACAAGCTGCTGGTTGCCACCCAGCTGTGCATGCGCATCCTCAAGAAGAAGGGCGAGCTGAGCCACGAGAAGTTTGACTACCTGCTGCACGGCCCGCAGGTGGGAGGGGCAGAAAGACAGGTGGTGAGAGTGAGGAGTTCCGGCGGCAGCGTCCCCACCTGCAGCTGCCAGGGCACACAGCCCAGCTCAGCCCACCCACCCCCCTGCATTCCTTCCTCTGACCTCGGTCCCGTAGGTGGCCAACGGGCCGCCCAACCCAGTCCCCGACTGGCTGCCCCAGTCGTGCTGGCAGTCTGTGCTGGCTCTCAAGGAGATCCCCGACTACCACGCCCTGCCCGAGGACCTGGTCAGCAGCAGCAAGCGCTGGCGCGAGTGGCTGGAGATGGGGCGCCCAGAGGACGAGCCGCTGCCGGGTGCGCAGCGGGGTGGAGGACAGCGGGGGCGGCTGAGCAGGGGGAGGCACGCAGGCCGTGCACATGCTGGTGTGCACTTGCATGCGCTTGCAGCAAAGCCCCCGCCAACTTGCCTCCTACACCGCCTCGTCTGCCTCCCGACTGTCCCTCCCCAGGCGACTGGAAGCGCATGCCCGAGTTCGACCGCCTGCTGCTCTTCCACGCCCTGCGCCCCGACCGCCTGACCGCTGCCATGGCCAAGTTTGTGGCGGCCACGCTGGGCAAGGAGTACGTCACCAGCCAGCCCTACAACCTGGAGCGGTCGTTCCAGGTGGGGGGGGGAGGGGAAGGAGGCTGCCCTGCAGCCAACATGCAGTGCTCACCGGAGCGCGGAAACGCCAAGTCGTCCCAACCTCGCATTCTGCTGCCGCGTCGTGCCCTCCACCGCTTGCCACCACCCTGCAGGACGCCGGCCCCGACACCCCCATCTTTGTGTTCCTGTCCCCGGGCGTGGACGTGGCGGGCAGCGTGGAGGCGCTGGGCCGCAAGCTGGGCTTCACTGCGGAGAACGGAAAATACTTTAGCGTGTCGCTGGGCCAGGGCCAGGTGCGCGCAGGGGGGTGAAGGCATCAAGGGGGGCGCAGGCGGGGAGTGGCAGGCGGGCAAAGGGAGGGCCTCGTGGGAGGAGCAGCAGCGCATCCATCGCAGGGGCGAGTGGAGGTGTCTCCCACCTACCCACCTTCCCTGCCCTGCCCACATGTTCCGTCCCCCCCGCAGGAGGGCATCGCGATGAGCCGCCTGACGCACGCCCACAAGAACGGCGGCTGGGTGCTGCTGCAGAACATCCACCTGACCATTGACTGGACCAGCGGCCCCCTGGAGAAGCGCATCGACAAGCTGGCCGACGGCGCGCACCCAGACTTCAGGTGGGGTTGGGTACCGAGGGATCGGAGGGGAGGGAAGACGCGCAGTCTCTGTAGATGCTGGCTGCTGCCTGTGCCCGCCACATTGTGCCCTATTTGCTTGCTGCCAGGTGCGCCTCTCCACAAGTGGCCCGTCCCTCTCCTGCCGTCACCCCACACCGCAGGCTGTTCCTGTCCGCCGAGGCGCCGCCCCTGCTGGAGCGCCCGCTGCCCATCTCCATCCTGCAGTCGTGCGTCAAGCTGACCAACGAGCCGCCCGAGGGGCTCAAGGCCAACCTGCTGCGCGCCTACGGCAACTTCAGCGAGGAAATCATGGAGAGCTGCGCCAAGCAGACGGAGTACAGGTGGGTGTGGGTGGGTGGGTGGATGGCAGCGTGCAGAAAGGGGTAATCGGGAGTGCAAGGGGGACAATGCGCAGCACAAAACCTGCCCACCCCCTCCCTCCTCTGGTCTGCCTGCCTGAACGCCGATCCCGCCACCTTGCACGTGCACTGCACGTCTTGATGTGCCGTCTTCTGAGTCCCTTTGCTCTGCCAAGATTGCATCGTCCTGCTGCCTTTCCCGCTGGTCGTCTCCACCCCATTATTAACGCCGTGCACGACCGTGATGTCTCTGCCTCTTCTCCCTCCGGTTCCCCCAGGTCCATCATCTGCGCCCTCTCCTTCTTCCACGCCGCCCTGCTGGAGCGCAAGAAGTTCGGCGTGGGCAACCTGCCGGGGTCGCGCAGCGGCATCGGCTGGAACATGTCCTACCCCTTTAACACGGGAGACCTGCTGTGCTGCGGCCAGCTGGCGGCCAACTACCTCGACAACAACAGCAAGGTGGGGAGGGAGGGAGGGAGGGAGGAGGGGCGGGCAGAAAAGCCAAGGTTTGCGCTGCATGGGATGCCTGCAGCGCTCCCCGTGACTACCCGCCATGCTGACCCTGCCCCTCCCCCCGCCTCCCCCCCCCCCCCCCCCCCCGCCCCACCGCAGGTCCCCTGGGACGACCTGCGCTACCTGTTTGGCGAGATCATGTACGGCGGGCACATCGTGGAAGAGTTTGACCGCCGCCTGGCCAACGCCTACCTCCACAAGTACTTCAACGAAGGCCTGCTGGAGGGGCCGCAGCTCTTCCCCGGCTTCTATCCGCCGCCTCCCACCATGCCGCACCCCCAGGTGGGTGGGCACGTGCCGACGACTGCAGGCGGCAGCGAGGGAGCGAGCCTCTGCGGGCGCCTGCGTCTGGCTGGCAGCTGGCAGCAGGACGAGCAGCTGCCCGCTCTGCTTCGCGCAAGCATCGTGATGCGTGCCTGCTCCCCTGCCCCCCCCCCCACCCCCACCCCCCACCCACAAACCTCACGGTCACCCCCTGTCTTTCCCCTGGTCGTGCCTCCCAGGTGATGGAGTACATTGAGGACAGCATGCCCGCCGAGTCAGCCGTCGCCTTTGGGCTGCACCCCAACGCGGAGATCGGCTTCAAGCTGCGCGAGGCGGTGGCCTTCTGCAGCAACCTGCAGGCGCTGCAGGTGGGCGGCCGCCGACGGAGGGAGGGAGGAGGGGCGGGGCCGCACGGGTCAGTCGCCCGTATCGGAGTTTCTCCACGTGCCGTTTGCCCAAACACTTTGCTTGACCATGCGCTCTTCCTGTCCCCCCCCAAACCCTCCCCCGCGCTGCAGCCCCACGAGGCCGGTGGAGAGGAGGGCCTGACCGTGGAGGAGCAGGCCCGCACGGTGCTCGAGTCCCTCATGGAGCGCATCCCCCCCAACTTTGACCTGGACGACATCCGCAGCAGGGTGGATGAGTACTCGCCTTACGTCATGTGAGCGGCCGGGGAGTGCTGGTGGTGGGGGGGGTGGGCACAGCGGCCTGCAGGAGGGGAGGCGGCCGGGCAGAGGAACGGAAAGCTGCGCTGCTGCGCGCCGCAACAACATGACATGGATGCTTCCGCGCCCTCCCCTCCTCCATCCCTCCCGACTCCGCAGGGTGGCGATCCAGGAGGCTGAGCGCTGGAACGTGCTGCTCAGCGAGATGCGGCGCGGCCTGCAGGAGCTGGAGCTGGGCCTCAAGGGTGACCTGACCATGACCGAGCCAATGGTGGGTGCCTGTAACTGTTGGTTTTGAGGGGCTGCGTCGTGTATGACGACTGGTGGGGCGCGCGGCGGTGGCGGCGGTGGGGCTCTTGCAGCTGGGCATGGTGGCAGCGTGCAAGACGAGCGCAGCCGCGGCAGCGCCGCGGCAGCGGCCGTTTCCCCTGCCTGCCCGCCCATCCCCCCCCCCCGGTGCCCCACCCCCGCCCACCTGCAGGAGCGGCTGATGCACGCGCTGGCCGTGGATCGCGTGCCCGACAGCTGGATGGTGGTTGGCTACCCCACGCTGCGCTCGCTGGGCTCCTGGATGCACAACCTGCTGCAGCGTGTGGCGCAGATCCAGGAGTGGACCGCGGACCTCAACGTCCCCAAGAGCGTGTGGCTCAGCGGGTGGGTGCCGCAGCTCGTGGGGTGTGGTACTGGGGGGTTGGCAGGGGTGGTGGCACTTTGTGACACAGCTGCGCCTGCAGGGAGTTGGAGCTCCTCTTTCGGTGGTCAACCCCTTCTGTTATTTTCCCGCTCCCCTGCCACGCAGCCTCTTCAACCCGCAGTCCTTCCTGACCGCCATCAAGCAGACCACCGCGCGCCGCAACGAGTGGGCGCTCGACCGCACCGTGCTCATCACAGAGGTGTGGGGTTGGGAGGGGCGGGGAGCAACGGGTGTGGGGTTGGTGCACCCCACCGTGCATCCCCCAAGCCGGTGCGCTCCATCCGCTGGCTCCTCTCCTAGTCTGCTCTGGGCGTCTCTCCACACCTGCTGGCTGCCTCACGTCTGTAACCCCGCTTCCCTTCACCTGTCCCCCAACATGGTGGCTCTCCTGCTGCCCCGCCTGGCTTCTCTGCTCACCGGCTGTTCTCTTGCCCGCACAATGCACCCAGGTCACCAAGAAGAGCCCCGACCAGGTGGACGCCCCCTCGCGCGACGGCGCCTACGTGCACGGCCTGGTGCTGGAGGGCGCCTCCTGGTGAGCGCGCGCTGGGGGTGCATGCTGGGCATGCCGGGGGGGCGCTGTGGCTGGGACGCATGCGTGGGGCGGTCCAGCAGCGGCGTGGATGGGCGGCGGCAAGCCGTGCAGGGCAAAAGCATGTGCCGAGCTTGCGCCAGTCTCGTTGCCCACCTCACAACCTCCTGCTCCTCACCCTCCTCCGCCTCCCCCCTCTGTCACCCCTTCTTGCAGGGACGACAAGCTGGGCCAGCTGGACGAGAGCAAGCCCAAGCAGCTGTTCACGCCCATGCCGGTCATGCTGATGCGCGCTGTGCCCGCTGAGAAGGAGCCCAAGGACAACATCTACCAGTGCCCCGTCTACATCACGTGAGGCCGGCCACGCGGGGGGCGGGGGTGGACGCGGCGGAGCGGTTGTTCTCTGGCGGGAAGGAGGGCGTGCAGGAGCGGCGCGCTTCTGCTTGCCGCCGCCGTGTGCGCCACTCACGCCCCTGCCTCCCTGCCTCCCCTGCCCGCAGCGAGCGCCGCTTCCGCGAGGAGGTGTTCACCTCTGGCCTGCGCACCAAGGAGAGCTGGACCAAGTGGACCACCGCGGGTGTGTGCCTGCACCTGGATGTGGTGGGGCTGTGAGGCAGGCAGTCTTGTGTGGCAACGCTGCTCCCCCTGCTCGTATTTGTGTATCTGTGACTCCTTTGTGTTTTAAACGCGACTTCCCTGTACTGCAAACATCTTCCTTTATCCCCGTACGATGCCGTGTTCTGTTCAGTCCTTCGCAACGGTACGCTTTGTAGTGGCAACCCAGCTCGGATCCTGAAAGTGTTGGCACCGCAATGCAACTGCCACCGTGGCAGCGACTGTTCGCGTGCCAGGCGCTGCGGCAGCGTGCGCAGGCGAGCTGCACCGGTGGATTGCAAGTGTCCAATGCATGCCGCTGCCCATCCAGGGTTGCCAGGCTCACTCCAGCCTTCCGAGTGCGCGGAGGCGCAGCGTGGTTGTAGAAAGGAATTGTGCGTGCTGACGAGAGATGATGCAAGAAAGGGGATCAAACATAACAGGGCCAGAGGTACAGCAGCAGGCAATGGATACAACAGGAGCTCAGCGGGAGGTGCTGAAGCTGAACAGGAGGTGCACACGGGATCGCGGGTTTGTCTGCCGACGCTCATCGCATTTGGGAGGCGCCACGCAGCGGGCTTGCCTCGCGCGGCGTGCCGCCGCCCGCGCCGCCGCCCGCCTCCTCGCCGTCCGCCGACGCCGACCCGGTGCGCTGCAGCTTGGTGGGGGTGGTGATCCCCCGCTGGAACTCGGAGCGAGTCCCGGTGGCAAGCTCAACAGCGCCGCCGCCGCCGCCGGCAGCGGCGCCGCCCGCCAGCGCGCCGATGGCGCCGCCGCCGCCGCCGCCGGTGGCCACGGGGGAGAGTGCCCCCGTGACAAAGCCCCCCTCTGGGTCGCCCTCCTCCTCCTGCAGCGTGCGGTACGACCTGCAAAGGAGGCAAGGGCGCACGAGGGTGCGCAGGCGATGAGCAGCACCGGAGGTGGTGGGGCAAGCAGGTTTGACGACAGTGTGCAAGCGCCCGCCATGCCGCGCCGGCGCCCCAGTGGCGGCCCCACCCAAACTGTTGATAACCCTACGCACCTGGAGCCGCCTCCAAACACGCCGCGCAGGCGGTCACGCGTGGCCGGCTGCAGCAGCACCACCGCAAAGCCCAGCGACAGCACCGCCGCAACAGCTACCAGCAGGCCCATCGCCACGCTGTACCCGCTGTTGCTGCTGCCGCCGCCCTTGGAACCGCCCGCCTCGCCGCCGGTGCCGGGCCGCACGACGGGCCCCGCTGTGCTTGCGTGCTCGCCGCCGCCGCTGCCGCCGCCGGCAGGCTTGCCGCCGGCAGCAGGCACGTCTGCGGGCTGCGCCTTTGGCTTTGCAGGCTCCTTGGGCTGCTGCTGCTGCTGCTGCTGCTGTGTATCCTGGGTGCCGGCGGCAGCCCCCTTGGCAGGCTCTGCCTGGCCCACCTCCTCGGGGGGCCGCCGCCACTCGCCGCTGCCGTCATGCACGCCGGCGCCGCCCGCCGCTGCCGCCTGCTCCTTCTCTCGCTGCTCCTGCTGCTGCTCCTCTGCGGCCGCGTCCGTGTCGGGCTGATCCAGCAAATCGTTCTCTCCATCGTACAGCTCCTGCTGCTGCTGGCGAAGGGGCTCCATGGTGCAGTCGCCGTCTGCCGCCGCCGCCGCCGCCGCCGCCAGCTCGCCCGACCCCTCTGCCGCAAAGAAGGTGCAGGGCGGGTGCTGCATCTCGCCCAGTTCCTTGCAGGGGGCTGCAGGCGCGGCGGCGGGGGTGGGCAAACGGCAGCAGCAGACGTCAGCGCGGGGGCAACCGGCACAGCAACCAGAGGAAGCGCCACAGGGTAGGGCAGACAGGAGCCAGGCAGCTGCGGGCGGGTGCGCCGTCCGCCTGCGCCTTCTTTTCTTGCGCCTTCGCAGCAGCTCATCCCACGCCCCAAACCCCACTTGTATGTTCTCCTACTCGCCGTCCCTCCCAGGCCCTCGCTGTCGCAGCGCCCAAGGCGTGGAGCCTCAGGCCCAGGTTAAGGCTCACTGACCTGGCCCAAAGCCCACTTGCTTGTTGGCCCGGTCGTAGCGCACCAACACGTTGCGGAAGGTGATGCCGCCCAGGAGGGTGCCTGCAGGGGAGGGCAGCACACACTTAGCGAAAATGCACTCAGGGTGGTGGTCGCACACACGGGGAATGCAAGCAGCAACGCGAGGAATCGCAGGCAGCTGCGCACACGTTGGTGTGTGCCCAGGCGCGCCGGCGCCCCTCCGCCCGCCCCTGCTGCTCCCACCGTTGCGACCGTTGTCAAATACGCCCAGGCAGTATTTTCCAGAGTTGAAGGTGTGCACAAACAGGTAGTTCAGGGGTCCAAGCACAAGGGAGGTGCCCTGCGGGGGGAAGCAGAGGGGGAGAGGGAATGAGGGAGGGAGGGCCGTTGAGCGGGATCTGCCTGCAGACGCGGGGGCATGCACGCGCGCGTGCACGGGCCTGCGACGTGAGCTGCACACCATTTTCCACCATTCCGCCCCAGCCAACCCTTGGCAGCGTCCGCCGCGCCGCCACGCGCTGCACGCGTGTCCAATCATCCAATCTAGTTGCATGGCTGCCACATCATCCACCGTCACCACCCACCCACCCACGCCACTCCACTACGATGTTCTGATAGCTGAATGTGTGTTGTCAACAAAGCTGACAAAGCGGTGCCCAGGCCCAGGCCCAGCCCCAAGTATCTGCCATCAACCACCCACCCACCCACCTGGTCGAACTGAATCTCCATGGACGGGAAGACCTGCGACAGCGCTTCCAGGTCCTGGTGAGCCGGCGCCTGCCCAAAGCAGATGTCTTCGTATTGAGGGTCCGGCCCGGGCACGCGCTTCAGCCCCTTGCTCACAGCAAAGGTCTCCACGGCTGCGGCAGGAGAATGGGGTGTTGGCAGGCTCAAAACCGGGTGCGGCGACGCCCAAGAGCGGCGAGCGCATGCGGCACGCAGAATGCAACACGAAGGGCCCTTCGTTCCCCCCAGCAAGCAGCGCCCCACCATTCAGCCCAGCCCGGCTCAGCGCAGCACAGTTCACCGTTTGCAAAGGCTTGAAACACCGGCGTGGGCATGTAGGTGAATGTGGTGCCGCTGTCGAGCACGGTGCCGTACCCCTGATCGAAGAGGGACTGCAGGGGGGAAGGGGGGGGGGCAGTACCGCAGGAGGTGGAGGGAGCAGAGGGTGTTTGGATGAGAAGAGCGAGTGCTCGCAGGTATGGCGGCCGTGTCTCTGCGCTGCCTGAGGCACCGCTGCCCTGCCTCACAGCCCCTCGTCTGTGAGCTAGACGCACCTGCGACACTGGCAGCAGCTGCCCGTCGACGGCCAGGCTCAGCATCTTGACGTTGTAATAGAAGGGGTGGCTGGCGCTGGAGATCAGCGGCGTGTACTGCAGGGGTATGAACCCTGGCACATCTGCAGGGGGGTGGGTGGGCACATAAGTTGGTGGGTAGGCGGGATGCGACTGGGGGGCGGGCTGAGAGGTGCGCTGGAGATGAGCGACGTGTACTGCAGCGGCACAGAGCCAGACACATCTGCATTGGAGGGGGGAGAGAGATCTATGCGACAGGGAGAAGGGCTCAGAGGGCTGGCGCTGGCGAGCAGCGGCGCAAGCTGGTGTGCACGCGCATCGTGCCTAGGCACCAACACCGGCAGCCTGCTCGCCGCCTGCAAAAGCCCCACAAGCTGCAACAAGGCGCACGAAACCAGCCAGCCCGCCCACCGCCCACCCACCGACCAACCTGCGTCGCCCAGCAGCAGCGCGCCGTGCCCCTCCACCATGCCAAAGCACAGCGAGAAGACATCGTCGATGATCCCTGCTTTGACCAGCTGGTTGACCACAGAGGCCTCGCTGTTGCCCAGGCCGAAGAGCCCGTCGGCGCGCTGCTTGTAGATCTCGCCCGTCTCGTGCGTCTCGCAGCCAAAGATGATGGGGGCGCCGGGCTGGCCTGCAAGGGAAAAAAGTTGTGGTGTGGTGTGGTGTGGTGTGGTGTGGTGTGGTGTGGTGTGGTGTGGTGTGGTGTGGTGTGGTGTGGTGTGGTGTGGTGTGGTGTGGTGTGGTGTGGTGTGGTGTGGTGTGGTGTGGTGTGGTGTGGTGTGGTGTGGTGTGGTGTGGTGTGGTGTGGTGGGGTGGGGGTGTGTGGGTGTGGGTGTGGGTGTGGGTGTGGGTGTGGGTGTGGGTGTGGGTGTGGGTGGGGTGGGGGTGGGGTGAGGGTGTAAAGGTGGTGGGGGCACAAGGCACCTACTGTTCAGACATGCTCACAGACATACAAAAGCTGACGCTGCTGTTGCCACCCGCGAGTAGGTGCGCGGCCAGCACAGCACAAGCCCCTTTGAAGCTCGCCGGCAGCTAGCCCCGCCCACCGTCGTGCATGGCAAGCACGTCTTCCAGCAGGATGCCGCTGCTGCTGCTCTCCTCCGCGTAGCTGCGCTTGTAGGTGCACTGCTGCTGCGCGCAGCCGCAGCGGGGCGACCCGCAGCTGCACTTGGGGCTTGAGCAGGATATGAGGGAGGCCGTGGAGGAGGCCTGTGGGGGATGCAAGGGATGGAGGGAGGGGGGGCAAGGTAGTGGGCAGGGGTGGAGGGAGGAAGAGCGGCGAGCTCCGGACACTGCAGGCAGCGGCACTCGGGCTGCCGGCGCCCTGCAGCCGTCCGGCACTGGCCGCGCCCGCCTCCCTAGACCGCATGCTGCAGCGGGCAGCCCCCTCCCCCGCCGTCGCTGGCGGTGCTGCCACTGCTGCTGCCGCCGACACCCTACCGCCCGACCGCTGCTGCTGCCGCCACGGCAGTGCCAGAACACTTCATATGTAGAAAGAAAGAATACGCCCGTGGGCGTGGATTGAGGAAGCCGGCGGGGCTGGGCGGCCCTCTGAGAGGGCCATGCCCCACCAGCTACCATACTTGATATGTACAGTTACACACCTCCGGGTCGAAAGCTGCGTCCTGGTGGTTGGGCCCGCAGCCGTTGCCGCACGAGGAGCAGGGCACATAGGTCATCGTGCTGCCGGTGTCGACAATGACTGCAAACTTCTTGGCAGGGGTGCCCAAGTAAAGGGTGGCGTAAAAGTAGCTGCGGGAGGGAGGGGCAAGTGTGCAGAGGGGCGCCACAGAGGGGACGTTGTGGGGAGGGCGAGGGTGGCTTGGCAACTGCACGGCGGCAGCTATCTGTCACACAGGATGCCAGCCAGCATGTGGAGTATGTACGCAGCCTGCCAGCGACAACCTTCTCAGGTCTGCAGCCTCACCCAAAATCTTTGACCGCGCCATGCAGCGGCAGCGTGCTGTTCCGCAGCAGCGCGCGGCGGCGGCTGACGAGAGGGCTGGCCAACGAGGCATCGTGCTCGTGCACACGGAACCCAAACGAGCGCTTGCCGGCGGCCTGCGGCGGAGCGCGCAGCGCAGTGGAAAGCGTCGGCAACGGCAGCATCAGCGGTGGCAAGAGGCACTTGTGCGGGAACACGAGCACGGGACGGAGCAATCATGGCTGGCTGGCTGGCACGCTGCCCAAGCTGCTTGCAAACTCTGCTCTTCAATTTCAGCAATGTACAACCCCCCTCTTGTTTACATACATACCTTGTCGGCTCCGGCGAGCTGGGACACCAGTATGGCGGCGGTGCCGACGTGCCCCGCAGCCCCCACCGCCAACAGCACCAGCGCCATCGCTGCCGCGCTGTTCGCTCTCCGAGGCACCATGGGGAGCCGCCAGGGGCGCCAGAGGCGACGCCTACGCCTCGGGGAAGGCGCGCCCTGGCAAACGCGGTGCCGCGCGCTGCTAGTGTCCCGGCGGTGCTCTGCTCAAGCTCCAGAGGCTGTGGAGCAGGAGCAGAACCAGCGCCTTTGAGTTGAGGGAGCCCGCTCAGGCCTCGAGGTGCCGCTGGAACGCAGCAGGAGCGGGCTTGGTCCTTCCTGTTTTCTTGTTACTGCCAGACGGCAAGCAACAGGACAGGCAGCGGGCCCGAAGAGGCGGAATGGCAAGAGCACCCATGTGTTGCGTGCTGCGTCAGCCCTCTGCACCCGTGGACCCCCCGGCTTGTAGCGGCCCCTGATCACGTTTTCGCTCTTCCCACATCCTTCAAGGTCATCTCACATCCTTGTGGAACCCTCCCGCGCCCCGCTCCCGCCCCCAGTTTAAAATGGCTGCTGCAGCTGCAGTCAAGCAGCAGCTGGAAGACAACTGGAGCAACAGCCGCCAGCACAATGTGTTTCCGCTTGCTCAAATCGATTATATCATGCGCCGCAAACGGGCACAGCAGGGCCTGACGGTAACGCAGGCACCTGCCGCCAGCGGCAGGCAGTTATCTGTGGTCGATTTGAGCAAGCGGAAACACATTGTGCTGGCGGCTGTTGCTCCAGTTGTCTTCCAGCTGCTGCTTGACTGCAGCTGCAGCAGCCATTTTAAACTGGGGGCGGGAGCGGGGCGCGGGAGGGTTCCAGAAGGATGTGAGATGATCTTGAAGGATGTGGGAAGAGCGAAAACGTGATCAGGGGCCGCTACAAGCCGGGGGGTCCACGGGTGCAGAGGGCTGACGCAGCACGCAACACATGCCCAGCATGAAGCAGCAGGGTGACCAAAGGTTGCGCTCCCCGTCGCTGCAGGCCTCTTTCACAAAGACAGTCGAAGCACCATGGCTGAGGTGCGCCCCTGTATGAGCCGCTGCAGCCTGAACGAGCCGCAATGCCCGCCTCCTGCCGGCTTGCGCGCAACTCCGCCCTGCTCCTCCTCCCTGCAGACTCTGACCCTGCGCGGCACCCTGGAGGGCCACCGCGGCTGGGTGAGCGGCGTGGGCAGGCTGCATGATGGGACTGCAGGCTGCATGCCAGGGCTACAGGGTGCGTATGCGTGGAGCAGGCCTCCTCCCAGCATCAGCACCCCGCCCAGCAAGCGGCGATGCAGCAGGCTCTCGCTTGCAGCAGCCGTGCAAGTTGCTGCCTGCCCTGGCTGCGCACAGCGGGAGCAGCACAAGCGACTGATTGCGGCCAATTACCGGCTGACGCTGCGGCGCAGGCAGCGCGGTCGCTGGCGGCGCTGGCGGCAGGGCGACGGCCCTGCCGCCGCTCGCCTGCGTGCAGCCGCGAGCCTGGCATTCGTTTCCTCATCGATTGCCTGCTGCTCTGCATGTATCTGCAGGTGACCTCCATCGCGGCCCCTCTGGACCCTGCCAGCGAGACCCTGCTGTCCTCTTCTCGGTGCGTGCGGCTTCGTTCTCCAGCGGCAGGGCGCCGGCCGCCGCCGCCGGCTTGGCTCATCGCCGCCTGCGGCTGTTGCAGCACTGCAGCTGTTGCAGCACGCCAACTTCATGCACTCATCCATGTACTTTGTGTCGCATCTGTTGCTGCAGCGACAAGACCGTGCTGGTGTGGCAGCTGGCCAACAACGAGGATGGCACGCTGGGCTTCCCCAAGCGCGCGCTCCGCGGCCACTCCCACTACGTGCAGGTGCGTGCACAGCAGCGAGTGCACTGCAGCAGTGCTGAGGGGCTTGCGGAGAAGCAGGGAAGAGCTGCCGTACTGCCGTGGCCGACCCCGCGCTGCCTTCGCACCCGTCGTGCACCGCACCTGCTGCTGCCCGCCCGCAGGACGTTGTCATCCCGTCTTGACGCCCAGCTTTGTGTAGCTATATATATTCTGAAGTCCTGACGCTACATTTCTGTGCGTCTTACCCGCCCGCAGGACGTTGTCATCTCCTCCGACGGCCAGTTCTGCCTGACCGGCTCCTGGGACGGCACCCTGCGCCTGTGAGGAGCCAGCCTGGGGTGGGGGGGGATCGGGCTGGGCTGCGCTGGGCAGAGGCCAGGCAGGCCGCGGCAGGGGGGCAGCTCCATCTGGCAGGCACAGCCTGCACCACGTGCTGCGTGCTGTGCTCTGCCCAAGTGCAGGTGGGGCGTCACCGCCGGCGCGCCACCCGCCGCTTCCCGCCGCCGCCTGCCCGCCCGCTGTGCCTCAAACCCTGCTGCCCCCCGTTGCGTGCTGCCCGCTGTGTAGGTGGGACATCACCACCGGCGCCACCACCCGCCGCTTCCTGGGCCACACCAAGGACGTGCTGTCGGTGGCCTTCTCCGCAGACAACCGCCAGGTCAGCCAGCTGGGGGCTGGGCAGTGGGCGGGGGGCAGCTGGTGGCGAGGCCCTGGGGGCTTCCACACGGTCGAAGCCGGGCCGCACATGGGTCCCTGACATGCCCACATGCCTGCCCTCTGCCTGCCGCAGATTGTGTCGGGCTCCCGCGACAAGACCATCAAGCTGTGGAACACTCTGGGTGGGCCGCCGCGCCGCGTCCCGCCGCGCCGTGCCTTGGCCCGCTGCTGCGGCGGCCGGCCGGCTGGCTGGCCGGCTGGCTGCCGCCGCCGCCTGCCGCTGGGCCCCCGCCGTCGCCTGTGTATCACATTCCACAGCAGATGCCTGATCGATGCCTGACTGATCGATGCTTGCTGTGACCCTCGTCGGTGCAGGCGAGTGCAAGTACACCATTGGCGAGCCCGACGGCCACACCGAGTGGGTGTCGTGCGTGCGCTTCTCCCCCGTCACCCAGGTGCGGGCGCTGGGCGCTGGGGGAAGCGGTTGGACGGGGGCAAGGTGTGGGGACGGGCAGCGGGGCGGGGGCCGCGCCTGCGCACCACGCTGGAGCCTTCCGTGCGCTCAACCCCAAACCCTGACCTCAAACCCTGACCTCAAACCCTGACCTCAAACCGCCACCGCCAATGTCCAACATCTCCAACATCGTCACCACCTCTGGCATCCCCCCCACGCAGAACCCCATCATCGTGTCTGCGGGCTGGGACAAGGCCGTCAAGGTCTGGTCCCTGACCAACTGCAAGCTGCGCAACAACCTGGTGGGCCACCAGGTGAGAGCATCCACAACCCCCCCCCCCCCCCCCCCCCCCCACACACACACACACACACACACACACCACCCCCACCCCCCACATACACCCACCCACCCACCCACACCCCACCCACCCACCCACCCACCCACCCACCCACCCACCACCACACCAAACACCCACCCACCCACCACCACCACTGGGGATGTTGGGCGGGCAGTGCGCGTGCCGGGTGGGAACGCTCCAGTGCTGGCCATGCATGCGCGGGATGCATGCGCCGCCGTGCAGCCCCTTGGCCCGCTGGCCTCCCTGCCCACGCACCCCCCGTTCTCTGCGCCTTCTTCTGCACCGCTTGGGCCCTCGCTGACGCGCAACCCTGCTCTGCACACCCCCAACACACGCTTGCAGGGCTATGTCAACACCGTGACCGTCTCCCCCGACGGCTCCCTGTGCGCCTCCGGCGGCAAGGTGCGCCCGGCGCAGCGCCGCTGCCGGCTTGCGTGGCTGCCGCCGTGGCTGCTATGCATGCAGGCTGAGACGCTTGCAGCGCCGCTCTGACCATGCACCGCTTTAACCATGCACCGTGCTAATTTACATGCGCCTGTCCCTCCCCTCTGCGTGCCCCCGCAGGACGGTGTGGCCATGCTGTGGGACCTGTCTGAGGGCAAGCGCCTGTACAGCCTGGACGCCAGTGAGTCACAGCTCTCGTGCCTGCCTGCCGGTTGCGCTGCGTCACGCCTGCGGTGCTGCTGCGTAACGCCTGCGTGCACACAGCGGGGGGGGGGGAAGGGGGGGGAGCCTATCCTGCGGCCTGGCGCTGCACATGCCCTCGGTTTGCCTGCCTGCCCGACTGGCCGCGACCGCCCTTGTGCCTGCCTGCCTGCCCTGCCTGCCTGCCGTGCCCGCCTCCTGACGTTGCTGTGCCTGCTGCCCCCCCCCCCCCCCCCCCCCCCGCACACACACACACACACACACACACCTGCCCCTCCCAACTACAGGCGACATCATCCACAGTCTGTGCTTCTCGCCCAACCGCTACTGGCTGTGCGCCGCCACCCAGGGCTCCATCAAGATCTGGGACCTGGAGTGAGTGGAGGGGCATGACAACGGGGATGCCTGCCTACGTCTCCTTGTTTGTGCGGCGTGTGTGTGGACAGAGCCTGCGAGTGCCACGCCAACGCTTGCATGCTTGCTGACCTCGTTCTGCGGCCGCCCCGCCCCGCCCCGCCCCGCCCCGCAGGAGCAAGTCGCTGGTGGACGAGCTGCGCCCCGAGCTGCCCGAGCGCAGCAAGAAGGCGCAGGTGCCCTACTGCGTGTGCCTGGCCTGGAGCGCCGACGGCTCCACCCTCTACTCCGGTGGGTGCAGTGGATGGGGGGATGGCGGGGGGATGTGTGTGTGTGTGTGTGTGTGTGTGGTGTGTGGTGGTGTGGTGTGTGTGTGTGTGTGTGTGTGGTGTGTGTGGTGTGTGTGTGTGTGTGTGTGTGTGTGTGTGTGTGTGTGTGTGTGTGTGTGTGTGGTGTGTGTGTGTGTGTGTGTGTGTGTGGTGTGTGTGTGTGTGTGTGTGTGTGTGTGGTGTGTGTGTGTGTGTGTGTGTGTGGTGTGTGTGTGTGTGTGTGTGTGTGTGTGTGTGTGTGTGTGTGTGTGTGTGGTGTGTGTGGTGGTGGGGGGGGGGGGTGGGGGGGGGTGGGGGGTGGGGGGTCGGGCAGGGGGGCTGCAGCATTCCAGGGTGGAAGGGAACGCCCCGCCGCCGTTGTGCAAAGCAAGAGACCGACGGCCTGTGCGCTTCCCGTCTCTCACTTGCGTCCCTCTTCACTCGCTTCCCCTCCCCCTGCAGGCTACACCGACGGTGTGATCCGTGTGTGGCAGGTGGGCCGGGCCATCTAAGCGCCGCCGCCCAGGACGCGCCGCGGCAGAGCGCCGCCGGCGCGCCGCAGCGCGCGGCGCCGCGGCCAGGGGCACCCCCCTGGCTGCGGCGCTGCCCGCGGCGGCGGCGGCGGCGGCGCGACCGCCGGCGCGACCGCGCAGGGGGCTTGGCGCGCGGGCCTCCCGCAGGATTTGTGACGCGGCGGCGCACACCGGCCGCAACCAAGATGTGAAAGAGCAAAAGTCGGCCCGGGTGCCGCACGCCGCTTGTTGCAGAGATGCTTGCTGGGGGAGCCCGCGCCCCGGCCCCCCCCCCCCCCCCCCCCCCAAATTCAAGGCTCGCTACGCGCGAGCCGCCGCCTGCTCGGCCTGCTGCACACGCTTTGCCGCGCTGTGTAACAGCCGCCAGCGGTTGCTTTGGGCCAGGACAGAGCAGCGCAGAGAGGAGGGGACTCGGAAGGTCTGGAAAGGAGTGGACTCAGAACTTTTGGAGGGGCAGGACGGCAAACGTGTGGCGCGCGCGGCGGGAGGTGCTGTCGAGCCTCGACCTCTCTCGCTCGCTGGCAGGCAGGGTAGGCCAGATTATGTGGGCATGCAAGGCAGCCGTGCAACCATGCAAGGGAAGCCATCACATGACAGCACGCCGGGTTGGGCGGTGGCAGGCGGCGGCGGCGCGGCGGCATGCACTGACGTGCAGCGTGGGTCGGTTGTGGCCCGCCCTAACCCCCAGCACCCGACCTTTCGCGGTAAGTGAGAGCGTGATGCCCCTCTGTCTCCACCGCTACACTCAAGGAGAATGGCCTGCCCCAGGTGCTTAGTGGGGCGCGCGTGCGTGTGAGCAGTCGCATGGCGCAGGATGGCACCGCGCGATGCAGGCGTGACTCACCCAACCAGCGGGGCATCCGATACCCAGCCTTTTCTCGCCCACGTCCGCTCCTCCCTTCGCCCCTCTTGCCATGGATAGTCTGGTGGCGGCCCTGGCGGGCCCTGCCCAAGCCGAGAACGTCTGGGAGCCGCACTTTAGGGTGGGTGGGCGGCAGGGGGCGCTTTTCGTCCGCCTCTAGGTCGCCCGGGCCACGCTGCAGCTGCCTCATGTGCGAGGCAGCGGTTGAAGGCTGCTGGCAGCGCTACAGCCGTGCCTCGGCGCCAGCCGCCGGTGCCGCCGCCGGTGCCGCAGCAGAGTGGGACGCCCTGCCACCCCCACACAGGAGCGTCAAGAGCAGCACCAGCGGCATGACCAGCTGGCGGGGGCAGCCACCACGCTGTTCCTGTTCATCGCCGGCTTGCGAGTGCCGGCGCTGCTCACGTTTGAGGAGACGATCGGGCATGCAGCGCTGGTGGGCCTCATGCTCTTGCTGCTGGCGAAGCGAGGGAGCCCTGGCTACACCAACTGGCGCAACGTCGCCGTGGTACGTGGCCCGAGGCCGGCCAGCAGGCAACTGCACGGCACTTGGTGCGGCTTGCCAATGTAGGACGATGGGTGGCTCTCTCTCTGCGCTGCAACGGGGCGGCGGGCCCACTCACGCCTTCCTTGTCGCCGCCCTTGCTCTCGTCTCTGGCTACACATGCAGGCGCTGCTGCGGCTGGGCCTCGCCACCTCTTCCATCCTGCGCAAGCACGCTGCCGCCCTCCTACAAGGTGCTGCCTCCCCAATGGGCCGGTCTGTGAGCTGCGCCGCATGCGCGCGCGGCGCGCTCCCGCCCTGCCCCTGCCCTGCTGCCCCTGCCGGTGCGCGCCCCATCTCCCCACCCCCCGGGCCTCCCTGAGCAGCGCCGCAACGCCCTCCCCTGCCGTCCGCCCCTCCTCTGCCGGCCGCCCGCCTCCAGACGAGCCTGCGTCGGACCAGCCATTTGTGTATCTGCCGGCGGGCCTGCTGCGCATGCTGGTGGGCGACCACACCGGCCTGCTGGCCTTCCTGGGCCTCTCCTGGCCCCTCGGCCCCGTTTCCAACACGCTGCTGCAGCTGGCGTGCACCGTCCTGGTGGCCAGGCAGAACGAAAAGATCTGCGCCACCCCGGTGCGTTTCCGTCAGCTGCTGCCGAAGGGAAAGCAGGGGGGCGCGCCAGCTTGCCCGCTGGCGATGCCCGGCCAGCCAGCCAGCCATCCACCCACCCACCCCCACCCACCCCCGACCCACCCACTCAGCTAAGCAGCCGGACAGTCTCTCACCGTCTCACTCCTCCTGCCTCCCCCCTACAGTATTTGCAAGGAGCCACGGCATCAGTCTTCCACGACGCCGCGCCGTCCGGGGCAGCCCTGGCTGTGCACAAGGCTTCGCGCGCGCTGCGCACGCCGCTGCTGCACTTTGTGGCCAAGCTCACGGAGCAGCAGATCTGCCGGCTGTACACGGTCGCGCTGCAGGTGTCGCTGGTGAGATGAGCTGGCTGGCAGCGCACACGCAACAAGCATCACGGCGAGCAGGCAAGCAGGCAAGCAGGCAAGCAGAGAGTTCTGCAGGCAAGCAGAACTGCCGACGTCTTTCCGCGCTGCCGTGCCCTGCCGCGCGCCGCCACCCACCGCACCCGCAGGGCTTCCTGGCGCCGGTGCTGTACTGGATTTGCAGCGACGTCTCAGCAGGCATGGCGCACGCGCGGCGGCAGCGCATCCCGCCCAGCGACTGCCTGCACCGCCTGTACCGCCTGCTGCACAGGATTCTGTGCTGGCACGGGGAGTCGTGGTGCTGGGCGGTGTGGGCTGGCATGGCGGCGCTGGCGGCGACGGCGGCGCTGCTGCTGATGTACGGTGCGGCGCAGCCATGAGGGGCCCTCTCGGCACTGCTCAACAGCCCCCTAGCGTTGCGCAAGCTGTCTGCATGTGTCTTGCTTGCGCTTGCCCTTGCATCAGAAACTGCAAAGAGCTCGATGAATGTCAAAGACTGGTTGCGCGGGGCGTGCGACAGCAGAGCGGTGTGCTGGCTGCAAAACTTTGCGGGACAGAACGGTTGCAGTTGAGGGCCCACAGCCTGGCATGCACCCGAGTACATGGGCAAGCGGGACTTGTAGGGACTGGAGCTGGCAGGCTGCCTGGAGTCTGCACAGCCCAGCTGCGCGCTGTGCCGTGCATCGACCGGCAGGCGGCGTCCGGCGTGCTCAAGGTTTGGGGCGGCAAAGCGCTGTCGCGCTTGCTGTAGGGGTTTGCTCAGACTACGGCAGCAAGTAGAGCGCTGCCGATTAGCCAGGTTGGGGCCTCCATACAGCTTGTCGCACCACGAGTGTGCTCATGGGCGCTGCAAGCCGCTTGTGAACCTCCAGCAGCTCCACAGGTGCTTCATCGTGCAACCAAGCGAGCACCGCCAGGTGCTGCAGAAGGCAGAATGTGCGCCTTGGCGGCCGGTGGCGTGATGGCGGGGCTCGACCCACTCCATGGACTGGGCCGCCGCTGGCGGGCCTGCATGATGGCAAGGTCCCATGCATGCGCCGACAGAGGGCTTTCATGTGTGTGTTTCTTGCGAAGAGGGGGGTGGCTGCGAGCAGGAGGGGGAGGGTGGAGCCCTGCTGGGATGCATGGCCTGGCGGCGGTGCTCACCGGCGTCGCAGGGGCACGGCTGCGCCTGCCTGACCAGCCTTGCATCAGGCATTTGCTGGCTGTCCGTAGCTGCTGCTTCGGTATGGGCATGCATGCCGCACTTGCCGTGTCGTCTGACGTGCACAAACCCTGACGCCAGGTGCCCTGCGGCAGGCACTGCGCTGGCGCCGCACCGCTGCATCGGCAAGCCGCGGGCACACTGCAAGTGTTTGGTATGTCCGTCTCCATGACTTGGGTGCATCATGCAGCGATGACGTGTTGAATATGGTGAAGTGTCGCCAGTTGCTCTGGCCGCAACACGGCGTTTGGCGACGGCGTGCGGTGGCGGCGTCCGCGGCAAGGCGTCCCAGCAGGTGACAACGGAGGCGCCTGAACGCCGGCTCTGCCTGCTCGATCAACCTTCCGGGGCCAAAGCGTGCCGTAAGGCGGCCGGTGCGACGGGGAAGAGTCTGTTTTTGGCGCAGCTCGTGCATGTGTTGCGTTGCCCGTGGGCTGCAGTCCACCTGTCTCCAGCCAACCCAGCTTCGCCCTGCAACAGCCTGGACCCCTCCTGTCAGCTCTGGTGCAGCAGGCAGCCATTTAACGCAGGTAAGTTGGGCAGCAGCTGCGCTGTGATGCGCGCTGCTCCTGCCGCCGCTCACGCTTTCCTTGCCCGACAGCCTGCCCTCTGTCCCACATTCTCGCTTTGCTTTGCACACTTCTCCGGCCTGCCTTGCGTTTCAATTGCGGTGTAACAACGCTCTACTGCAGCGGGCGAGACCAGGGGGCTTGGCTTGCGCGGACCCGACCATCCCCTCGCTCTCAGCAGCTTTTCCGGCGCGGCCTCGCGTCTCTAGAGACACTCTGTGGACCAGGTAACAAGTTCAAAGTGGCGCCGCTGCGCCTCCTGCAGCAGGCAGGCCAGGGGGTCGACCGGTGCAGGGGTCGACCCAGCACGCAACACATGCACGCCTCTGCTTGGCTTGTTTCGCCTCTGAACGCGCATTCAACACAATTTCGCGCATTGGAGGTACGGGGTACACATCCAGCACGAGGCCGCGCTCATCCAAGGCCCCTGGCACCCGCACACCGCCTGCGGCCGCCACCGCCGCTTACGCTTGGCAGCGAGCGCAATGCCTTGGCTGGGCAGCAGGGCGCGGCAGGCAGAAGGCTACGAGGCCCTGGGTGACGAGGAGGCGGGCCTGCACCCGGCACCGGCGGAGCACGGGCACCACCTGCGGCCGGACCCGCCCCATGCCCACGCGCCCTCCGCCCACGAGCACGCCGTGTGCGCTCGCCTGCTGTGGCACGCACGCCAGCCCCCCTGCGCCAGCGTGCGCGCGCTCAGGTCCAGCGCTGAGGGTCTCACTGAGGCAGAGGCCGCGGCGCGGCTCAGGAACCACGGCCTGAATGCAGTGGCAGCCACCGGCCCGCCGGCGTGGTACAGGTGCCGGGGGGTGACTGGAAGGGGGGGCTGGGCGGGGCTTCAGGGGCTGCAGTGGCAGCAGGCCTGGGTCGGCAATCCACACCCGGCAATCCACCCAGCTGTCAAGGCAAACAAAAGATACCCCTCGCAGCCTGCTGCACCTCTCCACAGCACCTGGCCGGCAGCTGTTGCCACGACCCAACAAACAGAAGGGAACGTGGCAACACCAAAAGAGTATAACCTTCTGCCATTCCACGTGACCCTGCTCCCTTTCCACGTGACCCTGCTCCCATTCCACGTGACCCTGCTCCCATTCCACGCCTTCCACCCTTCCACGCCTCTCGCCGCCCCGCCCGCAGGGTGCTGTGGTCGGCATTTGCCCACCCCTTCAACGCCATCCTGCTGCTGCTGGCGGGGACGGCGGTGCCCACGCAAGACGCCGCCACTGCCGTCATCATGGTGGGGAAAGAAGCATGAGGGCTGCGCCTGCACCACCCTTGTGCTGCGCCAGGGCCACCTACACCTCAAGCAACGCACCCAGCCGGCACCCGCTGTTCGCCTGCTGCACCCTGACGCTGCGCCTTCCCTTCTCGACCCTTTGCCAGCTAACGATGGTGTCTGCCTCGACGGCGCTGCGCTTCTGGCAGGTGGATTTTGGGGGGGGGCCAGAGCAGGGGGATGGGCGCTGCTAATTTGTGGCCTGTCGCTGCCCCCCGAGGCGTAGCTGCTCAGCCGTCTCGCCGCGTTTGCGACGCATCACCCCACCCCACGCCCATCTCCCGCCCGCCCTGTTTGCATGCCGTGCCCTCCCCTCGGCAGCAGCTGAACTCCACTCCGGCAGCGCATCCAACCCACACCCCTGTCATTGCCCTCCCTCCCTTCCTGTTCTCCCGTCCTTAAGCTTCCCACCCTGCCCCACCTTTCACCAGGAACTCAAGTCCACCGTGGCAGCGGCGCGCCTCATGGCGATGGTGCACACACGGGCTACGGTGGTGCGGCGCGACGCACGCACCGGCCTGCCAGGCAAGGGGACGGCGGGGGTGGTGGTGTGTGTGTGTGGGGGGGGGGGGGGGGGGGGGATGGATGAGTCGTCGCTGCTGCTGCTGCTGCTGCTGCTTGGCGTTCCGCACCCTTAGTGGTGCCCTCCTAGGCTGCCACCCCCCCCCCCCCGCGCTGCAGCCGAGCAAGTGATCGACCAGCGGGCGGTGGTGCCTGGCGACTGCGTGCGCCTGTTTGCCGGGGAGATGATGCCGGGGGACGTGCGCATTCTGAGGTCCCGCGATTTGTATGTGGGGTGAGAGGGAGGCTGCTGCACACTGGGGCAGGGGCAGAGGAACAGTGTCCGGGGGGACGAGGGCCGAGCAGGCTGTTGCCCCTCCTCAGCAGCCCGCTGCCTGCCGCAGCCTCACTTTCCCTCACCATAACCCCCGCCCCACCCCGCCCAGTGAGGCCGCCCTCACCGGCGAGTCCCTGCCGGTGGAGAAGGCAGCGGCGGCGGCGCCCCCGGCGACGCCGGGCGCGCCGCCGCCGCCGGCGCTGCTCGAGTGCCGCAACCTGGGGTTCATGGGGACGCACGTTGTGTCGGGTGAGGTGGCTTCGTTTCCTGCAGTCTTGCAGATTGAAAGTGTGGTTTTTGTGGCGGCTGGCTTGGTGTGAGGGGGTGTGACAGAGGGCGGTGGGTTGGGAGTGGGGGGAGGAGGCTGTGTTGGCGCGAGGGGTGGGCGGCAGGGAGGCTGCAGAGGCCGGAATGTAGAGCGGGGGTGTGGGGGCAGCAGGGGTGGAAGCAGCGAGGCGTGGGGCTTACGCGCCGTTGACTGAGTGGGAGAGGCGGCCCGCTGTGTCCCCCCATCTTCCCTGCAGGCACAGGGCTGGGGGTGGTGGTCGCCACCGGCGGCCAGACCTACCTCAGCACCGTTGCTGATGCGCTTTCCCAGCGGGTGGGTGGAGCGGGGGCGCGGCTTATACCGTGCTATACCATACTTTCAGGGCAGGGCTGCGCAGGCTTATATCTCGCCCACACTTGGGCAGCACCTGCCCTGCATGCGCCCTCGCCCACGCTCACAAGGAGGCGTCGCCCCCCGTTCCGGACTGGGTCGCCCGCAGAAGCCCCCCAACGCCTTTGAGAGGGGCGTGCTCCGCGTCAGCTACCTGCTCATCGCATTCATGGTGAGCCGCGGGATGGAGGACGGAGCAAGGAGGGGTCGACGGGGGCCCCAGGGGCGGCTCTCCGCACCCTTGCAACACAAAATGCAAGAAAGCATTTAGTTGTTTTTCTTGCTGCTCTTCCCCCGCCAGGTGTGCATGGTGCCCCTGGTCATGCTGCTGAACGGGCTGCGCACCGGGGACTGGGGGCAGGTGGGTGGGCGCAGGTGGGTGGGCGCAAGCAGCGCTGCTGGCCAGTGCCCTCTCCTCTCTTCTCCCATGCATGCATTCTCCCTCGAAGTCACCCACACTCGAACATTGTGGGCCCCCTCCCCCGCCCCCGCTGCAGGCCCTGCTGTTTGGGATCAGTGTGGCCGTGGGGCTGACCCCAGAGATGCTGCCTATGGTGGTCACCGCCAACCTGGCACGAGGAGCAGGCAAGCTGCCGCCGCCGCCGCCGCCGCCGCCGAAAGCCTGGTTGGGGAAAGCAGGGGCGTTGCGTGGCGGCGGGCAGGCGGGCGGGCATTCAGTGATGCCGGTGCGGGGGGAGGGGCGGCAGCTGCAGCAGTGGGGCGGCGGAGGCAGGGCCTGCTGCGGCTGGCGGCGGCAGGGCAGCGTCCCCCATCCACCCACCAGCCCCCGCTTCTGCAGTTGCCATGGCCGCGCAGAGAACGATCGTGAAGCGGTTGGACGCCGTGCAGAACCTGGGAGCCATGGACATATTGTGTGCCGACAAGACGGGCACGCTGACGAGGGACGAGGTGGGTTGGGTGGGGGTGGGTGGGTGGGTGGGTGGGTTGGGTTGTGTGTGTGTGTGTGTGTGTGTGTGTGTGTGTGTGGGTGTGTGGGTGGGTGGGGTGGGGGGGGGGGGGGGGGGGGGGGGGGACGTGCAGTCGGTGCGGCCACTTCCGCGCACGAGGCCCACCCACCCCCTCCCTCCCCCACCCCACCCCATCTCACAGGTGGCGCTCACGCGCTGGTCACCCTTTGAATGATTGGCATGTTGATTCGTCGATTGATTCACTGGTTGTTTGTTTGATTGATTGCGATCCGAACAGGTGGTGCTCACGCGCTGGCTGGACTGGCGCGGCGAGGAGAACGCGGGCGCGCTGCGCTGGGCGTCCCTCAACGCCCGCTTCCAGACCGGCAACCGCAACCTACTGGACGCCGCCATCCTTCAGAGCGGTGAGGGGGGTGGGTGCGCGCCGGCATGTATAACAGGCCTCCAGCGCCGCTTCGTACTCCTCAGCACCAACCTGCTTCAAGGCAAAGAGAACGGCTGCTGTACCAGGCGCCCCCAGGCAACACAGCACGCATGCTTCAAAGCAATGCCCCCCAAGCATTCACGCATTCATTAGTTCCACAGCGCTGCGGCAACACGAAAGCGTGCCGCATGCCGCCCGCCCTGCCCCATCCCCCCCGTACAGCGCGCCAAGAGGGCCTGGAGGGGGACGCAGCCGCCTTTGCGTGCGTTGATGAGCTGCCTTTTGATTTCGCGAGGCGCCGGCTGTCGGTCATCCTGCAGGCACGTCACGTCACGCTCCATGCCTTTGCGTGAGAGGGAGCTTGCGCGCAATGCACCGGTGCCTGTGCGCTTGGCAGGGTGGCGCCGGGTGTTGCTGCAAGGCACCTCCCACAGACCTGACCCCTGCCCCCCCTGCTTCCCCTGCTCCCCCTGCTCCCCCTGCTCCCCCTGCTTGCCGGCCTGCCTTCCTGGCATGTGCACAGCGTCCCTTTCCCCTGCCGGCCTGCCTGGCATACGCGCTGCACCCCTGTCCCTCTGCTTGCCTGCAGGGCCCCGGGGAGGCGCCGCTGCTGGTGTGCAAGGGCGCGATAGAGGAGGTGGTGGGTCTGTGCTGCGCTGTGGACGACGGCGGGCAGCGGCTGCCGCTGGATGGCAGGCACGTGGGGGGCGGGCGCGAGCGGGGCCTGGCGGGGGGGCTCCAGCTACGGCAGGCAGGGGCCTGCTGCACCAGGGCACTGCTCCACCTGCCCAGCTAAGTTAGCCCCTGCTGATCCTTGATCATGCTCCTGGCCTGTCATGTGTCTACCGCCGAGCCACCCCCGAGTCAGCCCGCCCGCTGGACCTGCAGGTGCCGCGCGCAGCTGCTGCAGCTGGGGGCTCGCTTGAACGCCGACGGCCTGCGCGTGCTGGCGGTGGCGGTGAAAGAGCTACCCACCGCCGTCGCGGCCTTGGAGGCGGCTAGTGCGGGCGACGGCGGCAGCGTCGACGACGCGCCAGGGGTGCGCTGGAGCGGCAGCAGCCTGACTCCCAGCACCGACGACAGCAGCAGCAGCAGAGGCAGCGCGCACGTCACACCCGGCGGCAGCCCCGCCGCGCCCGGCACTCCGCCGCCGGCGCACGACGCGGCGGCTGCAGCGGTCGCAGCGGCGGCGCCTGGCGCGGCGCCCGGCGGCGCCGCTGCGGGCAGCGACGGCCCAAGCTACGGCCCTGCTGTCGAGGCGGGGGCTGTATTTGTAGGCTTCCTCGCCTTTCTGGACCCTCCAAAGCCCGATGCCGCGCGGGCTGTGCTCGAGCTCGCAGACAAGTCTGGTGCGGGGGGTGGGCGGGGCCGGCCAGGGGTGCCGCCCGCCTGCCTGCCTTCCTGCAGACACGCCAGGTGCAGTGGGCCTGGCCTGCGTTTTACTACGTGCTGCCGACGTTGCTGACGTTCGACCTTCCTGCGCCGCTGTCCCAGCGTGCTCCCCCCCCCCCCCTCCGAGCGAGCCCCCCCCCCCCCCCCCCCCCCCCCCCTTGCAGTGCGGCTCAAGGTGCTCACCGGGGACAGCGTGGAGGTGGCGTGCAAGGTCTGTGCAGAGGTGGGGCTGCCCGTCGCCTGCGTGGCAACAGGTGAATTCAGCTGTTGGGCAGCAGAGCAGGGTGGGTGGCGGAGCGGTGGGCTCAACCGTGCGCGTGCGGGCAGGGGCAGGCTCTGGGCCGTCGAGGCCGGGTGGGCGGTGCGGCCAGCCGCACAGCCTCCCGGCCCGCATGCTTCCCTTCCAAGTCATCTCCTTCATGCATCCGGTAGTTCAACATGCTGTCACCTGTGCGGCGCTGTAGCACCAAAGCGTGTGCTGCAGATGCACCGCGTCAGCATGCTCCAAGCCCCGTTCTTCCCCTTGCGGGCCCTGAACGGGGCAGCGGAGCGCCTCCGAGCTTATTTCCATCATCTCCTTCTCGCCCTTGCAGGCCCTGAGTTGGCACAGCTTGGAGCCGCCGAGTTTGTCGCGGCTGTGCAGCGTGCCACCGTGCTGGGACGGCTGACGCCGCCCCAGAAGGCGCGGGTGGTGACGGCGCTCAAGGGCGCGGGCCACACAGGTGCGCTGTACGGGCGCGGCAGGCGGGGGCCTCGGGACGGACGCATGCAGCGCACGCTGAGCGCAGCGGGCATAGCGGGTGGGGTGCCGGTTGGGTGGGGCTGCGTCGATGCCTGCCCGGCAGCCCGACTGACAGTCTGGTTATGCCTGTTCAGCACGCGACTGCGCCCGTCCCATCTAAGAGCTTGGGCGGAGGGGAGACCAGGGGCCACGGGGCATTGTGACGTTGAGCTCACCTGCCCCCTCCTGCCTGCACCCTCGACAGTGCGCTACGAGTGTCGCCTGCCCACTTTCGCTGCACCCATGGCCTGCCTGCAGTCGGGTTCTTGGGGGACGGTGTGAACGATGCCCCCGCCCTGCGTGCCGCCGACGTAGGTGAGTCTGGAGCCTCGCATGCAGTTCGTACTGCATCCTTCATGCGTGCGGCGACGGCGGCAGCACGGCCGGGAGGCGCTCACCTTCTTTGTTTGCGCTGCACATGCGGCGCTGCAACGGCAGCGCAGCGCAGCCCCACTGCCAGCAGTGCGCGCTCCCAGCTCACGACCACCTCTTGCTCACCCCCACTCAACGTGCAGGCATCGCCGTTGACACGGGCAGCGACATAGCAAAGGACGCAGCCGACGTGGTGCTCTTGGAGAAGAGCCTGGGGGTGCTGGCGCACGGCGTGGCGCACGGGCGCATCACTCACGGTGGGGCCGAGGCGGGCGGGCTGCTGGGCGGCACGCGCTCTGCCTTCTGCCAGCGCCCTTCATGTCGTCCGCCGTCGGTTCCCTCGCTCCTCGCATGCTCCTGGCATACCCAACTCCCCTCGCTCAGCGCATGCACCTGCCGCAGGCGATTCCCTCACTGTCTTTGCAAGACATCGGTCAATCGATCCATCCATCCATCCACAACACACACAACACACACAACACACACACACACACACACACACACACACACACACACACACACACACACACACACACACACACACACACACACACACACACACACACACACACACACACACACACACACACACACACACACACACACACACACACACACACACACACACACACACACACACACACACACACACACACACACACACACACACACACACACACACACACACACACACACACACACACACACACACACACACACACACACACACACACACACACACACACACACACACACACACACACACACACACACACACACACACACACACACACACACACACACACACACACACACACACACACACACACACACACACACACACACACACACACACACACACACACACACCACACACACACCACACACACACACACCACACCACACCCCCCCCCCCCCCCCCCCCCCCCCCCCCCCCCCCCCCCCCCCCCCCCCCCCCCCCCCCCCCCCCCCCCCCACACACACCCACACACCACACACACACACACACACACACACACACACATCCCCCGCCATCCCCCCATCCACTGCACCCACCGGAGTAGAGGGTGGAGCCGTCGGCGCTCCAGGCCAGGCACACGCAGTAGGGCACCTGCGCCTTCTTGCTGCGCTCGGGCAGCTCGGGGCGCAGCTCGTCCACCAGCGACTTGCTCCTGCGGGGCGGGGCGGGGCGGGGCGGGGCGGCCGCAGAACGAGGTCAGCAAGCATGCAAGCGTTGGCGTGGCACTCGCAGGCTCTGTCCACACACACGCCGCACAAACAAGGAGACGTAGGCAGGCATCCCCGTTGTCATGCCCCTCCACTCACTCCAGGTCCCAGATCTTGATGGAGCCCTGGGTGGCGGCGCACAGCCAGTAGCGGTTGGGCGAGAAGCACAGACTGTGGATGATGTCGCCTGTAGTTGGGAGGGGCAGGTGTGTGTGTGTGTGTGTGTGTGCGGGGGGGGGGGGGGGGGGGGGCAGCAGGCACAGCAACGTCAGGAGGCGGGCACGGCAGGCAGGCAGGGCAGGCAGGCAGGCACAAGGGCGGTCGCGGCCAGTCGGGCAGGCAGGCAAACCGAGGGCATGTGCAGCGCCAGGCCGCAGGATAGGCTCCCCCCCCTTCCCCCCCCCCCGCTGTGTGCACGCAGGCGTTACGCAGCAGCACCGCAGGCGTGACGCAGCGCAACCGGCAGGCAGGCACGAGAGCTGTGACTCACTGGCGTCCAGGCTGTACAGGCGCTTGCCCTCAGACAGGTCCCACAGCATGGCCACACCGTCCTGCGGGGGCACGCAGAGGGGAGGGACAGGCGCATGTAAATTAGCACGGTGCATGGTTAAAGCGGTGCATGGTCAGAGCGGCGCTGCAAGCGTCTCAGCCTGCATGCATAGCAGCCACGGCGGCAGCCACGCAAGCCGGCAGCGGCGCTGCGCCGGGCGCACCTTGCCGCCGGAGGCGCACAGGGAGCCGTCGGGGGAGACGGTCACGGTGTTGACATAGCCCTGCAAGCGTGTGTTGGGGGTGTGCAGAGCAGGGTTGCGCGTCAGCGAGGGCCCAAGCGGTGCAGAAGAAGGCGCAGAGAACGGGGGGTGCGTGGGCAGGGAGGCCAGCGGGCCAAGGGGCTGCACGGCGGCGCATGCATCCCGCGCATGCATGGCCAGCACTGGAGCGTTCCCACCCGGCACGCGCACTGCCCGCCCAACATCCCCAGTGGTGGTGGTGGGTGGGTGGGTGTTTGGTGTGGTGGTGGGTGGGTGGGTGGGTGGGTGGGTGGGTGGGGTGTGGGTGGGTGGGTGGGTGTATGTGGGGGTGGGGTGGTGTGTGTGTGTGTGTGTGTGGGGGGGGGGGGGGGGGGGGGGGGGGGTTGTGGATGCTCTCACCTGGTGGCCCACCAGGTTGTTGCGCAGCTTGCAGTTGGTCAGGGACCAGACCTTGACGGCCTTGTCCCAGCCCGCAGACACGATGATGGGGTTCTGCGTGGGGGGGATGCCAGAGGTGGTGACGATGTTGGAGATGTTGGACATTGGCGGTGGCGGTTTGAGGTCAGGGTTTGAGGTCAGGGTTTGAGGTCAGGGTTTGGGGTTGAGCGCACGGAAGGCTCCAGCGTGGTGCGCAGGCGCGGCCCCCGCCCCGCTGCCCGTCCCCACACCTTGCCCCCGTCCAACCGCTTCCCCCAGCGCCCAGCGCCCGCACCTGGGTGACGGGGGAGAAGCGCACGCACGACACCCACTCGGTGTGGCCGTCGGGCTCGCCAATGGTGTACTTGCACTCGCCTGCACCGACGAGGGTCACAGCAAGCATCGATCAGTCAGGCATCGATCAGGCATCTGCTGTGGAATGTGATACACAGGCGACGGCGGGGGCCCAGCGGCAGGCGGCGGCGGCAGCCAGCCGGCCAGCCAGCCGGCCGGCCGCCGCAGCAGCGGGCCAAGGCACGGCGCGGCGGGACGCGGCGCGGCGGCCCACCCAGAGTGTTCCACAGCTTGATGGTCTTGTCGCGGGAGCCCGACACAATCTGCGGCAGGCAGAGGGCAGGCATGTGGGCATGTCAGGGACCCATGTGCGGCCCGGCTTCGACCGTGTGGAAGCCCCCAGGGCCTCGCCACCAGCTGCCCCCCGCCCACTGCCCAGCCCCCAGCTGGCTGACCTGGCGGTTGTCTGCGGAGAAGGCCACCGACAGCACGTCCTTGGTGTGGCCCAGGAAGCGGCGGGTGGTGGCGCCGGTGGTGATGTCCCACCTACACAGCGGGCAGCACGCAACGGGGGGCAGCAGGGTTTGAGGCACAGCGGGCGGGCAGGCGGCGGCGGGAAGCGGCGGGTGGCGCGCCGGCGGTGACGCCCCACCTGCACTTGGGCAGAGCACAGCACGCAGCACGTGGTGCAGGCTGTGCCTGCCAGATGGAGCTGCCCCCCTGCCGCGGCCTGCCTGGCCTCTGCCCAGCGCAGCCCAGCCCGATCCCCCCCCACCCCAGGCTGGCTCCTCACAGGCGCAGGGTGCCGTCCCAGGAGCCGGTCAGGCAGAACTGGCCGTCGGAGGAGATGACAACGTCCTGCGGGCGGGTAAGACGCACAGAAATGTAGCGTCAGGACTTCAGAATATATATAGCTACACAAAGCTGGGCGTCAAGACGGGATGACAACGTCCTGCGGGCGGGCAGCAGCAGGTGCGGTGCACGACGGGTGCGAAGGCAGCGCGGGGTCGGCCACGGCAGTACGGCAGCTCTTCCCTGCTTCTCCGCAAGCCCCTCAGCACTGCTGCAGTGCACTCGCTGCTGTGCACGCACCTGCACGTAGTGGGAGTGGCCGCGGAGCGCGCGCTTGGGGAAGCCCAGCGTGCCATCCTCGTTGTTGGCCAGCTGCCACACCAGCACGGTCTTGTCGCTGCAGCAACAGATGCGACACAAAGTACATGGATGAGTGCATGAAGTTGGCGTGCTGCAACAGCTGCAGTGCTGCAACAGCCGCAGGCGGCGATGAGCCAAGCCGGCGGCGGCGGCCGGCGCCCTGCCGCTGGAGAACGAAGCCGCACGCACCGAGAAGAGGACAGCAGGGTCTCGCTGGCAGGGTCCAGAGGGGCCGCGATGGAGGTCACCTGCAGATACATGCAGAGCAGCAGGCAATCGATGAGGAAACGAATGCCAGGCTCGCGGCTGCACGCAGGCGAGCGGCGGCAGGGCCGTCGCCCTGCCGCCAGCGCCGCCAGCGACCGCGCTGCCTGCGCCGCAGCGTCAGCCGGTAATTGGCCGCAATCAGTCGCTTGTGCTGCTCCCGCTGTGCGCAGCCAGGGCAGGCAGCAACTTGCACGGCTGCTGCAAGCGAGAGCCTGCTGCATCGCCGCTTGCTGGGCGGGGTGCTGATGCTGGGAGGAGGCCTGCTCCACGCATACGCACCCTGTAGCCCTGGCATGCAGCCTGCAGTCCCATCATGCAGCCTGCCCACGCCGCTCACCCAGCCGCGGTGGCCCTCCAGGGTGCCGCGCAGGGTCAGAGTCTGCAGGGAGGAGGAGCAGGGCGGAGTTGCGCGCAAGCCGGCAGGAGGCGGGCATTGCGGCTCGTTCAGGCTGCAGCGGCTCATACAGGGGCGCACCTCAGCCATGGTGCTTCGACTGTCTTTGTGAAAGAGGCCTGCAGCGACGGGGAGCGCAACCTTTGGTCACCCTGCTGCTTCATGCTGGGCATAACATGTGTTGCGTGCTGCGTCAGCCCTCTGCACCCGTTTTAAACTGGGGGCGGGAGCGGGGCGCGGGAGGGTTCCACAAGGATGTGAGATGACCTTGAAGGATGTGGGAAGAGCGAAAACGTGATCAGGGGCCGCTACAAGCCGGGGGGTCCACGGGTGCAGAGGGCTGACGCAGCACGCAACACATGCACCGCGGAGCTCGCCACGGCCTCTTGCGCCCGTCCTACCGGCGCTGTCCACCTCTGTCGACTCCCTGCACCACGCTCTTGCTCTTTAGATCAGCGTCAGCGCCGCAGGTGCCCGGTCCTGGGAGGGCGCTGGAAACGCGTCCCACACACGCCGCGGGCTCTGCTGCTTCACCAAGCAGTTTCCTTGTTCGTCGATGTTGCATAGCTCACATCGCAGCCAGCGCCGCCGCAGCTAGCACTGCCGCCGTCGCCGCCGCCGTCGGCCGCTACCCCTGTCCCGCTCACTGCCGCGCCCCCGTTGCCGCTGCAGGCCGGCCCCTCGGTCAAGCAGCCATGTCGGAAGTGACGCTAAAGGTCGCGATGGCCTGCGAGGTGCGGCGCCAGCGAGGGGGCACCCAGCGCAGGCCAGCCTGCCCAACCGCTCCTGTGGCTCCTCCCGCTGGTACGCAGACTGTGCAGCGTCGCCCACCCTTGTCCTTCCCTGCCTTGTCTTGTATTGTTCCCAACCCTGCAGGGCTGCGTGGGCGCTGTCAAGCGCGTGGCGGAGAAGCTGCCCGGCGTGACGGCGGTGGACATCGACTTGGCGGCGCAGAAAGTACGTTCTGCCGAGGGCCGAGGGCAGCGGCGGTTACACCGGAGCGGGCGGCGTGATGTCCTGTCTCTTCTCTTCTTCGGAATACTACGAAGCTGCATGGTTAGAAGCTCTATCAGTCAACCCAATGTGTGAATTGTATGCTTTGACCCCGGAACAGGTGACCGTGAAGGGAGCCGGCCTTGACGCGGCGGCGGTGAAGGAGGGCGTGGCAAAGAGCGGCAAGAAGACGGAGCTGTGGCAGTAGCCCGGCTTTACTGGGTGCCCGCAGTAGGGGCTGGCAGCACCACGCCCTGCGTGTAGACCGTTGCGCTTCTCCGCTCTCTCCTGTGAATTGTCTACACCTGTCTACATGTCTTCCCTCTGTTCCCCATAACATCTAGTAGGCACTATCAAGCAATAAATCGACAAACAGTAGGCGTGCTCCGGCACGCGCAATAGGGATCCAAATCAAACAGCAAAGGGACGGACGACTGGCAAGGCTGGGGCACAGGGGGTAGGGGCAGGGCAGGGCGGCGGAGCTTGTGCTCGCACGCAGCGGTCGGTTCACGAGGCTCGGTGGTGGTAAAGGGCATTCAGCAGCCAGGTGGCGCGCCCGCAGCAGCAGGCTCTCTCTCAGAAGAGGCCAAAGGTGGCTGGCAGCTGCGTGTGCTGCATGTGCGCATCCGCAGGCTCCCACCAGTGGGCTGCGCCGCCGTCGGTGGCGGCGCCCGGCGGCTGCACGGGCTGGGCGGGCGGCTCGAACAGGGAAGGCTGGAAGTAGGCCTGGGACTGCAGGGGGGAGGGGAGGGGAGAGGGAGGCACAACGCGGGTCAGGCATGGGTGGCAGGACTTGTGAGGCACGTGGCGCAGCAGCAGGTGGCACGCAAGCCTCTCGATCACAACACCCCCTGTCCCCCTCCCCGCCGTGCCTGCTGTGCAAAGGTGGAGAAGGCGGGGAAGCCGCAGGCAGCCAGCACCGAGTCCTCTCCGGACAGCTGGCGGTGCAGCGGGCCCATGCCGCCCACGCTGAAATCCATCTGCCCGCCGCCGCCAGAGAGCTGGCGGTGCAGCAGCCCGTCCACCTGCATGCTGCCCAGGCTGGACTGGCGGTGCAGCTGCTCCAGGGGCACGCTGGGGGTGGCCGCCGGCAGGACCGCGTCGGCGGCGCCGCCAAACACCAGGAACCGCTCTGCACCAGGGGAGGGGCGGTGGTGAGCAGTGACGGAGGGGGGGGGGTCGGGCAGAATGTGCAGCGTGGTTGTGGCGCACTGCACCCTCCCGATCGTCGCTCCCAGCCCCCCACGCCCCAGCTCACCCACGCCTGCAGCGGCTGGGGGCGCGGCGGGGTACAGGAAGGGGGTAGAGGCCTGCTCGAAGGCGCTGAGGAGGAAGGAGCCGCCGCCGGTGAAGGGGGCCGCCTCGGGGTACTGCAGGCCTGTTGTGGGGGTGGTTGGGGAGGGGGAAGGCGGGCCAGGTGAAGGCCGGGTGGAGGGAGGGGAAGTGCCAGTTTGGGTACGTGCCGTGCGTGTGTCAGTCGTGCGCATCGACCACATCCATCACCCCCAACGGGCCTCCCACAAACCCACCCGCGGTGGCGGCCAGGCCGCCGCCGCTGCCAAATAGCGAGTAAGCCCGAGCAGGGGCGGCGTGGGAGGTGGAGTAGGAGGGCGTGCACTGCAGCGGGGAATCTGCCACGCCGCCGCAGCCGGCGGAGGGCTCCGCCCGGCCGTCGCCCACAGCGAGGGACATGTGCTCGGGCAGGGAGGGCAGCAGGCTCAGCGCAGAGTGGGGCCCGCCCACGCCGTGCGGTGCGGGGGGAGTGGCGGGCAGGCCGCCGGCAAAGGGCGCCGCGTGCGCGCGCAGCGCGCTGGCGCTCCGCGGGGTGATGCCGCCGCTGCCGACGGCGTTTTCTTTGCCTGCGCTGGTGCGGGGGCTGGCAAAGCCCAGGGACTTGCGGGCGGGCGGGCTGGGGTCCCTGGGAGGGCGACACGTGGAGGGGGAGGGGGGGGGGGGGAAGGGAAGTTGTGGTTTAGGGTTGGGGGGAGTGGAGAGGGTACAGCGGGACTCCAAGACTACCCTGACGTAGATCACAGCATGCGTCTCACTTGTCGTGGCCCCGCAGAGAGGCGGCGTAGGGCACTGCCGCACGGGGTGGCGGCGAGTAGAAGAACTGCACGCTGTCGATGACCTGTAGGAGGGGAAGGGGGAGGAGGGAGGGGGATCTGGGGGAAGGGTGAAGGGGGGGAGGGAGCCAGGAGGAGGGCGGGAGGTGCTGCTCTTGGGTGTGCTGTGTGGTCCGCCACCCTTCTCGGCTGCCACCCAACCCCATCCACGGTACGCACCCCCCACCCACGCCACACACACCTGCGTACGATCCACCGCCTGCCCAGAGAATGCGCCGCCGCAGAGCTCAGCATAGCGCTCCACAGCAGCGCTGATGATGCCTGCGTGCGGGTGGGGAGCAGGGCGACACGGTGGCAAGGGGTGGGCAGAGGAGGGTGCCAAGAGGATAGGCTGTCATTGATTGATTGTCAGCGGCAGCAGCGCCGCAGCTGTCATACATCGTCGGCCCTGATGCCCTTCACCCCTTCCTGCCCCTGGCCCCTCCCTCCCCCTCACCGATGGCATGTATCACCTCGCGGCGCTTGCCCTGCACGGGCGGGGGCGACAAGGAGGGATGCCAGTGATGCACAAACGCTGGGTGCTGCGTGTCGGCAGGTGCAGCGCACCAAGCAGTGGGCCCCTCCGCAGGTGCGGGGTGCACCGCCCGTCTGCGCGCCTCACTAGCAACCCCGGCCCCCCTCCGATGGCGCTTGCTTGCCTCGATAATGAAGGTGCGGCACTTTAGCGGGCGGCCGCCGTGCCCGCCGTACGCGTCGCCTGCCCACATCTCACTCCAGGAGCGGATGTCGGCGCCTGCAGGGAGGGCCAGGGGGGAGGGAGAGGGGGGTTGGCAGCCAAAGTGTGGGCAGCACGCCCGACCCGCCCCGCAAGCACCAGCCAGCACCAGCACCAGCACCAGCCAGAACCAGCAGAACCGTCCGCCTCCGGCACCTGTGGTGTCGATCACGCCCCGCACGCTGATGCCAGAGGGCCTGGAGTGCAGTGAGAGTGTCGAGGCAGGGGCGGGTCGACGGCACGCCGGACCAATGATGCTGCAGCGCGCGCGCGCACCTGCGCACGCACCGACGCGGCCACCCTGCCCCCGTACGGCTTGTGCCGCCCCTGGCAGCGCTATCCCTTCTTCACTGCCGGTCCACCCAACACTTCACAACCGCCCCACGCACCCGCACACGAAGCCAGCGGCCAGGAGGGAGATGCGCAAGCTGGCGCCTCCTGTGGGCGTCTGCTGCGCGGCAAGAAGGCCCTGGGCGTCGTCCACACCCTCTCCCTTGCGCCGAGGGCCTGGGCGGGAGGAAGAGGGAGGAGTCTAGACGGGTGAGCCGCGCACGCTCCCGCCGCTCGCAAGCAGCGGAAGCACGGGCGGCGGCGGCGCCGCCTGCTGGTTGCGCGTCGGCAGCTTGCCACGTGCCCTCCTGCGCCCCCCCCACCTCCCTGTCGGCGAGCGCGCACCGCTGGGAGTGTGGCCAGCGGGGCTATGCTGCCTGAGCGACTGCTCGAGCGCGGCCGCGCGAGCGTGGCGCTGCTGCTCAGACGACGCCTGGGCCCGCGCCCGCAGGGCCTGCAGCGCCTGCTCCACGCCGATCTGGGGCACCATGGCTGCTTGGGAGCAAGCCGGGGGGGCTGGGAAGGCGGCAGCGGCGGTGGCTTGTTCAAGCGGCAGCTGTTGGACACCTGTTGCTGGCTGGTTGTGGGTCGGATGGGGGACTGTAGGGGCGCTAGGTGCCAGCGGAACAGCGGGGAGGGCGCGGAGAAGTGGCGAGCACCGGTGCAAGAGCGTGGCTTCGATGCGGCGTTGGCATTTCGAGCGGCGAGCGGCCGAAGCGGGCAGCGCGCGGCGCGCATGTGCGGCACCGGCGGTAACGTCCAGGAGAGCACAGAGGCATCGTATGTCGCTGTAGATAGGGCTGGTTCAGCTTGGAAAGCTCGGCTGAGCTGGGCCTCCCTGTGCAGTGGGAGTGTACCGAAACGGCGGTGCGGCGCGAGCGGCGTCGCGCCACCGCCGCATCAAGCTCTCGACGCTTGCGGCACCTGCAGAGCTCTTGGCATACTTCTATCATGCTTTTTAATATGATACAATACTTGCGAGACTTGCAAGGACCCCTATTTGCGCTGCTGACACCAGCACTTCAGCCGTGCGGCCACGGCGCGGCGAGGCTCAGCAGACGGCGGCAGGCGGCGGCGGCGGAAACAAGCTCGGCAACCCCTTCGTGTCGCAAGCGTTTCGTTGTGCTCTGCATCTATCCTTGAGGTACTCCAGCTTGCTGTCAGCCCTGGCCGACGCTGCACCGCGCCGCCCGCAGGAGGCCTCGCCACCCCGAGAATGGCCAAGAGCAAGTATGAGTATGTGAAGCTTTACGAGACGGACGACCGACTCTTGCCCGGCTGCTGGATCGTCGTGCGGCTAGACGGCAAGGGCTTCACCAAGTGCGCCTGCCGCCGCCTGCCGCCGCCGCCACTCCCCGCCTGCCTTGCTTACAGCGCGAGTCCAGCCATGCCAGCAGAGCCTGGCTCGAATGCGTCGCGTTTGCAGGCAGCAATGTGCTGGCAACAGGTCCCCAACCAGATACAACTGCAGCCGCGGTCTTGCCGCCGATGACCGCCTCCCTGCCCAACCCGTCCTTGCCACACGGCCAGGTTTTGCGACCTGCACAATTTTGAGAAGCCCAACGACGAACGCGCGCTGCGTCTGATGGATGAGGCTGCAAAGGCGAGACGAGGGGGCAGAGGAACAGGGCAGGGCCTTGGCGGCTCGGCCGCTGCGCAGCATGCGGGCAAGCTGCGCCCCGACGCACCATCTCTGCATCGCACCCAGCTGCCGCCCCCTCCCCTGCCTCAGGCCGTGCTCAGGGAGTTTCAAGACGTGCGGCTGGCCTTTGGAGAGAGCGACGAATTCAGCTTTGTGTTCAGCAAGGCTTGTCAGCTTTACGGTGCGTACGCTCGCGCGGGGGCAGGCAGAGAGTCGCCAACCCCAAGCAGCCCCGTCCCCCGACACCCCTTGCACGCGTGGTCCCTCCCGCAGGCCGGCGCGCCTCCAAGCTGGTGTCCCTCGTCGTGTCCCTCTTCACAGCCACCTACGTCCGCCTCTGGCCGGAGCACTTCCCCGCAACGCCGCTGGCGTCGGCGCCCATGTGCGGCAGGGCCACGGGCAGGGGCGGGCCGTCCCTGGGTGCCCTGCTGTGCGCGGGCGCACGTGGCCGGCCGCGCGGCCCATCGCAAGCGCAGCTGTGTTTAACCACGGCCTGTCGCCCCTCCCCAGGTTTGATGCGCGAGCGGTGCTGTACCCCTCTGATGCTGTGCTGCGAGACTACCTGAGCTGGCGGCAGGCGGACACCCACATCAACAACCTGGCAAGCAGCCCACGCCCTGCCGCCGCTGACGTCACTGCCGCCTGCCGCCGCCGCCGCCGCTGCCTGCTGCTGCCGCTCATTTGGGTGGCGTTGCCGCCGCACGGTACCGCCGTGGCGACAGCCCGCTCTCTCTTTTCCTCCTGCTGCACTGTGCAGTACAACACCTGTTTCTGGGCGCTGGTCAAGGCGGGCAGGAGCACGACAGATGCGCACGAGGAGCTGCAGGTGTGCAGCTGGCAGGAGTTGGGGCGAACAGCCGGCGGCGACAGGTGTCTCGCTGCCTCCTCCCTGCTGCTGGCGCTCCAGGCGTGCGTCCTGCCCACCGTCCCTGCTCGCCCTTATCCCTATCACTGCCTCCCCCCTGGACGCAGGGCACGTTATCCGATTTCAAGAACGAGCTGCTGTTCAGCCAGTTTGGCATAAATTATAACAATGTGCCGGAGCGGTTTCGCAAGGTGGGTGCTGGCATAAGGGGGCGAGGAGGCAGGCAGGGGAGCCTGATGAGGGGAACTGGGGACAAACAAGGAAGGAGGAGCAGGAGGGAAGACAGTTCACAAGAGCAGACGCAGGGTAGGGCCAGGAGGGCTGGCGGCGCAGGAGGCGCGCGGGGGGGGGGGGGGGGCGTGAAATGTGGTGGCTGATGAGGCGTCCGCTGAGCCCCACTGCCATGTGCCTGCCCACTACTGCTGCAGGGCTCGGTGGTCATCCGGCAGCAGGTGACGGTGCAAAAGCCCACAGCAGACGGCGGCACCAAGGAGCAGCAGCGGAGGCAGCCCTGCGTGCTGCACTGCGACATCATACGAGACGAGTTCTGGCAGCAGCATCCAGAGCTGCTGGCGTCGTAGCAGCGGCGCGCGCAGCATGCCAGCGCTGCTGCTGGGTGCTGCATCGCGCGCTGCTGCCAGCCGCCATGTGCCTGCCCGTTGCAGCCGCTGCTCAGGCTGTAACAAGCGGCCTGCAGGGCAGCAGGGGGTGGGCAAGGCTTGCCAGGTGGGCAAGTTGTTCGTGAGGCAGGCCTGCGGGCGCGGACGTGCATGCGCCAGCCGGGTGCGGCAAGCGCTGTCCCCCTCTCAGGCAGCGCCGCACCTGAGCAGGCAGTGCGCCCTCACTCGGCGTCAGGCTGCTGCACCACCAGCAGGGTGTAGTTGTGGTCCTGCAGAGGAGCAGCAGGATGCGTCAAGGCAGGGCGGGTGGGCGGGCGGGCAGGCACAGACAGCTGCAGCGTGTTTTTCCAGCTGAGCACGTTGCTGAGAGCCTTGCGGCTGCACAGCAGAAGCCCTGCCGCCGCACCCAACTCTGCCGCCCACCACCTCACCCGGTCGAAGCCAGGCGCAATCATGATTTCGTGCTTCTTGCTGCGCACGCGCAGGAACTGCAGGTCGTCGCTGCCGTCCTCAGCCAGCTCGCGCACCATGTGGCGCGCCTTTAGCGCCAGCTGGCTGACCAGTGCGGCGTAGGTGGTGGCCAGCTCTGGGTCCAGCGTGGTGCGGATGGGCACGCCGTCGCCGTTGACGATGGCAATGCCCACCACGCCCTTGTGGCTGGACAGCCGCTTCACCGTCTCTTCCACTGCCGCCACGTGCGTCATAGCGATGGCAGGTGCGGGCGGAGCGGGGGGAGGCGCGGGGCAGGCAAACGACGCCGGTCAACGACTCGCGAGGCGCGGGAGGGAGGCGCGGCGAGGGAGGTGTTAGAGGTCTGGGAAATGGCGGGCGTGTGAATTTGGGCACCCCGAACGCCGGGCCTGACATGGGGCCTGACACGCACGCAGCAGGCACAGCGGCAGCGGCGGCAACCGCGACGGGCGCACGCTGGTGCCGTGTGCTTCGATGCATGTTCGGTTCCAGTATGAGTGCAGCTCATCACGAAATACACCACAGCTCTTGGCCGTCAATTCGTGCAGCGGCAGGCATGTGGGAGCAGCCGCACGGTGGTCGACGGCGCCTGCGAGACGTCGGCATCCCTGGCACTCCCACCATCTTTACTTTGGTGTAGTTACATCATCGCTAACGCTGGGTCATACTATCTTCTTGAATCTCAGGCAGCGGTAATGTGACACAACACGAGGCAAGCTACGGGGGAGACCCCTGGACCGGCAGGCGCAGACCTCCTTGAAAGCAGCGGCCGAGGCGCGGCCCAACACCGCCGTCTGGCTGCTGCCACTGCTCAGGGCACGCGCCGGCCCAGCGTCAGCGGGCAGCGGTTGCAGGTGCGCTCGCGCCAGTCGATGCTGCGCCTGGACAGAAGCACCTCCTGCGGCGCATGCAAGCAGTGGCGGCGAAGGTCCGTGAGACGCGCAATTTGCCTGGGGAGCACCCCCATACTGTGGTGCACACTCACTGATGGTTCTGAGTGCAGATAGGGTGTCCCCCCCCCCCTCCCCCCCCACACACCACCACCACCCCACCCCACCCATGCACACACTTGCCTCAAGGGGAGCAGCATCGGCGTGCAACACCGGCTGGAAGCGCTGCAGCTTGGAGTACTGGGTCAGCAGCTGCAGCACAGAGAGGCCACAAAGGGGCTTGCGAGGCAGGCTGCGCGTGCGGGCACACGCGCGCGTGTGCGCATGCTTGTGGCAGCACAGCTGCCATGCAGCGCCCCCCAACATGACCATTTCATGCTAACCGCAAGCTGACCTCTTGCCAGTAGCGCTGCACGGCATCTGGGCTCAGCGCTGTGGTCGCCAGGTGGCGTGCAGCGTGGCCCAGCGCGCGTGCCATGCCCTGATTCTCCTGTAGCTGCTTGCGTGTTGCCAGCAGGGTGTCAGCGGCGCCAGAGGCGTTACGAGGGACCTCCGCCACGAGCAGGTGTGTGCCATTCTGTTGTGGGCGGGTGGGTGGGTGGGGAGATGGGTTGGGCACGCGTTTGATGGGACCAGAGGCTTCTCAATGCCGCATTTGTGTCGGTGGTGGTACAAACGAGGCCAGGCCGCACCAGGCAGGAAGGGACGCTGCTCAACCATGCGACTCTTTGCTCACCTTCAACACATGGTACCAGAACTCCTCGTAGACTCCTGCCCGCATGGCAGGCGCCACATCAGCTTCGCCATCTGGCTGGGCGGCCTCCCGCCCCGCCCCGCCCGCTGCCGCGTCCTGAGGTTGTGCAAGCACGCCGCCACCCGCTGCCCCCAGCTGCGCCGGCTTCCTGCCAGCGCCGCCCGCTGGCTCGGTCGAGTTGGCCCGTCCCGGTGCCGCCGCTGCGCTGGCTGCTGCGGGCGCCTCCCTCAGCCATATCACTGCTGAGCCGCACGCCAGCAGATACTTGAGTCGGTCGCTGTTGGTGACGCCATCCAAATGCAGCAGGTAGCGGTAGGAGCAGTGCTGCGGGGCATGGGATCGGCAGGCATGTGTCGGTGTGGGGAGCCTCTGGCGGAGGCACTGCCACATGCGCGCTGCTGTCCCACCAGCCGCAGCGCTGCGGCACCACAGTAACAAACGCCAGGCATGCACAGCTTGCCTGGAACAGGGTTTTGAAGCGGGAGTCGTCGAGGGTGATGTGAGGCACGATCAGGGTGTCAAAGGGCGACACTGCAGAGCAGGGGGAGGGGCAACGAGGCGCTCGGCTGGCCGTCGGACCGTGATCTGGGCAGAGCAACCTCTGCTGCAGCGCTCCCAGCGCGCACAGCGGTGCGTGCCAGCGACGCCCCCGCACCTGCCGTGCTTAAGTTGTGCGCCAGCCACCACCGCCAGATGCTATCCCCCACAGCCCAGCGGAAGTCCGCGTTCATGGGGGGCATGGAACCCCTGCGGGTGTGTGTGGGGGGAGGAGAGGCAGGTGGGAAGCAGTGACCGCAGCAGAGCAGCGTGTGGCTCGCGTGCGCAGTGTTTGCCGGCACCGCCGCCCAGCAGAGGTCCGCGTTCATGGGAGGCTTGGAGCTCCTGCGCGAGGCAGGGTGGAGGGTGGGTGTGGAGCAGTGTGCACGTCGTGTGGAAGCAGGGGTTTGCGGCGCCTGCATGCAACCGCTGCCGCTGGCCGTCCGCGCAGTGCCCCACCGCCTTGCCTGAACAGCACCCGCTCGTCGCGCTGCTCCCAAGGGAAGGCCTCCTGAGCTGACTCAGCGATCTGCAACGGTGTGGGCGGCAGCAAGCAGCGACAGCTTGGTGCGGGGCAGCAGCAGCAGGTGCAGTGACCGGGCGGCGGCGGCAGGGGCAGCGGCGAGGCAAAGATCGTACAGCATGGCAGCGTGGGAAAGCGGAGCGTACGACGGTCGTGTGCCGGACAACGAATGACCGTGTGTGTGGGGAATTTGGGGAAGCAAGGTGGACAGTTGGCAGGCAAGCGGCGGCACCCACTGCTTTCCCCCACCGCTCCCTCCACAGGCATTGCTTGCTCAGGTTAGAGGGCTCAGCCCCAGCACGTTAACGTGAGGACCCCCTGTAACACCCCCCCCCACCCCCCACCCCCCACCCCCCCACCCCACCCCCCCACACCCCACCCCCGCCCGCCCGCCCGCCCGCCCGCCCGCCCGCCCGCCCGCCCGCCCGCCCGCCCGCCCGCCCGCGCGCCCACACCCACCCACCCACCCACCCACCCACCCACCACCACCCACGCACGCACGCACGCACGCACGCACGCACGCACGCACGCACGCACGCACGCACGCACGCACGCACGCACGCACGCACGCACGCACGCACGCACGCACGCACGCACGCACGCACGCACGCACGCACGCACGCACGCACGCACGCACGCACGCACGCACGCACGCACGCACACACACACACACACACACACACACACACACACACACACCGTCAGTTGCTCCCTCCAGGAAAGCGTACGGGTCTGCGAGAACAGAGGGTACGAGGGGCAGGAAATGCAAGGTCTCAGCCTCGCCTGGGTGTGTGGCGGCGGCGCGCAGCCCTGCGGGCGGCGCACCGCACCCGGGAGACGGTCGGCTGCCTGGGCTGCTGCGACGAGGCACGCAGCCGCTGGCAGAGCTGCCGCCGCACCCACCTCCATCCACTCTGCAAAGGTCCAGGTGGGGGCCAGCAGCGCGTGCGCGTGCGCCGGATCGCCGCTGCGCCGGGACAGCGTGATGACGGGGCCTCTGACGGGGCAGTCGGGGGTGGTGCCCCCTTGGGTGGGGCTGTCGCCCTGCGGCAGGCAGGGGGGTGGGGAGCGACCGGCATGGTGTGTGTGGTTGGGTGGGTTGGTGGAGGAGGGGGCGGCAGGCGCCGGCAGCGGCCGCCGCCCCTGCTGCCGGCGCTTCCCCTCTCCCGGGGCCCCGCTTGCTGCTCCCAAGCCTCCTCGCATTCCCCTGCCACATGCCAACCCGTGTCCTAAAGGTTGCTCTCACCCCGTCAATCATCACATCCACATCTGGCAGCCGCCACCTGCGCCCCACTTCGAGCAGCTGGCGCTGCAGTCCGTGCAGGCGGGTGTGGAACTCTGCCGCCTGCAGGGCGGCGGGCACGCAGCGCGACCACGTCGGTCCTGGTCAGCCCCGCGCATTCGCAAGAGGGTGTGCCGCTGATGATTCCAGGTCAGTTAGAAAACAGAGGGGCGGATGAGGAGGTGGCTGGCAGGGCAGACGCACAGCGCCCGGCCGCGGTGGCGCGTGGGTCGGCAGGCGGGCCGCGGGAGATGGCTGGGCACTCGACGGCGGCAGACGCAGCGCTGCGTCACATGCTGCTACGCACACGCACCATGCCTGCGACGTACATCCGCCCGTTGATAACCTGCAGTACAAGGCAACGATGAAGGGGGCAGGCATGCGGAAGCTGCTTGCTCGCGGCCAGCAACGCAGCGGCGCCGCGCCGGCGCTCGCCGCCGCCCACCGCCGGCCGCCCACGGGGGGCCCCCACCTGAAACCTGAACCCGCCGGCGCCCATCTGGTGTTGATACGGCAGCAGGGAGGTGCAGTAGGCTTGCTCCACCATATCAAGGGTTATTCCAGACTCCGCAAACGGCTGCAAGTCGAGGGGAATGCGGGCGAAGAGCTCCGCCAGCAGCGGCGAGTCGGGCGCGCCGCCGCCGCCGCCGTCGCCGGCGGCAGCGGCGGCGGCCGTGGCACCGCTCTCTTCGCTACTGTTCCCGCGCCCTGCCAGGCCGGCTAGCGGAGCGGTGGCGGCCAGGTCGCGGCTGCCAGGGCAGCCACGGCGTGCCCAGGAGGCGACAAGGCCGGTGCAAGCAAGCGCTGCCAGCACCCCCGCAGGGACGCCTAGGCGCCCTCTACTCAGCGGGCGAAGCTTGCGCATCCTGGCGGGCCAGGGGCAACCTCGGCAAGCTCGGGAGGCGAGGGGCCTCATGTGTCGTCGCCGCTGCCCCGCGCCGCTGCCCCCGGCCAGAATGCACCCCTGACCGTAACACCCTGATTCACTGTGTTCCTGAGTCTGTGATTTACATATGGCAAGCAGTCCGACTGATTAGAAGCCAAGCATCAGGTTTGCGCGGCCGCAGCAGCGCGCTCAATCGCCGCTGCAAGCGTCGCTGCACCGTCCCCCTCCAGCCGCGCCGCCAGTAGCGGCGCCAGGCAGCGCAGCGTGTAGGCTTGATGCGCGCGGATGGCAGCGCCACGCGGGCTGCCGCTCCAGTCGTGGCACAGCGCGGGCACGGCGCCTGCCAGCACGCCCAACACTTTCGACTCCACTGAAGGTTCAACCGCCGACGCGGCCCGTGCCTCGGTCAGCGATCGCGCCAGAACGCTGCACAGCGCCCACCCCGCCTCCGCCTCTCCCCCCATCTGCTCCTCGACGCCGCCAGTGTTCGCTGCAGCAGCGGCGGCGCTCGTGCCGGTGTCGGCCTTGTGCCGCTTGCCCGGCTGGTCGCGCGACAACGCCGACAGGCGGCGCAGCACAGCATGCATCGCAGCAGGGCTGGCCAGCAGCAGGGGGCCTACGTCGTCCAGGCCTGCCAGCAGCGTGGTGGCAAAGGCTTGGGTGCAGCGGTGCTCCGACTCTGCGACTGTGCGCAGCAGAGCGTCTTTGACGAGGCCTGCGAAGCGTTGGGGCGGGGGCAGCGGGTGGAAACGGCACGGTGGTGCGGCAAGCGCCAGCCACACCCTGCTGGGCGCCACTCTGCTGGCTCTTCTACTCCCAGCACGTCGCTCGTATGGACCATCCAATGCAGCCCTGGCTTCCTCCTCCTGCCGTCAAACCCTCCGAAACATTAACACCCCGCTCCCGTCAGGCCCCATGCCTGCTGCGCACCCGAGGCGTTGAGCGCCGCTTCGCCTCCTGGGTCGGCCGCGAAAGCCTCCAGCAGGCCCAGAGCCTCCATCGCTGCAGCAGCAGGGCCCCGAGTTTCTGGGCGCCACTGAGAGCTGCCCAATCACAAACACACAAGGAACAGCCCAGAAAGCGCCCTCCCCCCCCCCCTTCCCCCCCCCCCTCCCCCCCCCCCCGGATCTGCCCTGCCGAGGCCCCTGCCTGCCCTGCTCCCGCCCACCTGCAGGTTCAGTAACGGCTGCCGCCACCGCGCCGCCGGCCGCCGCATCGCCCTCCAACGCCGCGCTGGCTCCCATGGGTACTGGTCCCGCGTCAGGAGCCCCAGCGCTGCCGCCCTCGCCCTCGCCGCCGCCGCCGCCGCCGCCATCGTCGCCGCCGCCGCCGCCGCCGCCAGCTAGTGCACCTTGTTCGTCGCCGAACTGCCGCCGCTCTGCTTGCAGCTCCACAATCCACCCATGCAGCACAGACGCCACCAGCGGCAGAGGCCGAAGGGACAGCAGCAGTGGGACCAGGGCGCCGCGGTCGGCCTCGCCGCGCGCCTGGGCGGCACTGGCGGCGGTGACGACGGCTGCCAGCAAGTTGAGCCTGCGGGCACACGTGATGCGGAGGGGCGGTGCAGGAGCGGTGGGGTGAAGCTGGGGGGGCGTGGCACGGAGCGGGCAGGAGAGCGCGCACTCGTGTTGCCATCAGCACTGGCCCACCTGCTAGCGCTGTGCTGTTAAGGGCTGTTTAAAACACAACCATGTGCAGACTCTTATGAAAACAAAAAAAATTGGCAGCTCGGCCCCAGCACCCACTCACGCGCGCTCCAGCAGGGCGCTGCTCAGAGTGTTTTCCACAACCCACACCAGCCGACCCAGAGTCTCCTCCTTGCACACCAGCGCCCACCAGCGCTCGCAGGCCTGGGAGGGGTGGAAGAGACGTGGTTTGCCGGGGCTGTCGCAGCAGCCCTCAGGCAGCTGAGCCAGCCGTTCAGGCAGCTGCGAGGGCCTTTCAGGGAGCTGCGAGGGCCTTTCAGGCAGCCGCGAGGGCCTGCTGTCTCGGGCAGTCGCCAAGCACCCAGGCAAGGCAGGCACAGCAGGGCGCTGTGGTTGGGTGGTGCCTCCCGGCGAAGCAGGCCCACCCAGCTGCGTGCCGCCTTGTACTGCACAACCCCCCCCGGCATCGTCGCACCCCCGGTTCGTCGCCAGCTGTGGGCAGCAGCGCGGCGGCGCAGCGGCACGCCTCGTCCAGCGCGGCGGCGTCGTCCACCCACAGGGCCGCCTCCAGCACCGCCCCGGGCAGGGCCTCCTCCTCCAGCAGCGCGCGACGCGCATCTGCGAGATGTTCGGGCAGGCGCAGGCCCGCGGCAACTTGTGGCAGACTTGGGGCCTCCATGGCATGGGTGAAGGCAGGTGGCACGTGCATGCGCAACTACATGCTGCTGCTCGTGTTGCAGTGACGTGGAGCCAGCCAGGCTGGGCAGGGCTGTTTGGCCTGCCTGACGCGCTGCGGCATGGCGGCACTCGAACGCGCCCTCAGCCGGCCAGCAGCTCTGCAGACCTCTGTGCGCACCTGCATGGCAGGCCAGGTTGCCCGCGACCCCCAGCGCAATTTCGAGGGCTCGCCACCGCTCGGCTGCCGCCGTGGCGGTCACCAGCGCAGGCAGCAGCGCGGGCATTCCGTGCGCAACCAGAAAGGCCGCATCATCGGCAAGTGCCGCCACATCCCAGACCAGACAGCCGGCTTCTTCCCATTCCAGAGGCTCCTCTTCTGTAGGGACGACGGGGGCAGGGGGAGCATTGCGGCACGGGGAAGGACCAGGCAGGCAGGCAGGCAGGCAGGCAGGCAGGCGGCGGCGCCGGCAAGCCTCGAAGCGCCCTCCACCTCAGGCTGCGAGTCCTTAGCAAGTGGTCGGCTGCCCTTGCACACCTGCTTCACCGGTCTGAGAGGTGTCGCGAGCGGGGGCGGGCGGGGAACGCTGGTCACCGCCACCCTCGGCGTCGGCGGGAGCCTGTGCTGCGCTGATGAAACGTCGCAGCGCTCGCAGAAGGTAATCAGGAGCGAGGCTTGGCGAGGAGGTCTCGTTTGCCATAAAGCGACTGCCGGCCGGCGACCAAGGTTGTGAGAACGAGCTCTGGGGGATCGAGGTTGTTGAAAGATGCCGTCTGAGAGTTGTCGAGGGAGGATGCTGGCAAAACCTCCGGGGCCACAGCGGCGGCAACGGCCGCGGCCCGCGGCGGCGCTGCGCAGAGATGCCGCCCAGAGCCGCTTACCGCCGCTCCCCTTGCGCCGCTTTGAGAGCATGCTAGTTGATTACTTGGTGGTACAGTCGGCCTGTGGGAGGATAAGGCAGCGGCAGGAACGAGGCAAGGGGAGGCTTGGCAGATTGGCAGAGAACGTGCAGTCACCGAGTGCGATCGGGGGATGGGGTGGTGTGTGTGGGGGTGGGGTGGGGTGGGGGGTGGGGGGTGGGGGGGGGGGGGGGGGGGGGGGGGGAACCACGCAGTCGCACCTCGGGCTAGGAGGGGCGGCGCTGCATGCATCGCCATTTAGTAGAAGTACTACGGAAAAGAAAGGAGAGAGGAGGATACCTGTTTCGGGGGGGCAGAAGGGCAGGGGGAGAGGCGAGCCGTGGGCGGCAAACAGGAGGCACGCGACGGGAAGGCGGTGCGCGCCCGCAGATGGAAAGAGGGGTGGGGTGGGGCGGCTACACCGTTGGGCAGATGAGGGGATTGGAAGGCCAATGCTGCAGATGATGAGGGAAGATGGAGGGAAAGGTTGACCATGCTGCTTTAACTGGGAGAAGCAGAGCAAGGGAAGTGGGTGGGCTGCACGACGGGGCGCCCCGGGCGTTCAGCGGCCGCCCGGGGCTGCGGGCGGCCCGGCGGCGCCCCCCACTGCAGGCGCGCCGCCGCTGCTCACGCACTGCAGCAGGCTGACCAGCATGCGTATGCTCAGGTTTGGCTTGAGGTCGAAGGAAGGCATGATCTGCGGCAGCAGGGTCGGTGAGGAGAGGGACCGGCCGGGTCTGGCGCTGGCTTCTCCCCAAGGGGATGTGTGCGGCGGCGGATGTGGCTGTACGTGAGATCGCATCACGCAAGCAGAGCACTCATCAGCGCCAGCGCCAGCAGCGGCAGCGGCAGCGGCAGCAGCAGCGGTGTCCGCAGCGGGCTGCGGCGGCAGCCCGCGACCCAGCCCCTCACATGGTCCGTGGTTGGGGAGTGGATGGAGTGCTGCAGCCAGCGCAGGATGTTGCGGCGCTCGTACGTGTGCCCGTCTGCTGCCACCACTGGGTCCTCCATGGGGGCCTGGCACAGCAGGTGTGTGGCGGAGGGGGCCAGGGCACGTGAGTGGATGCGACGCGATTCATGGCGGTCAGCAGGCACATTCTGCAAGCCAGGGGTACATTAGCAGCCACCCGGTGCACGTGCGTGGATCCCGCGCTCACCCGAGAGAGCGGGCACACAGCCAGCTCGGCCATAGCCGCCAGCGCAGCGCGCTCGAGGGACGCCTGCTGCTGCGGCGGCGGCGGCGGCTGCCGCCCCAGCTGAGGCTGCTGTGCCTGCTGCTGTTGTGCCTGCAGCGGCGGCGGGTTCAGCGGCTTCTGCTGCTGCCCGAGCGATGTCCGCATCTGCTGCAGCCGCTCCCGCCCCACTGTCTGCTGCTGCTGCGGCTGGCGGCGGCGGCGGCGGTGGCGGCGGCGCCGCCGCCGCCGCGTGCGCCAGGTACTCCTGTTGCGCCTGCTGCAGCCGCCACAGCTGCTGGTGATGCCGCTGGCGGTTCGTCCGGGAGGCCAGCGAGCCGCAGCTCTTAAGCTCCTCCTCGTCATCCCCCTCCCCTTCAGTGCCCTCCTCAGGCAGCCCTCCTGCGCCTTCCTCCTCCTCCTTCTGGTGCTCCTCCTCTTCCTCCTCCTCCTCTTCCTCGTCTTCGTCCTCATCCCTGCTACAAAGGCATCGGGGCAGGCTGAGGGGGTTTGAGGAGGCTCAGCACGCGCCCAGCTCCAGCGACACACGTGGCTTGAAAGCAAGGGGAAGCAGCCCCCGGCGCAGCCACACCCGGGCCCGGCAGTCTGCTCTCGAGCTGCCCGCACCTCTCCTCCAGTTCAACTGACGCGTCGAGCGGCAGGTGTCGGACCGGCGAAGGCGAAGTTCTATGGGCTCCAGGCGGGGCTGGGCGCGGCGCGACAGCCTGTCGAAAGGCTTGCGCGGCGGCGCCGTGCGTCGGGGAAACGGCCAACGGCCTGGCCACCTCGTGCTCCTGCAGTGCCTGCTGCTGCTGCTGCTGCTGCTGCTGCTGCTGCTGCTGCTGCTGCTGCTGCTGCTGCTGCTGCTGCAAGAATCGGAATCCAGCGCGCGACCGCTGTTCGTGGTCCTGCCAGCCCGCCCGCGCTGCGGCGGCATGCTGCTGCTGCGACGGCGGCGGCTCGTGCTCCTGCAGCGGCGGTTGCTGCGGCCGCTCAGCAAGCTGGTGCTCGGTGCCACGATCCCGCTGCTGGCCACGCCCAGCATGCTGAGGCGCGCTGTGCAGAGCCGGGGTCGGCGAGTGCGGCACGCCGCTCCGTCACTGCTGCTGCTCTGGCAGGCACGGCTGCATGCCCTCTGCAGGCTGCTGCTCCGCAGCTGCAGCAGCGCCCGCAGCTGCAGCCGCTCCCGAAGCAGCTGCTGCAACGCCACATGCTGTGCCTGCTGTGCCTGCGCATCTGCCTGCCGTGGCCACGGGGCACCGTGCTGCTGCTGCTGCTGGTGCAGGAGCCGGGGGGGCGGCAGGCTGCTGTGGCGCTGCAGGCCGCTCAGGTGCCCTTGCAGCTCTGGCGCCCGCTGCACCACAGATGGCGCTGACAGGTGTTCTGCCTGAAGGGCTGCAAGCGGTGTCCACGGCTCCGCCGTGCCCTGCAGCGCCGGCGGTGCCGACAGCTGCTCTGCCTGAAGGGCTGCAGGCGCCGACAAAGCCTGCTCCTGCCCCTCTGCTTCGCCCAGATTGGCGACCGCAGACAGCGCTGCATATGCACCCGCCGCCGCCGCCGCTCGCTGCTGCTGCCGCCACTGCAGCCCCTGACGGCCGGTCTCGAAGGGCGGGGACAGCGCAGTGGTGCGCTGGCGCTTGGCAGGCGGCGGCGCCGCCGCTGCAGAGGCAAACGGACTGGCCCGCTGAAGTTCGTAGGCTGGCGCAGCAGCTGCTGCTGCCGCTTCGATACCCGCCGCCGCTGCCGCCGCCGCCGCTGCAGAGCCTGGTGGGTGCTCCCAGCGCGGCTGCTCTACCGGCGGCGAGTGCTGCGCCTGCGAGGCCGGTGTGAGCAGCTGCTGCGAAACCGCGGGGAGCGGCCGTTTGCGCTCCGGCCCAGCTGTAAAGCCAGCGACCTCCGGGTCGCCGCCGCCCGCCGGCGGGACGATGCCGCTGCGCTGCAGGCTGCCGCCCCGTTGCCAGATGGCTGAAGCGACCCTGTGGGGTTGCAGGGAGCCGCTGCTGCGGAGGGGCTGCAGGGAGCCGCTGCCCGAGTGCAGCTGCAGGGGGGGAGGGCAGCGAGGTAGGCTTGGTGGGGGTGCCATGGCGGCCTCCCCCGGGGGCCACGAGTGCACGGAGCGCCGCGACATGGCACCTGAAAACCAAGCACACTGTGCGCACAACAATGCGCTGCCCGTGCAGCCATGACAGGCACGCTGTGGTGCAAGGACATCGCACGCACACGTCTGCATGTCTCCTGCATGTGCTGCCAGGCCACAGCAGACCACAGGAGACCACAGCAGACGGGACCCCGACACCGCCGCTGCGCCCCACGTGCCTCCAGCAGGCTGTCGAGCTCTGAAGACACCAGGCGGCGTGCGACGGCCTCCTCCTCCGACCCGCACGACTCGAATTCTTCGCTCAGCAGCCGCCCCACCGCGTGCAGGCGCGGCAGCAGCGTGCTGCTGTCGCAATACTCCTCCTGGTGGTGGGGGGCGAGGGGACGGGGGGCAGGGAGAAGGGGAGGCATGGAGGGCGCATGAGGGGCCGGGGGCCACGCGTTTTGCGGCGTCACATGTCGTGGGGAGAGGCGCGGCTTAGTACGAGAGGGGAGGGCTGGTCTGGCTGCTGCGTGCGCTTTGCGCATCAGCCCGGGCGGCAAGCGGGTGGCAGGAGGAGCCTGGGCGTTGTTTCGGCTGGGGTGTGGCAAGCTGCAGCGCGCTCTCAGCTTGAGGACGGTGTGCCTGTACAAACGCAGCGGCCGCCCAGGGGGAGGCCACGGCCCCCTGTGGGGTTCTGCCCGCGCCCGTGTGCTGCCCCCCCCTCCCCACACGCGAATGGCTGGTCGGGCAATGGACCTTTTTATTCCGAGTAGCGCCTTGCGCCTTGTGACCACCACTCCCGGCGTGGCGCTGTGAGCACGCGCGCCCGTTGCCGCGCGCACCCGTGAGGCGGCGGCGGCCCAGAGGCGGCGCTCGAGCGCGGCAGAGTGGTCCATCAGGAGTAGCGAGTTGGCGCCTGGGGTGCTGGTGAACAGCTGCCAGCTGCAGGGGGGGGGGATAAAGGGCGAGGTCCTGAGGTGGTGGAGTACGGGGACTGCAGCAGATTGTGGGAACAGCGTCACACGCCGACAGCTGCTCCACACTAGAAGCCTGGGCAGGACTGTCGTGCAGCCGGTACATACATGGACGCTCAGGCGCCCTCCAGACGCCCGGCGTCACTGAGCTACTGCGCAGGCCGCGGCACGTCCTTCGCCAGGAAAGAGCGGGCGGGAACAGCGCGACTCTTCCTAAAGATTACGAAAGCCAACAACTAGCTTCGTTTCGCTTTCCCGTCAGACCTACATGAGTTTTAGCACGTCCTGCCGCTCCTCGAGGCCAGCCAGCGCGGGGGGACACGCTGGTGGGCCGTGCATAGCGGGGTCTTCAGCCCGGCGCCCGCCTGCCGCACTCTGGCGCCGCGTGCATGCTCTGCAACGAGTGTTGCCAATGGCGTGAACAGGCTGCGTCAAGTTCTGACCGCTCCAGGCCAAGTGGGAGTCCAATCGGGCGCCATGCCATGCTGGCAGCAAAAATCATCCACAACATACTTTCAGTGCTGTGTCCGTCCAGGGCCCGCCTGAGATGCCTGAACAAGACATTGAGCAAGATGGAGGGCAGGAAAGTGAACGAAACATGTAGCTCCGCAAGCTGCTGCTGGCTGGGCTGGTGAACGTGCACATATTGTGCGTGCGGCGCCACCGTACCGAGGCGGCGGCGGCAGTTGGCGCTGCTGCGCTGATGACGCACGTGCTGCATTAATGTGCTAATGCATAAAGTTTGTCAACGTTGTGGCCATCGCACCGCTGCATAGGGGATCCCCGCTGATCTGCTGCATTGCGTCATGCGGTGGCCAGCAGTGACGTCAGGCGCACCGACACAGAGTTACATCCAACTGGCGGGCAGCGGTCCTCCTCTGTTGCACTGCTAACGATGATATACTGTAAGCATCTACGCGGGGTGAAGAAGCAGCGCAGGAGGCGGTTCGAAAGTACGACGCGCCTTTCGCTGCGGAGTTACCACCCCTGTCGTGGTTTCAGTTGCACTCGGCAGGCGCGACGGCCCGCGCCACTCTCGTTGCCGCCGCCGCTGCCCCCGCCGCCGCCACCGCCGCCGCCACCGCCGCCGCTGCCACCGCCATGCCAACTGCATGGCCATGGCCTGACTGCGTGTCGGCGCCACTGCCTTGACCTTCTTTCCAGCTGCCTCGATTCCCGGACCTCGCGTGCTGGCGGGCCAACTCTCAGATGCTTACAGGTGTCACCGGCGGCGCACACGGTGCCAGGAGCGCAGGCTATGCACGCTGCTGATACCAAACACTAGACAGGCGCGCCTGCGGTGCTTGCCAGCAGCAGCTGGCCGGCGTAGTAACTTGGCAGCCCCCAGGCCTTGTTGGCAAGGCTGCCGCCTTTGAACCGGTCCACCGCCACGGCGACGTCGGACAGAAGGAACAGCACCGCGCCGGTAAGGCGCGCCGCCGCTGCTCGCCGTCGCCGCCGCCGCTTCGCCTGCCGCGCCGCAGGCGGCGCTGCTGCCACCGCTGCAACTGCCTGCCCCGGTGCCCACTGCGCTGGTAACGGCCACTTGGCTGCCGGTGCGGCTGCCGGTGCCGCCGTCGCATGCGGTGCGGCAAGCGCCGCCGCAGCTGCCACCATGAGAGTTAGGACGGCCAAGTAGGCGATCACCGGCAGGCGCATGGGGGGAGGCACCCCCGGCCACAGCCAGCGCCGCACCGCTTCTACCGGCGCCGCCAAGGCGGTGGCCGCCCTCAGCGTGGGCCCTGGGCGGGCACCTGCACTCGCGAACGCTGCAATGTATGCCACGTGCCCCGCCAGGAAGGCCGACAGCCCAGCGAGAAAGGCGGCGTCGCTGGCGCCGAGCAGCGCCAGGTCGCCTGCAAAGCACAGCAGCGCTGCCGCCAGCAGCCAGCAGGCGTGTGGACGCAGGCTGCCCGCTCGGCCGCCCTTGCTGCCGCCGCTGCTGGGACGTTCTCCTGCTGCTGCCGATGCTGCTGCCAGCCACACAAAGCCTGCCGATGCAAGGCATTTGGCAAGGGCCCTGCAGACTTGTGCGTGGGCGGCCTCGCTGGCGAGCAGGCCGGCGCATGCTGAGGCTGTGAGGGCTGCCGGGGCGGCGTACGCGCGGCTGTCACGTGCTGCCGACATGCCGACGTCGCAGACCGCACAACCTGGCTGTTGCGATTAAGCCGGTGGCAAAAAGCCTGCAACAAGAAGAGCGCCGGTGGAGCCCTGGAGATACAAGGTCTACATGCAAAAGAAATTGTGTCGCAAACAGTTTGGCAACTTTGCGCGCTCAATAAGGGGCGGCAACTGGCGGCGGGAGCGGCAGGCAGCGGCACTTGCGGCGGCACCAACGGCCCTTCCACCGCCAACCGCCAACCGTTCACAATCGCCTAAGCTTCGCACTCACTATCGCTCAAGCATGCTTACCTGGGGTGTGGAGGGCGGAGGCAGGTGCCGGGCAAGCGCGGGTCTTCCTGCCGAACGCTCGCCTCTGCTAATGGTGGCCTCCGAGCGCGTGGAGACTGTGGCGAGCAGAGCATGCGACGGTGGGGCTGGCGCAGCGCCCAGCGGGTTCACGCCGCGCATGCTGCCCGCCGCCAGCTGCGCTGAGCGAGGGCAGTGGATGACTCTCCAGCTCTCCTTGCGCCCTCCTCCTTCCCCCGCGCCCTGGCAGGCGCCGCCACCAACTGTCGTGAGATTCGCGCGGGCCACGGGAGAGGATGGAGCTCATGCATGCACGTTTTCCAGCTGCGGCGCGCGCCGCAGTCGCCGCCGTCCTCGCCTGCTTGCTGGCCACCTGCCGGGCGCAGCCCACCACCACGCAGCCACAGGCGAGCAGGGTGGGGCGGATGGGGCGCGCGAGGCAGCTCGGCAGGCGCCCACCGAGGGTTTGCCGCCGATACGCGTCAGCGCTCCCGCCGGCGCACCGGCCGGTCACTCGTCACTCGCCCCACACCGAGTGTCAGCTGTCGCCTTTCCACGGCTTCCTCTCTTTTTCTGCCTCGCCGGAAACGTGTAACGTGGCAAGAGCGCGCCCACGACGAGGGCAAGTGTGCGCTACATGGGTGGCCCACTTGGACATGCCAAGAAGTGTCACCCCGGCATCGTGCGCCGGCCATCTCATCTCTGCGCCACCCAGCGCTACTCCAGGGCTACTCCCTTCAGGGCTACACGCCCCGCCCGCCCCTCCAGGTCTCCCTTCAGATGCAGCAACAGGCACACACAAACCTTTCAGCGCTGCACGCCGCGACAACCCCCAACGCGGCGCAAACCACGCACGCACCCCGCCGGTCGCCGCCCAATCCCTCTCCTCTCCCTGCTTCTCTCGAGAGAAGCCCTCCTCCCTGCCTCTCCTGGGCTTCATCACAGTACTGGTGGCGGGCAACCGTTTCATCTCTCCGAGGCAGCTCGGGCCGCAACACGCTCTGCCTGTCTTTCTCTCTTTCCCCCTCCCTTGGAGCGCCGCGCCCCGGAGCTGGCCTCCCCACCCCCCGCCCACCCACCCGCCCCGGGCGGCACCCATCCATCCAGACATCCACCCGCCTTCCCTCGTGCCGCCTGTGCTGCAGGGCTTCATCCGAGTGGCGGGCAACCAGTTCGTGGACGACACGTGCGCCGAGTTCCGCTTAGCCGGTGAGTGGGCGGTGCTGCGGGTGTCTGGCTGGCTGGGAGGCTGCCAACCCTGGGAGGAGGCCAGTGGGTGGGAGGTTGGATGGATCGGGAGGATGTGTGGAGGGGTGTGGGTAGTTGCTGGTGGGGTGTGAAAGAGGCAGCACGCCCGTGGCATGGTGCCGCCGCGGCCGCTGCGAGGCAGTCGCGCTGGAAGCCCTGCCCCCTGCCTGGTCAGACGCGGGCGGGCCAGCATCAGCCTGATCTGACGCCGCCCTGCTCGGTGCCACCACAGAGGGCGTGACCGACCCTCCTGACGCTGCTCCGACCCTGCCCTCCCCACGCGCAGGCTGGAACGGGTGGCTGCTGCTGCGCCAAGCTGCCCAGAACCCTGATTCTATTTCAGACACGTTCAAGCTTGCGCAGGCAAGCGGCGGCGGGAGGGAGGCTGCAACTGGCGGTGTGGGCGAGACAGGTGGCAAGGGCTGGCAGCGCACCTGCCTTCACGACAGCTTCAGCCGGCGGCACATCCCTGCTACGTAGCTGCCTCTAGGGCATCTGACGAGACGTCGCCCACCCCCGGTGCACTCCACACGCCGCCACGGGCCCCCTCACCCGCTTCTCAAACTGACGATCTGTTCGATTCTTGTTCAATGACAGCACCCTATGATTGTGCTTTGCTGTCGGTGGTTCACTCCGGTGCTTATGTGTTTTTGTCCCATGAGACCTCTGCTGGCTCCCCGTGGACTTCAAATGCGATTGATTGATTGATTGATTGTCACTGCAGGAGAACAACCTGAATGTGATGCGCTTCTTCGTCGACGACAGCGACGGCCCGCCCGCCTTCTTGACGGGGCCAGGTGAGGACTCTGGGCAGCCTCTGGGCAGCCTCCAGTAGGCAGCCACTGCTGCCGCACGCACGCACGCACGCACGCACGCACGCACGCACGCACAACCCGCTTCAGTGGGGGCCACTGGCGGCCATGCTGCTGGTCGCGTAAGAACCGTCGCTGCCACCGCCCGGCTGCTGCTGCTCCGCCGTTGCACCAGCCCGCCTTAACATGTCCCTTCTGCCCAACTCGCTCGTCCGCACGCAGACAAAATTGACGAGCAGGGCGGCAAGGCACTCGACTTCATCATCGCCGAGGTGTGGGAACAGCGAGGAGGAGGTCTGTGATGGTGCCAGGCATAGCCGTCCAGCGAGCGCTCTGTGTCGCCGCCAGCAGGCACAGCCCTGGGTGTCTGCTCTCTGCCGAGTGGTGGACGCCGACGACCCCCCACTCCTGCCCCTGCCCCCCTGCAGGCCGGCAAGTTCGGCATCCGCCTCACCATCAACCTGCTCAACCTGTGGAAACCAGCCAACGGCGTGCCCAGCTTTGAGAAGTGGTGTGTGGTGTGACAGCGGCTGTCGCTTGCAGCAGTGCCGGCGGCTGCGCTGCTGTCAGCCGAAGAAGCTCCGGAGGCACGCCACTGGAGCCAGGCAGCCGCAGCGGAGCGGCTAGCTCCCTTGCACTGTTGCTCCCTGCTGGTCGTGCCGATTTGTGTGCCGCATGTCTGCTGGTCTCCTCCCAAACCCTCTCCAGGTGCGGCACCGAAGGCAGCCAGGCCAGGCCCCGTCCCGACCTGGAGCCCCCGGTAAGGCCATGCCGCGCTGCGCTGCGCTGCGCTGCGCTGTGCTGCGCTGAAGGGGGGCGTCCTCACGCTGCGCTGGCGCCGCCGCAGCACGATGCTCCTGCAGGCAGGCGCACCGGCATGCATCACGCTGGCGCGGTGGGCACAGCGGGCACAGCATCGCATGCAGTCCCACCAGCAGCGGCGCGCGCGGACCTCAGGTCCCGACCCGCACCTGCCCTCAGGGTCCGCCTGGCCCCCACGCACCCTGCAGGGCCTCAACGTCACCCCCGACCAGCGCCTGCAGCAGCCCTACGACTGGCTGATGCTGCCCAAGTGCAGAGATCAGGTTCGTGCGTGGATTGGACAGCTGGCTGCTGAACTTTGCATTGTAGAGTTCTGCTCTCCCCCCTCCCCCCACCCTCAGTGCAGTCAAAGCAGTACTTCTCCGTGCTGATCAGATCCCTGTACTGCTCCGGCTGTCGCTTGTACCGCCCCTGCAGGTCAAGCAGTACTTTTCCATGCTGGTCGGCCGGGTCAACACCGTCACCGGCGTGGCATACAGGGATGACCCCACCATCATGAGCTGGGTGCGCTTTCCACGCGTGGCACTGCTCAGCAGTGCTGCCCAGTGCTGCCTGTCCCCCGCATTGTTGTGCGCATCGTGTGCAGCGCCGCACGGCGCAGAGAGCGGCAGCAGCACCCCTCCAGCATGCTAGCGTGTCCGCGCCCGCCAGCAGGCATGTGCCAGCATGCACATGTCCATTCATATCCCGAGCGTCTCCACCCCTGCTGCTCCCTCCACAGAACCTCCTCAACGAGCCTCGCTGCAAGTACTGCGGCACCGAGGCCATCGACAGCTGGTACGGCGACATGGCGGCACACCTCAAGGTACTGGCTGCTGACCGCTTGCTTCGCTGCTGCTGTTGCTGCTGCTGCTGCTGCTGCTGCCGCTGCTGCCGCTGCTGCCGCTGCTGCCGCTGCTGCTGCTGTGCTGCTGCTGCTGCTGCTGCTGCTGCTGCTGCTGCTGTCGATGCCACCACCAGCGCAGGCGACCACCTTGACCTGATCCTGCCTATGCAGAGCGTGGACCCCAATCACATGGTCACTACCGGGCAGGAGGGGTTCTTCGCGGAGGGCGACCCCCTGGAACGTAAGTGCCAGGGCAGCGCCCAACCCCCCCCTCCCCACACTCAAAAGGGCTCGCTGTAATGCGTTCACACGGCAGCGTCGGCGACGACTGTGGCAGCCAGGGTGGAAGCTTGACACAACAGGCCCAACTGCCCTGCGCACTCGTAGTACGATCCCCAACCGTCCGTAGTACGATCCCCAACCGTCATTGCTTGCGCACTTTCGTTCCACCGCAGGCTTCAACCCGGGCGGCAAGTCCGACGGCAACCCAAGCCTGTGGGGCCCCCGCTCCGGCCAGGACTTCCGTGCCAACCACGCGTGAGGAGCTGCTGCCGCTGTTGGTGCTGGCCCTGCAGCCGCCGCTGGTGGTGCTGCCGCCGCTGGTGGTGCTGCTGCTGGTGCTGCCGCCGCCGCCGACGACGGTGGTCATCTTTTGTTGCACCCTCCATGCAGGCACGCGGCCATCGACTACGCAGTGATCCATATGTGGCCGGACAACTGGCGCGAGCCCAACTACGACATCAACTGGGCCCGCGACTGGATCACTTCTCACGCGCAGGCGCGCGCATGGACGGCAGCTGGCGGTGGGGCGTCGGTGCGGCGCCGACAAACCTTGGGCCCTCAAAACGATGGTGCTCTCGTCTTGCCCCCACCCCCTGTGCTCAACCACAGGCCGCGGCCGAGATCGGCAAGCCACTTGTGCTTGAGGAGTTTGGCAAGGAGGCGTCCGAGGGGCAGATCACCTCCGTGCGGGATCCCTGGTGAGCTGGAGGCAGATGTGATGTAATTGATGACATGTAATTGACTCTAAGCAGGAGCGGCGAGCTCGGGCACGCAAGCGCTGGTGCCCTCCTGCTCCGCTTAGCTCCGCCCGCCCAAAGTCGAGGGCCGTCTGCTGTGCTGGCCTGCCCTGTTTTTGAGAACAGTTTGGCTGCCGGTCTGCCTGACCCAGCGGCAGGACGACAGACGCCGGTCATGCCTCGGTCGGCGCTGGTTGTACGTACCGTAAACTTCCCCCCCCCTCCTGCAGGTACCAGATGGTGCATGGCCTGGTTGAGGACAGCCTGGCGACCGGCGGCTCCCTGCGTGCCGCCCTCTTCTGGTGGGTGGTGCCCCCGACTCTGGTACTGGTACTGGTACTGGTACTAATACCGGTACTGCAATGTTGCCTGCCTGCACTGCAGCGCAGGGGAGGGAATGGTGGTCACCTGCTTTGCTGGGTGCCTGAAAGCAGCTGTGTGCAGGGGGTGGTTGGCTGCGGTGGGGCACGCGCTTCGGGGGGCAGGAAGGCGGGCTGGGAAGTGAAGAGCCGGCACACGTGCCGGGCCCGACAACTGGGCATGCGGTGATGTTTACCATGCGCCTCTCCCCCCCGCCGCTCCTCTCCAACAACCGCAGGCAGTGGGACGGCACATGGAGCCCAATGGGCAACCGCCCAGAGACCTCAAACCACGTGCATGTGGTGAGTCCGGGAGGGGCTGTGCTGTATGTGCTCGGCGGGCGACGGCGTCGGCGACACTTTTGTTTGCATTGTGAGCCGGAAACACAGCCCGGGGCACGGCATGGCATAGACCGGAGAAGCCAGCAGAGGAGACCACCATGTGTGGCTGGAGGGGGGCTGATCGGCTCGGCCCCATGCCTGCGACGCTTTGCCACCCACGCCCACTGCCCGCCACCGTGGCCACACTGCATCCGGGATGTCTCGGACTGCCACCCTAGGCCTTCGCCTGCCTGCCTGCCTGCCGGCGGCAGTGACTGCAGGACACCACTTTCACAGCGTACATTGACCGGCTTCTGCCTTCCTCACTGTGCATTCCACCCTTCACCTTCCTGCCTGCAGGACGACACCACCTTCACCGCCCACATCAAACCCTTTGCCAAGAGCATGGCTGAGGGCCCGCGCGCGGCGGTGCCCGGCTGCACCCCCCGCACCGGCCCAGCTGAGCCCGTGGTGCAAAGCTTCGAGGGCGACAAGCCGGCGGCCAAGGCTGGCCGCAAGCTGCTGGCCTGAGTGGCGGGCGACCTGCAATAGCAGCGACGATGCCAGCAGCAGCGCCGGCAGCAGCGCCGGCAGCAGGTGCAGCGTTCCGCCGCCGCCGCTGCCGTCGCCGGCTCGCAGCAGCGGCACCTGTCTCTGGGAACCTCTTTGAGCCTGCAGCTGCCGGCGAGCGAGCCGGTGCAGCGTCAACAGCAACTACTGCACATCCTAGCACAGACTAGCCAGCAGCACATTTATAGTGCAGTGGCACGCCGCTGCCGCCCGCGCCTTCGCTCGTCATCTTCTCCCGCCCGCCCCCACTTCCGCATCACTATCCCAACGCTGTGCACCGCTCCACTTCAAGCCCTGCGCACTTTTCACTGCACACTTGCGACACTCCGCTGTGCACATGCTGTCACCCACCCTCAGACCCCCATGCACATCGTGTTTCCACCCACCCACCTACCCACCTACCCACATGCACGCCGTGTTCCCTCACACCCAACTGACCACTTGCACATCCACCACACCCACATGCACCGTGTTCCCTCCCACCCACCCACATATCCACTTGCACATTCTCCACCCCACGCCCCACACCCCGTTGCACACTTTTCCCACCACCTCCTTGCGCACTTTTCAATCCCACTCCGCCACTGCACAAATCCCTCCACCCACCAACCGCACACTTGTCGCGTGCACCGGTCACTGGTCATTGCAGTACTTCCCACTCTGCCTGCATAGCGCAAGTGCTCAAAGCCGCTTCCTCTTGCCCCTGCTTGCATGCATGCCTTTCCCAAGATAAGTTAAAAGTTACACGTGCGATGCGCCGCACCCGCCCGCGCGGCGCGCTCTCGCAAGGCCCCCTCTCCATCAAGATTGTCTATCCTGCGATCCGCCGGCGCTCGGTTTGCGCGCTACTAGCTAGGCTAGCTTGCTGGCTTCATATGCGCACTGTAGCTTCATCTGCGCACCGTGCGCCTTGAATGCACACCCTGCCCGATCAAACTATGATGCTTCCCCCCCGCCGCCGCTCGATTTGCGCGAAGCAAATCCGTTGCTTTCATCTGTACATGAACGCACCTCTGCCTGTGTAAAGCCTCTGATGATCTAAACCCGACCAAGCATGCTTGCGAGCGGGGCCGCCTGGACTGATTCAAACGCAGGGCCAGCGGCTGCAAACACCAGGACGGCGGTCACCACCAAAGCCACCCTTCCTGCCTGCACAACCTCTTTGCCTGCACAACAAAAAAGTTCTTTGTTCAAACCCACGCCACCGCGCCACCCCGGGTGCGCTTCGACAGCAGTACCAGCGTGCACCCCGCACCTGGCAGTTCTCGCTTTACACACAGACGAGGGCGGGTACCAGTGGGACATGAAAGAATGCGCAAGCGTTGGGGAGGGGGCGGGGGGCGGAGGGGGATGGGGGAGGGTTGGTTGAGCGCACCGGGGAGGCGGGCTCCGAGAGCGCAGGGCGGGTTCGGTCGTTCTGTGTGTGGTGTCGGTCTCTGCGGTGTGCAACGCGCTGTCCCTCGAGAAAATGCATGTTGCAAGATGTGGCGCGTGCCAGCGGGAGCCAGGTCCCTGCGCACCCAGCAAGCGGCACGCTGTCGGCTGCCGCCTGCCGGGCCGCGCCGCGCCGAAGAGCTGCGTCGCAGGACGCACCACGCCGACGCGCGCCGCTCAACCGCGGCGCTCAACGTTGCCGCGCTTCAAGCGCTGGCCCGCGTGGAGTCAAAGGTCTCCTTGATCTTGTCCATGAAAGGCTCTGTGTTCATGTACTGGTCGGGGGTGACCTGCAGCAGGCAAAGCAGGCAAAGCAGGCAGCAGGCAGCAGGCAGCAGGCAGGGGTTCAGCGGAGTCGGCGTGACGGCGGCAGGGGAGGCCCGGCAGGGGCGGCAGGGGCGGCAGGGGCGGCAGGGGCGGCAGGGGCGGGGCCTTGGCGGCGGTCGCACACCACGGTCGCACACCACACCGCTGCGTTGCACCCCTTGCATTCACCAATCACAAGTGATCGATCAACCAGTCCCACATTTAAAGCTTACTTCTTCCTCTCTTGCAGTGGTTCCATGCACACACAATTTGTGCAGGTCCTCCACTCCACACCATGGCATCGCACAAGGGGAGGTGGAGCACACACCACACAAGACGCATGCCCCTGCCGCGCACCTTTGTGGTGCCGTGCACGCAGATCGCCAGGTCCTTGGTGAAGTGCCCCTGCTCCACCGTCTTGATGACAGCGGCCTCCATGTTGCCGCAGAACTTGAGCAGTTCTGCGGCAGTACCAGGGCGGAAGAATAATGGAGGGGAGGGGAGTGAAACCAGGTCGCCGCTGCAGAGCTCGAGCAGCTTTGAGACAGCACAGAACAACAAAGGTGGGTACACAGAAGAAGCCAAGGGGGGTCGGAAGGTGGAACCATAGGGTGGGTTGGGAGGGCCGCCGGGGCAAAGGGTGGCCGCCGCCGCCACAGCACGCCGCTGCTGCTGCCGCAGCTGCGGCAGCACCGGCACCGGCAGCAGCAGCAGCAGCAGCAGCAGCAGCAGCGCTGCCAGAACGAGGGTGAGCAGCAACAACAACGCCAGCGACGCCAGCAAACGCACCATCGTTGCCGTCCAGTTTGGCGCGGTGCGCCAGGCCTCGGGTCCAAGCGAAGATGGAGGCGATGGGGTTGGTGGAGGTGGGGTTGCCCTTCTGGTACTCCCGCCAGTGCCGCGTAACCGTGCCTGCAGGGACCGGAATGGACGATTCACAGATGAGAAAATATTGTACGCTGCTTGCGTGCGCCCGTTGTCGCCGGAGAAAACGACGCGCGCTGCACATGCGACGCTGCCACCTGCAGCGTGCAGCCGGCGGGCGCGCCGCTGCCCTGCTCGCTGGCTGCGCCGCCGCCTCCTCGCTCGCTCCAACGCCAGCCAGCCCACCGCGGCACGTGCGCTGCGCTCTGACCACGCACCGTGCGCTGCCTCAGCCTCCACAGTGCGTCCGTCGGGAGTGATGAGCACAGAGGTCATGAGACCAAGGGAGCCGTAGCCCTGCACAGAAAAGAGCACGGGGGGGGGGGGGGGGGCGCTAGGCGCGCGATGCCGGCGAGCCTGTGTTGCTGCTGCGCCTGCGTCTGCTGCGCTGCCCCTGCTGCAGCGCCACGACCCTGCAGCTCCTCCCCATCAGCTCTCCCCAGCAAGCGCAGGCTCACCCGCGCCACAACATCCGAGACCCTAAACCCTAGCACGGCAGGTGCGGCAGTACTGTAGAAGCTGGGCGGAAGCTGGGCGGTACCTGCGCCACAATGTCCGACTGCACGTCCCCGTCGTAGTTCTTGCAGGCCCACACAAAGCCGCCCGAAGACTTGAGGCCCTGGGCCACCATGTCGTCGATCAGGCGGTGCTCGTACCCGCAGGGCGGCAGGCGGGGGGGGGGGGGGGGGGGTCAGGGGAGCAGGAGGGAGCGCAGGAGGGAGCGCAGGGGGTGCACTGGGGGCCGCCATGTAGCGAGGCGGCGGTGCTCACGCCTGCACATACTGAAGCAGCAGGGATGCACAGTGATGAAGCGCGGGTGGGGCGCATGGGAGGGGTGCACTTGAACAGGCCCAGCCGCCTCCGCTGGTAGAGCCCCCTTGGGCGTCGCCGCCAGACGGCGGCGGCGGCGAGCGTGGCGAGCAGGCACATCACCACGGGCGAGCCCCCCCCTGGCGGGTGGGTTTGGCCCAGGTGGGTGCTGCAGGCGAGCTCACCAGATGCCCAGGTTCTCAAACTGGCTCTGGTACTTGGTGCGGTAGATCTCGTCAAAGATCTGCAAAGGTTGACCAGCGGGTGGTTTGACCAGGCCGATTTGACCACAGAGTTTTACCGATGCAGGGCCAGGGGCATGGCCTGTGAGCGCGCGCGGCATAGTACACCAGGCGCTCGCAGGGGCAGGGGCGCGGACTGTGAGCGTTGAGCGCAGCGCGCCAGGCAGGGGCAGCACCGCCTCGACCGCACCCCCAAGCCACCCGGCCCAGCCGCAGCTGCAGCGGCGCCGCCCACGCGCCTGCATGAAACGTCCGTCGTACTTCTTCAGGATCGTGTTCTTGGTGGAGAGGTACAGCGGCCTGGCCAGGGGAGGCGAGTGAGGCGAGGCAGGGATGGGTGAGGGGGTGTGGCTATCAAACACGGGTGCAGCAATGACCTGCGATGAAGCAAAGGGACCGAAAGCGCACGAAAGCCGGCAGGAGGAGAGCCCCGTTGCAGCGCCCGCAAGCGCGCCAAACAGTGCAGCAAGCCCCAGACACGCCGCACGCAGCGCACGCAGCGCGGGGCTCACCACTTGCGGGAGGGCACACAGCACGCAGCACACAGCACGCAGCGCGCGCAGCGCGGGGCTCACCACTTGCGGGACAGCGCGTACTGGAAGCACGACTCTGCAAAGCCGCGGATGGACTCCTCTGTGTTGTACATCCCCATTCCCACGCCGGCGCCTGCAGCGCAACACAATGCCAGCCATGAGCAGACAGGCTCAGGTCAGAGTGATGCACTGGGCACGAGGCCAGCAGGGCGGCTTGTAAACAAGCATTCCACACACATGCACGCATGCACACATGTGCACCGAGCACGCACGCACACACGCAACTGCACGCGCATGCACGCCTGGCGTGCGCCCGCATGCATGCATGCTCATGCACGCAACAACACACGCACAGCATGCACGCACAGCTCACCCTTGAAGTCGTAGATGGTGTACTGCTTGGGCTTGCCGCCATCTGCAGGGCAGTGGGAGCGCCTGCGGGTGTCACACGGGAGGCCCATGCAGGCAGCGCCGCTGCCGCTGCTGCCGCCGCTGCTGCTGCTTTCACGTCACTGCAGGTGCCGGAGCTGGGGCTGCTGCCGATGCCACTGCTGCTGCTGCTGCTGCTGCTGCTGCCGGGGGCGCACATGCAGCTGCCGTGGCCGTGGCAGCCGGCCACGCACCAGCGGGGGTGAAGGTCATCTCCAGCTTGCCGGGGCCGTCCACCACGAAGTCGGTGGCCTTGTACTGGTCGCCGAAAGCGTGGCGCCCCACCACAATGGGCTTCTTCCAGCCGGGGACCCTGCAGGGCGAGGTGAGGTGGCGTGTGTGCGCGGGCGGTGGGGGCAGGACCGGGGCAGGCTGCGTGGCGGCGGCGGCGGCGGTGGCAGCACCAGCACCAGCACTGACCAGCGTCGGCCTTGCCAGAAGCCGCAGCAGCACAGCCCAGCCCGCATGCGCTCACAGGCGGGGGATGTTGTCTATGACGATGGGCTCCCGGAACACGGTGCCGTTGAGGATGTTGCGGATCGTGCCGTTGGGGCTCTTCCACATCTGCAGTGCGCACGCAGTCAGAAGGAGGAGGGGAACACGAGAGGGGCGTGTGAGCGTCGCTCCCAAGGCGAGGGGCCGGCGTGAAGGCAGCATTGCGGACGGTGCCGTTGGGGCTGTTCCCCACCTGCGTGTGCAACAGGTTGCAGCAGAACGGGCGTACAAGGAGAATCGGGAAGTTACTCGCAGCCTGAACTCCTTGCACCACCTGCTGCTGTGGCACTGCCTCCCCTGTCATGCTGCCCACCCATGCCCTGCTGACCATATGGCACCACCTTGCATTGGGCATTGGCCTAGGGCATTGGCCTAAGCCAACTGCAACGAAACAATATGTCTGCCCGCCGCACCTTCTTCAGGCCAAACTCCTTGACGCGCGCCTCGTCAGGGGTGATGGTGGCGCACTTGATGCCCACGTTGTACTTCTGCAGGGGGAGGGGATGATGTAAACAGGACGAAACAACCGATGCATCAGCAGTGCTGGTTGACTGTTCGCATGAGGTCGCCCCCCAGCAGCCGCAGCCACGCGACCGCACGCCGGCGGGGCGAGCGCCCCAGGCTTTGCTACGGCATGCTCCCCAGCGACCCCCGCCCGGCGCGCCTTGATCGCTTCTGCCGCGTCGATCGTGATTTGGTCGTCGGTCTGGTCGCGCGAGGGCAGCCCCAAGTCGAAGTACTTGATCTCCAGGTCCACATAGGGAAAGATGAGCTGCGGGGGGGAGCAAGATGACGGGACCAAAGATGACGGGACCAAAGATGACGGGACCAAAGATGACGGGACCAAAGATGACGGGACCAAAGATGACGGGACCAAGATGCTGGGACCACGGTTTAGAAGCGCGGGGATCCACCACGGCATGCCGCTCCCCAGCGGGCAGCATGCACCGGCGCGCGCCACCCCGGGCCCCGAGCCCCACAACTGGCGGTGGCTGCCTGCCCTGGCGCTCTCACCTTCTCCTTGATCTGGTTCCAGATCACCCTGCGCCGCAAAGGCAACACGGGGAGAGAGGGAGGCGCCTGGTCAGCTGGCAAGGCGGTGACACGGGTAGCAAGCACTGCACGCGCCATCCCCGTGCGACACCACTCTACACGACGCCACGCCATTCGCTGCACCACACGTTGCTACAAAGAGCGCATCGTGCCGCGTCATCTCCTCTCCAGGTGCTCAACTGCTGGGTTGGCCACCTTGATCCTGCCGCACTGCGCACTACACGCTGCTGCAGGAAACGCTGCACACAGCACCCACCGCGTCATCTCGTCGCCATCCAGGTCCACCACCGGGTTGGCCACCTTGATCTTGGCGCCCGCTGCCGCCGCCATGGTGCGCACGCCTGCGGTGATGGGACAGCGAGATGAGGTGAGAGGAGATGAGGGGATGAGGCGGGGCGACGCTGCTTATTGAGGCGTGGCGGGGAGGCAGCGACGAGGGCACACGGATGCGAGGCTGGGCGTGGTGTGGGCATGTGGAAGTGCTGGTTTGGCTGCCAGGCGTGCAGCCTCAACTGCTGCCAGGCGCAGGCCACGGCGCGGCGCGGAGCACCCGCCCAGCCGGGGGCCTGTGGCAGGAAGGGCGCAGGCAGCGGAAGCGGCGGCAGGCGGCGGCGGCGGCGGGCCTCGTGCCCGCTGCTGCACCCGCAGCAAGCTCGTGACCTACATCGTCCTCCGCTGCTTCCGAACAAGGCCGCGATGCGCTCAAGGGCGCAGAAACCCGAGGTGACACACCTCTTCGCCCACCTGGAGCGCATGCCGCCTTGTGCGGCCGTCATCGCCCCACCCAGGTCCCCAGCACCACCCACCGAGACTGCTTGCCGACGGGACCGCTGTTTTGGCCGCTCCGATCGCCGCTCCGCTGCTGACAACCCTGCCAAACTGCGCAGCAAGAGCTAGCATGCCAGGCCAACGCCGCACAACAGGAGGGCACGATCACGGCCAGCTGCAGCTACGCAGGAGTTCCACCTTTGCGCCCGAATCCAGCAAGACCGACGCAGCACGCTCGGCAGACCTCCTCGGCCAAATACGCGCTCACAACGCTAGCCCGACAACCTCTATCGCATCCTGTGCCTCTCTCGAGTCGAGACAGCCGCCATGGCCACGTCCAGCGCTCTTTGCAGCTCCAAAGCTCCAGCTCCAGCGGCGTCTCGTGCCGCCCCCTCGGCGCGCCCAAGCGCTTGGGTCTCACCTGCGCTGCACCAGATCGGCGCGCCGCGGGCTTCCGGCACCTGGGCGCCGCGGGGGGGCGCCTCGCAGCGCGGCCCGGCTCCCGCGCGTGCCTGGGGCCAGTTGAGGATGGAGCAGCACGGGGAGCCCGAGGATCACTTCCGCAGGTAACCGGAGGAGGTGTTGAGCCGACTACCACCTCGCAAGTGTCGCCGAGCGGTAGGCGTGCGACGTCGATCTGAGCGTACGCTTCGCTGCCATGTCTGCACAGCTGTACTCCTCTCAAGGCATGCTCGCGGAGTGGGGCGCACGATGGCGTGGTCCTGTGGGATGCAGGGCATGTGTGGGGAGCTGAAACCACACTTCCCTCGTCCCTCGCACTGCCCCGCCGCAGCCTCTTCTCTCTGCACTACATCCCCCCCAGCAACAACCCCGCGACCGCGTTCGACGCCCGGTGCGTGTGATCAGGGGCGCAGGGCAGGCAAGGCCGGCTTCGGCTGTGGTCGCAGGTCCGCGTGCACCGCGCTGCACCGCTCCCATCCGCCGCACTCACCCACCAACGCACGCCGGGAGTGCCATCCGTCCCCACTCGTCCCGCAGGGATGCTCTGGAGGCGTGCGGCGGGCTGTGGGGCGAGGAGCGGCGCGAGTGCCTGTCTGTCTTCGGGCTGGATGCAGGGCAGGTGGGTCGGGCCGGCGGCCGGGGGAGTTACGTGCGCGCTTGCCGGGTGCATGCGCAGGCAGTACCGCACGCTTGCGGACCTTTCTGCTCTGGTACGATGCACTCTGCTCTGTTCTGGTACGACGCGCGTGGCTGCCCCGCTGGAAGCGGCAACACGGCCGCACAGGCTCCGCATCAACCGGCAACAGCCTGGACCCCTCCTGTCAGCTCTGGTGCAGCAGGCAGCCATTTAACGCAGGTAAGTTGGGCAGCAGCTGCGCTGTGATGCGCGCTGCTCCTGCCGCCGCTCACGCTTTCCTTGCCCGACAGCCTGCCCTCTGTCCCACATTCTCGCTTTGCTTTGCACACTTCTCCGGCCTGCCTTGCGTTTCAATTGCGGTGTAACAACGCTCTACTGCAGCGGGCGAGACCAGGGGGCTTGGCTTGCGCGGACCCGACCATCCCCTCGCTCTCAGCAGCTTTTCCGGCGCGGCCTCGCGTCTCTAGAGACACTCTGTGGACCAGGTAACAAGTTCAAAGTGGCGCCGCTGCGCCTCCTGCAGCAGGCAGGCCAGGGGGTCGACCGGTGCAGGGGTCGACCCAGCACGCAACAAAGCGTCTTCGACAGCTCACACCCCAGCCGCGAGGCCGACACCTGGCGCAGCAGGCGCGCCGCCGATTCAGCCAGATTCCGGCAGATTCTGGTGGCAGAACTTGCCTTTCCCTGCCCCTCCTGATCTCACGTGGCTGCTGCACTTCGCTCGAAAGCATTACATGGCAGCGGCGGCGCTGCGGCGTTATGAGGGGGGAAGATACACGACATGGGGACAAAGGGATGATGACGCGAGGGGGTGCTCCGAAACCGGATGGCCAGATGGCCGACAGGGGCTGGGGCCTCCAACGAACTGAGGGCCGTTCAACAAAATGAGGGATGGAGGGACGGGCAGAGGGACGGGGGCGGAGTATCCATACAAAAAGGGAGGGGGGGTAGGGGGTGGGCGGCGGTGGCAGGTTCGGACGTGCGTGCTCGGTGGTCGAGAGGGACGGGGCCGCTGCGCATACTGGGGGTGGTCAAGTGGCAAACAGAGGGCAGGCAGGCGTGCTGGGAGAGAGGGAGTGGGATACAGGCGCAAGGAGGGGCATGCTGTGGGTCAGGAGGGAGTGGAAACAACGCAACGTGCCGCGGCACCGAAAAAGCGGCGGCATCATATCTCAAAACGCGGCGCCAGCGCGTGGGCAAAAAGAATGGCACAGGGAGGGCAGAGTGACGTGCGGCCGGCAGGAGGGCAGGCACGGAAAACCAGGGGGGCGGATGGGTTCGTTTCAGAGGGGTGGGTGAGCTGCAACAGGCGCTAACCAAAACAGGATACGGGCTTGTGGGCGAACGGTGGGCGCGTGCGGCACCACCGGGCGCGCCGAGCAGTGCCGGCGGCGACTGCGCGGCAGTCGCCGCGCGGGGCGGCGCTGTTTCGTTGGGAAGGGGAGGGGTACATTGATGCGGTGTCGGGTGGATGTGGATGTGTGCGTGTGCGTCTGGTGCGTCATGATGTGTCATGCCATCTTGGCGGGGTGGCCGCCGCCGAGGCGGCGGCGTGTGGGAGCCTGCCGCTACGCAGGGGAATGGCCCCTGCGTGCCGCTGGCTTGTGTTTTTTGGGGGTGGCGGGGGGAAGGGGGACGGACCGGCGTGCAATCCATAGCCCCTGCTGAGCTGCTGCGCTTGAGCTCGGCACCCCGTCGCGCAGCAGGGCTCAGCAGCGCTCCAAGCCGCGGTGAGAGGCCTCCTCTTCAGGGTCTGCAGGCCGGCAGGGGCAGGGATCGGCATGGTGAGGGGCCGCGGGCGGCGGGGTCGCCGGGGACGGCGCGGCATGGCGCGTCGGCGGCGGCACGCGTCGCTGCGGTGCCACACCTGCCGCACTTGCCCTCTCTCTACCCCACTGCCCATCCATTCGTGGCCTCCCCCTGCACATGCGGTCCACCGGCCTCTGCAGCGCCTTTGTGCCGCCCTTCAAGGTGCTCGCTCTGTTGCGCCCACCTGTGTCCTGGTTGAGCGCCGTCTCCAGCGCCATGACGGTGGTGTAAAAGGTGTCAACCTGCACGCAAGGTTGGGCATGATAGGCGGTTGATGCGGAGCCTGTGCGGCCGTGTTGCCGCTTCCAGCGGGGCAGCCACGCGCGTCGTACCAGAACAGAGCAGAGTGCATCGTACCAGAGCAGAAAGGTCCGCAAGCGTGCGGTACTGCCTGCGCATGCACCCGGCAAGCGCGCACGTAACTCCCCCGGCCGCCGGCCCGACCCACCTGCCCTGCATCCAGCCCGAAGACAGACAGGCACTCGCGCCGCTCCTCGCCCCACAGCCCGCCGCACGCCTCCAGAGCATCCCTGCGGGACGAGTGGGGACGGATGGCACTCCCGGCGTGCGTTGGTGGGTGAGTGCGGCGGATGGGAGCGGTGCAGCGCGGTGCACGCGGACCTGCGACCACAGCCGAAGCCGGCCTTGCCTGCCCTGCGCCCCTGATCACACGCACCGGGCGTCGAACGCGGTCGCGGGGTTGTTGCTGGGGGGGATGTAGTGCAGAGAGAAGAGGCTGCGGCGGGGCAGTGCGAGGGACGAGGGAAGTGTGGTTTCAGCTCCCCACACATGCCCTGCATCCCACAGGACCACGCCATCGTGCGCCCCACTCCGCGAGCATGCCTTGAGAGGAGTACAGCTGTGCAGACATGGCAGCGAAGCGTACGCTCAGATCGACGTCAGATCGACGTCGCACGCCTACCGCTCGGCGACACTTGCGAGGTGGTAGTCGGCTCAACACCTCCTCCGGTTACCTGCGGAAGTGATCCTCGGGCTCCCCGTGCTGCTCCATCCTCAACTGGCCCCAGGCACGCGCGGGAGCCGGGCCGCGCTGCGAGGCGCCCCCCCGCGGCGCCCAGGTGCCGGAAGCCCGCGGCGCGCCGATCTGGTGCAGCGCAGGTGAGACCCAAGCGCTTGGGCGCGCCGAGGGGGCGGCACGAGACGCCGCTGGAGCTGGAGCTTTGGAGCTGCAAAGAGCGCTGGACGTGGCCATGGCGGCTGTCTCGACTCGAGAGAGGCACAGGATGCGATAGAGGTTGTCGGGCTAGCGTTGTGAGCGCGTATTTGGCCGAGGAGGTCTGCCGAGCGTGCTGCGTCGGTCTTGCTGGATTCGGGCGCAAAGGTGGAACTCCTGCGTAGCTGCAGCTGGCCGTGATCGTGCCCTCCTGTTGTGCGGCGTTGGCCTGGCATGCTAGCTCTTGCTGCGCAGTTTGGCAGGGTTGTCAGCAGCGGAGCGGCGATCGGAGCGGCCAAAACAGCGGTCCCGTCGGCAAGCAGTCTCGGTGGGTGGTGCTGGGGACCTGGGTGGGGCGATGACGGCCGCACAAGGCGGCATGCGCTCCAGGTGGGCGAAGAGGTGTGTCACCTCGGGTTTCTGCGCCCTTGAGCGCATCGCGGCCTTGTTCGGAAGCAGCGGAGGACGATGTAGGTCACGAGCTTGCTGCGGGTGCAGCAGCGGGCACGAGGCCCGCCGCCGCCGCCGCCGCCTGCCGCCGCTTCCGCTGCCTGCGCCCTTCCTGCCACAGGCCCCCGGCTGGGCGGGTGCTCCGCGCCGCGCCGTGGCCTGCGCCTGGCAGCAGTTGAGGCTGCACGCCTGGCAGCCAAACCAGCACTTCCACATGCCCACACCACGCCCAGCCTCGCATCCGTGTGCCCTCGTCGCTGCCTCCCCGCCACGCCTCAATAAGCAGCGTCGCCCCGCCTCATCCCCTCATCTCCTCTCACCTCATCTCGCTGTCCCATCACCGCAGGCGTGCGCACCATGGCGGCGGCAGCGGGCGCCAAGATCAAGGTGGCCAACCCGGTGGTGGACCTGGATGGCGACGAGATGACGCGGTGGGTGCTGTGTGCAGCGTTTCCTGCAGCAGCGTGTAGTGCGCAGTGCGGCAGGATCAAGGTGGCCAACCCAGCAGTTGAGCACCTGGAGAGGAGATGACGCGGCACGATGTGCTCTTTGTAGCAACGTGTGGTGCAGCGAATGGCGTGGCGTCGTGTAGAGTGGTGTCGCACGGGGATGGCGCGTGCAGTGCTTGCTACCCGTGTCACCGCCTTGCCAGCTGACCAGGCGCCTCCCTCTCTCCCCGTGTTGCCTTTGCGGCGCAGGGTGATCTGGAACCAGATCAAGGAGAAGGTGAGAGCGCCAGGGCAGGCAGCCACCGCCAGTTGTGGGGCTCGGGGCCCGGGGTGGCGCGCGCCGGTGCATGCTGCCCGCTGGGGAGCGGCATGCCGTGGTGGATCCCCGCGCTTCTAAACCGTGGTCCCAGCATCTTGGTCCCGTCATCTTTGGTCCCGTCATCTTTGGTCCCGTCATCTTTGGTCCCGTCATCTTTGGTCCCGTCATCTTTGGTCCCGTCATCTTGCTCCCCCCCGCAGCTCATCTTTCCCTATGTGGACCTGGAGATCAAGTACTTCGACTTGGGGCTGCCCTCGCGCGACCAGACCGACGACCAAATCACGATCGACGCGGCAGAAGCGATCAAGGCGCGCCGGGCGGGGGTCGCTGGGGAGCATGCCGTAGCAAAGCCTGGGGCGCTCGCCCCGCCGGCGTGCGGTCGCGTGGCTGCGGCTGCTGGGGGGCGACCTCATGCGAACAGTCAACCAGCACTGCTGATGCATCGGTTGTTTCGTCCTGTTTACATCATCCCCTCCCCCTGCAGAAGTACAACGTGGGCATCAAGTGCGCCACCATCACCCCTGACGAGGCGCGCGTCAAGGAGTTTGGCCTGAAGAAGGTGCGGCGGGCAGACATATTGTTTCGTTGCAGTTGGCTTAGGCCAATGCCCTAGGCCAATGCCCAATGCAAGGTGGTGCCATATGGTCAGCAGGGCATGGGTGGGCAGCATGACAGGGGAGGCAGTGCCACAGCAGCAGGTGGTGCAAGGAGTTCAGGCTGCGAGTAACTTCCCGATTCTCCTTGTACGCCCGTTCTGCTGCAACCTGTTGCACACGCAGGTGGGGAACAGCCCCAACGGCACCGTCCGCAATGCTGCCTTCACGCCGGCCCCTCGCCTTGGGAGCGACGCTCACACGCCCCTCTCGTGTTCCCCTCCTCCTTCTGACTGCGTGCGCACTGCAGATGTGGAAGAGCCCCAACGGCACGATCCGCAACATCCTCAACGGCACCGTGTTCCGGGAGCCCATCGTCATAGACAACATCCCCCGCCTGTGAGCGCATGCGGGCTGGGCTGTGCTGCTGCGGCTTCTGGCAAGGCCGACGCTGGTCAGTGCTGGTGCTGGTGCTGCCACCGCCGCCGCCGCCGCCACGCAGCCTGCCCCGGTCCTGCCCCCACCGCCCGCGCACACACGCCACCTCACCTCGCCCTGCAGGGTCCCCGGCTGGAAGAAGCCCATTGTGGTGGGGCGCCACGCTTTCGGCGACCAGTACAAGGCCACCGACTTCGTGGTGGACGGCCCCGGCAAGCTGGAGATGACCTTCACCCCCGCTGGTGCGTGGCCGGCTGCCACGGCCACGGCAGCTGCATGTGCGCCCCCGGCAGCAGCAGCAGCAGCAGCAGCAGCAGTGGCATCGGCAGCAGCCCCAGCTCCGGCACCTGCAGTGACGTGAAAGCAGCAGCAGCGGCGGCAGCAGCGGCAGCGGCGCTGCCTGCATGGGCCTCCCGTGTGACACCCGCAGGCGCTCCCACTGCCCTGCAGATGGCGGCAAGCCCAAGCAGTACACCATCTACGACTTCAAGGGTGAGCTGTGCGTGCATGCTGTGCGTGTGTTGTTGCGTGCATGAGCATGCATGCATGCGGGCGCACGCCAGGCGTGCATGCGCGTGCAGTTGCGTGTGTGCGTGCGTGCTCGGTGCACATGTGTGCATGCGTGCATGTGTGTGGAATGCTTGTTTACAAGCCGCCCTGCTGGCCTCGTGCCCAGTGCATCACTCTGACCTGAGCCTGTCTGCTCATGGCTGGCATTGTGTTGCGCTGCAGGCGCCGGCGTGGGAATGGGGATGTACAACACAGAGGAGTCCATCCGCGGCTTTGCAGAGTCGTGCTTCCAGTACGCGCTGTCCCGCAAGTGGTGAGCCCCGCGCTGCGCGCGCTGCGTGCTGTGTGCTGCGTGCTGTGTGCCCTCCCGCAAGTGGTGAGCCCCGCGCTGCGTGCGCTGCGTGCGGCGTGTCTGGGGCTTGCTGCACTGTTTGGCGCGCTTGCGGGCGCTGCAACGGGGCTCTCCTCCTGCCGGCTTTCGTGCGCTTTCGGTCCCTTTGCTTCATCGCAGGTCATTGCTGCACCCGTGTTTGATAGCCACACCCCCTCACCCATCCCTGCCTCGCCTCACTCGCCTCCCCTGGCCAGGCCGCTGTACCTCTCCACCAAGAACACGATCCTGAAGAAGTACGACGGACGTTTCATGCAGGCGCGTGGGCGGCGCCGCTGCAGCTGCGGCTGGGCCGGGTGGCTTGGGGGTGCGGTCGAGGCGGTGCTGCCCCTGCCTGGCGCGCTGCGCTCAACGCTCACAGTCCGCGCCCCTGCCCCTGCGAGCGCCTGGTGTACTATGCCGCGCGCGCTCACAGGCCATGCCCCTGGCCCTGCATCGGTAAAACTCTGTGGTCAAATCGGCCTGGTCAAACCACCCGCTGGTCAACCTTTGCAGATCTTTGACGAGATCTACCGCACCAAGTACCAGAGCCAGTTTGAGAACCTGGGCATCTGGTGAGCTCGCCTGCAGCACCCACCTGGGCCAAACCCACCCGCCAGGGGGGGGCTCGCCCGTGGTGATGTGCCTGCTCGCCACGCTCGCCGCCGCCGCCGTCTGGCGGCGACGCCCAAGGGGGCTCTACCAGCGGAGGCGGCTGGGCCTGTTCAAGTGCACCCCTCCCATGCGCCCCACCCGCGCTTCATCACTGTGCATCCCTGCTGCTTCAGTATGTGCAGGCGTGAGCACCGCCGCCTCGCTACATGGCGGCCCCCAGTGCACCCCCTGCGCTCCCTCCTGCGCTCCCTCCTGCTCCCCTGACCCCCCCCCCCCCCCCCCCGCCTGCCGCCCTGCGGGTACGAGCACCGCCTGATCGACGACATGGTGGCCCAGGGCCTCAAGTCTTCGGGCGGCTTTGTGTGGGCCTGCAAGAACTACGACGGGGACGTGCAGTCGGACATTGTGGCGCAGGTACCGCCCAGCTTCCGCCCAGCTTCTACAGTACTGCCGCACCTGCCGTGCTAGGGTTTAGGGTCTCGGATGTTGTGGCGCGGGTGAGCCTGCGCTTGCTGGGGAGAGCTGATGGGGAGGAGCTGCAGGGTCGTGGCGCTGCAGCAGGGGCAGCGCAGCAGACGCAGGCGCAGCAGCAACACAGGCTCGCCGGCATCGCGCGCCTAGCGCCCCCCCCCCCCCCCCCCGTGCTCTTTTCTGTGCAGGGCTACGGCTCCCTTGGTCTCATGACCTCTGTGCTCATCACTCCCGACGGACGCACTGTGGAGGCTGAGGCAGCGCACGGTGCGTGGTCAGAGCGCAGCGCACGTGCCGCGGTGGGCTGGCTGGCGTTGGAGCGAGCGAGGAGGCGGCGGCGCAGCCAGCGAGCAGGGCAGCGGCGCGCCCGCCGGCTGCACGCTGCAGGTGGCAGCGTCGCATGTGCAGCGCGCGTCGTTTTCTCCGGCGACAACGGGCGCACGCAAGCAGCGTACAATATTTTCTCATCTGTGAATCGTCCATTCCGGTCCCTGCAGGCACGGTTACGCGGCACTGGCGGGAGTACCAGAAGGGCAACCCCACCTCCACCAACCCCATCGCCTCCATCTTCGCTTGGACCCGAGGCCTGGCGCACCGCGCCAAACTGGACGGCAACGATGGTGCGTTTGCTGGCGTCGCTGGCGTTGTTGTTGCTGCTCACCCTCGTTCTGGCAGCGCTGCTGCTGCTGCTGCTGCTGCTGCTGCTGCCGGTGCCGGTGCTGCCGCAGCTGCGGCAGCAGCAGCGGCGTGCTGTGGCGGCGGCGGCCACCCTTTGCCCCGGCGGCCCTCCCAACCCACCCTATGGTTCCACCTTCCGACCCCCCTTGGCTTCTTCTGTGTACCCACCTTTGTTGTTCTGTGCTGTCTCAAAGCTGCTCGAGCTCTGCAGCGGCGACCTGGTTTCACTCCCCTCCCCTCCATTATTCTTCCGCCCTGGTACTGCCGCAGAACTGCTCAAGTTCTGCGGCAACATGGAGGCCGCTGTCATCAAGACGGTGGAGCAGGGGCACTTCACCAAGGACCTGGCGATCTGCGTGCACGGCACCACAAAGGTGCGCGGCAGGGGCATGCGTCTTGTGTGGTGTGTGCTCCACCTCCCCTTGTGCGATGCCATGGTGTGGAGTGGAGGACCTGCACAAATTGTGTGTGCATGGAACCACTGCAAGAGAGGAAGAAGTAAGCTTTAAATGTGGGACTGGTTGATCGATCACTTGTGATTGGTGAATGCAAGGGGTGCAACGCAGCGGTGTGGTGTGCGACCGTGGTGTGCGACCGCCGCCAAGGCCCCGCCCCTGCCGCCCCTGCCGCCCCTGCCGCCCCTGCCGCCCCTGCCGGGCCTCCCCTGCCGCCGTCACGCCGACTCCGCTGAACCCCTGCCTGCTGCCTGCTGCCTGCTGCCTGCTTTGCCTGCTTTGCCTGCTGCAGGTCACCCCCGACCAGTACATGAACACAGAGCCTTTCATGGACAAGATCAAGGAGACCTTTGACTCCACGCGGGCCAGCGCTTGAAGCGCGGCAACGTTGAGCGCCGCGGTTGAGCGGCGCGCGTCGGCGTGGTGCGTCCTGCGACGCAGCTCTTCGGCGCGGCGCGGCCCGGCAGGCGGCAGCCGACAGCGTGCCGCTTGCTGGGTGCGCAGGGACCTGGCTCCCGCTGGCACGCGCCACATCTTGCAACATGCATTTTCTCGAGGGACAGCGCGTTGCACACCGCAGAGACCGACACCACACACAGAACGACCGAACCCGCCCTGCGCTCTCGGAGCCCGCCTCCCCGGTGCGCTCAACCAACCCTCCCCCATCCCCCTCCGCCCCCCGCCCCCTCCCCAACGCTTGCGCATTCTTTCATGTCCCACTGGTACCCGCCCTCGTCTGTGTGTAAAGCGAGAACTGCCAGGTGCGGGGTGCACGCTGGTACTGCTGTCGAAGCGCACCCGGGGTGGCGCGGTGGCGTGGGTTTGAACAAAGAACTTTTTTGTTGTGCAGGCAAAGAGGTTGTGCAGGCAGGAAGGGTGGCTTTGGTGGTGACCGCCGTCCTGGTGTTTGCAGCCGCTGGCCCTGCGTTTGAATCAGTCCAGGCGGCCCCGCTCGCAAGCATGCTTGGTCGGGTTTAGATCATCAGAGGCTTTACACAGGCAGAGGTGCGTTCATGTACAGATGAAAGCAACGGATTTGCTTCGCGCAAATCGAGCGGCGGCGGGGGGGAAGCATCATAGTTTGATCGGGCAGGGTGTGCATTCAAGGCGCACGGTGCGCAGATGAAGCTACAGTGCGCATATGAAGCCAGCAAGCTAGCCTAGCTAGTAGCGCGCAAACCGAGCGCCGGCGGATCGCAGGATAGACAATCTTGATGGAGAGGGGGCCTTGCGAGAGCGCGCCGCGCGGGCGGGTGCGGCGCATCGCACGTGTAACTTTTAACTTATCTTGGGAAAGGCATGCATGCAAGCAGGGGCAAGAGGAAGCGGCTTTGAGCACTTGCGCTATGCAGGCAGAGTGGGAAGTACTGCAATGACCAGTGACCGGTGCACGCGACAAGTGTGCGGTTGGTGGGTGGAGGGATTTGTGCAGTGGCGGAGTGGGATTGAAAAGTGCGCAAGGAGGTGGTGGGAAAAGTGTGCAACGGGGTGTGGGGCGTGGGGTGGAGAATGTGCAAGTGGATATGTGGGTGGGTGGGAGGGAACACGGTGCATGTGGGTGTGGTGGATGTGCAAGTGGTCAGTTGGGTGTGAGGGAACACGGCGTGCATGTGGGTAGGTGGGTAGGTGGGTGGGTGGAAACACGATGTGCATGGGGGTCTGAGGGTGGGTGACAGCATGTGCACAGCGGAGTGTCGCAAGTGTGCAGTGAAAAGTGCGCAGGGCTTGAAGTGGAGCGGTGCACAGCGTTGGGATAGTGATGCGGAAGTGGGGGCGGGCGGGAGAAGATGACGAGCGAAGGCGCGGGCGGCAGCGGCGTGCCACTGCACTATAAATGTGCTGCTGGCTAGTCTGTGCTAGGATGTGCAGTAGTTGCTGTTGACGCTGCACCGGCTCGCTCGCCGGCAGCTGCAGGCTCAAAGAGGTTCCCAGAGACAGGTGCCGCTGCTGCGAGCCGGCGACGGCAGCGGCGGCGGCGGAACGCTGCACCTGCTGCCGGCGCTGCTGCCGGCGCTGCTGCTGGCATCGTCGCTGCTATTGCAGGTCGCCCGCCACTCAGGCCAGCAGCTTGCGGCCAGCCTTGGCCGCCGGCTTGTCGCCCTCGAAGCTTTGCACCACGGGCTCAGCTGGGCCGGTGCGGGGGGTGCAGCCGGGCACCGCCGCGCGCGGGCCCTCAGCCATGCTCTTGGCAAAGGGTTTGATGTGGGCGGTGAAGGTGGTGTCGTCCTGCAGGCAGGAAGGTGAAGGGTGGAATGCACAGTGAGGAAGGCAGAAGCCGGTCAATGTACGCTGTGAAAGTGGTGTCCTGCAGTCACTGCCGCCGGCAGGCAGGCAGGCAGGCGAAGGCCTAGGGTGGCAGTCCGAGACATCCCGGATGCAGTGTGGCCACGGTGGCGGGCAGTGGGCGTGGGTGGCAAAGCGTCGCAGGCATGGGGCCGAGCCGATCAGCCCCCCTCCAGCCACACATGGTGGTCTCCTCTGCTGGCTTCTCCGGTCTATGCCATGCCGTGCCCCGGGCTGTGTTTCCGGCTCACAATGCAAACAAAAGTGTCGCCGACGCCGTCGCCCGCCGAGCACATACAGCACAGCCCCTCCCGGACTCACCACATGCACGTGGTTTGAGGTCTCTGGGCGGTTGCCCATTGGGCTCCATGTGCCGTCCCACTGCCTGCGGTTGTTGGAGAGGAGCGGCGGGGGGGAGAGGCGCATGGTAAACATCACCGCATGCCCAGTTGTCGGGCCCGGCACGTGTGCCGGCTCTTCACTTCCCAGCCCGCCTTCCTGCCCCCCGAAGCGCGTGCCCCACCGCAGCCAACCACCCCCTGCACACAGCTGCTTTCAGGCACCCAGCAAAGCAGGTGACCACCATTCCCTCCCCTGCGCTGCAGTGCAGGCAGGCAACATTGCAGTACCGGTATTAGTACCAGTACCAGTACCAGTACCAGAGTCGGGGGCACCACCCACCAGAAGAGGGCGGCACGCAGGGAGCCGCCGGTCGCCAGGCTGTCCTCAACCAGGCCATGCACCATCTGGTACCTGCAGGAGGGGGGGGGGAAGTTTACGGTACGTACAACCAGCGCCGACCGAGGCATGACCGGCGTCTGTCGTCCTGCCGCTGGGTCAGGCAGACCGGCAGCCAAACTGTTCTCAAAAACAGGGCAGGCCAGCACAGCAGACGGCCCTCGACTTTGGGCGGGCGGAGCTAAGCGGAGCAGGAGGGCACCAGCGCTTGCGTGCCCGAGCTCGCCGCTCCTGCTTAGAGTCAATTACATGTCATCAATTACATCACATCTGCCTCCAGCTCACCAGGGATCCCGCACGGAGGTGATCTGCCCCTCGGACGCCTCCTTGCCAAACTCCTCAAGCACAAGTGGCTTGCCGATCTCGGCCGCGGCCTGTGGTTGAGCACAGGGGGTGGGGGCAAGACGAGAGCACCATCGTTTTGAGGGCCCAAGGTTTGTCGGCGCCGCACCGACGCCCCACCGCCAGCTGCCGTCCATGCGCGCGCCTGCGCGTGAGAAGTGATCCAGTCGCGGGCCCAGTTGATGTCGTAGTTGGGCTCGCGCCAGTTGTCCGGCCACATATGGATCACTGCGTAGTCGATGGCCGCGTGCCTGCATGGAGGGTGCAACAAAAGATGACCACCGTCGTCGGCGGCGGCGGCAGCACCAGCAGCAGCACCACCAGCGGCGGCAGCACCACCAGCGGCGGCTGCAGGGCCAGCACCAACAGCGGCAGCAGCTCCTCACGCGTGGTTGGCACGGAAGTCCTGGCCGGAGCGGGGGCCCCACAGGCTTGGGTTGCCGTCGGACTTGCCGCCCGGGTTGAAGCCTGCGGTGGAACGAAAGTGCGCAAGCAATGACGGTTGGGGATCGTACTACGGACGGTTGGGGATCGTACTACGAGTGCGCAGGGCAGTTGGGCCTGTTGTGTCAAGCTTCCACCCTGGCTGCCACAGTCGTCGCCGACGCTGCCGTGTGAACGCATTACAGCGAGCCCTTTTGAGTGTGGGGAGGGGGGGGTTGGGCGCTGCCCTGGCACTTACGTTCCAGGGGGTCGCCCTCCGCGAAGAACCCCTCCTGCCCGGTAGTGACCATGTGATTGGGGTCCACGCTCTGCATAGGCAGGATCAGGTCAAGGTGGTCGCCTGCGCTGGTGGTGGCATCGACAGCAGCAGCAGCAGCAGCAGCAGCAGCAGCAGCAGCACAGCAGCAGCAGCGGCAGCAGCGGCAGCAGCGGCAGCAGCGGCAGCAGCAGCAGCAGCAGCAGCAACAGCAGCAGCGAAGCAAGCGGTCAGCAGCCAGTACCTTGAGGTGTGCCGCCATGTCGCCGTACCAGCTGTCGATGGCCTCGGTGCCGCAGTACTTGCAGCGAGGCTCGTTGAGGAGGTTCTGTGGAGGGAGCAGCAGGGGTGGAGACGCTCGGGATATGAATGGACATGTGCATGCTGGCACATGCCTGCTGGCGGGCGCGGACACGCTAGCATGCTGGAGGGGTGCTGCTGCCGCTCTCTGCGCCGTGCGGCGCTGCACACGATGCGCACAACAATGCGGGGGACAGGCAGCACTGGGCAGCACTGCTGAGCAGTGCCACGCGTGGAAAGCGCACCCAGCTCATGATGGTGGGGTCATCCCTGTATGCCACGCCGGTGACGGTGTTGACCCGGCCGACCAGCATGGAAAAGTACTGCTTGACCTGCAGGGGCGGTACAAGCGACAGCCGGAGCAGTACAGGGATCTGATCAGCACGGAGAAGTACTGCTTTGACTGCACTGAGGGTGGGGGGAGGGGGGAGAGCAGAACTCTACAATGCAAAGTTCAGCAGCCAGCTGTCCAATCCACGCACGAACCTGATCTCTGCACTTGGGCAGCATCAGCCAGTCGTAGGGCTGCTGCAGGCGCTGGTCGGGGGTGACGTTGAGGCCCTGCAGGGTGCGTGGGGGCCAGGCGGACCCTGAGGGCAGGTGCGGGTCGGGACCTGAGGTCCGCGCGCGCCGCTGCTGGTGGGACTGCATGCGATGCTGTGCCCGCTGTGCCCACCGCGCCAGCGTGATGCATGCCGGTGCGCCTGCCTGCAGGAGCATCGTGCTGCGGCGGCGCCAGCGCAGCGTGAGGACGCCCCCCTTCAGCGCAGCACAGCGCAGCGCAGCGCAGCGCAGCGCGGCATGGCCTTACCGGGGGCTCCAGGTCGGGACGGGGCCTGGCCTGGCTGCCTTCGGTGCCGCACCTGGAGAGGGTTTGGGAGGAGACCAGCAGACATGCGGCACACAAATCGGCACGACCAGCAGGGAGCAACAGTGCAAGGGAGCTAGCCGCTCCGCTGCGGCTGCCTGGCTCCAGTGGCGTGCCTCCGGAGCTTCTTCGGCTGACAGCAGCGCAGCCGCCGGCACTGCTGCAAGCGACAGCCGCTGTCACACCACACACCACTTCTCAAAGCTGGGCACGCCGTTGGCTGGTTTCCACAGGTTGAGCAGGTTGATGGTGAGGCGGATGCCGAACTTGCCGGCCTGCAGGGGGGCAGGGGCAGGAGTGGGGGGTCGTCGGCGTCCACCACTCGGCAGAGAGCAGACACCCAGGGCTGTGCCTGCTGGCGGCGACACAGAGCGCTCGCTGGACGGCTATGCCTGGCACCATCACAGACCTCCTCCTCGCTGTTCCCACACCTCGGCGATGATGAAGTCGAGTGCCTTGCCGCCCTGCTCGTCAATTTTGTCTGCGTGCGGACGAGCGAGTTGGGCAGAAGGGACATGTTAAGGCGGGCTGGTGCAACGGCGGAGCAGCAGCAGCCGGGCGGTGGCAGCGACGGTTCTTACGCGACCAGCAGCATGGCCGCCAGTGGCCCCCACTGAAGCGGGTTGTGCGTGCGTGCGTGCGTGCGTGCGTGCGTGCGTGCGTGCGGCAGCAGTGGCTGCCTACTGGAGGCTGCCCAGAGGCTGCCCAGAGTCCTCACCTGGCCCCGTCAAGAAGGCGGGCGGGCCGTCGCTGTCGTCGACGAAGAAGCGCATCACATTCAGGTTGTTCTCCTGCAGTGACAATCAATCAATCAATCAATCGCATTTGAAGTCCACGGGGAGCCAGCAGAGGTCTCATGGGACAAAAACACATAAGCACCGGAGTGAACCACCGACAGCAAAGCACAATCATAGGGTGCTGTCATTGAACAAGAATCGAACAGATCGTCAGTTTGAGAAGCGGGTGAGGGGGCCCGTGGCGGCGTGTGGAGTGCACCGGGGGTGGGCGACGTCTCGTCAGATGCCCTAGAGGCAGCTACGTAGCAGGGATGTGCCGCCGGCTGAAGCTGTCGTGAAGGCAGGTGCGCTGCCAGCCCTTGCCACCTGTCTCGCCCACACCGCCAGTTGCAGCCTCCCTCCCGCCGCCGCTTGCCTGCGCAAGCTTGAACGTGTCTGAAATAGAATCAGGGTTCTGGGCAGCTTGGCGCAGCAGCAGCCACCCGTTCCAGCCTGCGCGTGGGGAGGGCAGGGTCGGAGCAGCGTCAGGAGGGTCGGTCACGCCCTCTGTGGTGGCACCGAGCAGGGCGGCGTCAGATCAGGCTGATGCTGGCCCGCCCGCGTCTGACCAGGCAGGGGGCAGGGCTTCCAGCGCGACTGCCTCGCAGCGGCCGCGGCGGCACCATGCCACGGGCGTGCTGCCTCTTTCACACCCCACCAGCAACTACCCACACCCCTCCACACATCCTCCCGATCCATCCAACCTCCCACCCACTGGCCTCCTCCCAGGGTTGGCAGCCTCCCAGCCAGCCAGACACCCGCAGCACCGCCCACTCACCGGCTAAGCGGAACTCGGCGCACGTGTCGTCCACGAACTGGTTGCCCGCCACTCGGATGAAGCCCTGCAGCACAGGCGGCACGAGGGAAGGCGGGTGGATGTCTGGATGGATGGGTGCCGCCCGGGCGGGTGGGTGGGCGGGGGGTGGGGAGGCCAGCTCCGGGGCGCGGCGCTCCAAGGGAGGGGGAAAGAGAGAAAGACAGGCAGAGCGTGTTGCGGCCCGAGCTGCCTCGGAGAGATGAAACGGTTGCCCGCCACCAGTACTGTGATGAAGCCCAGGAGAGGCAGGGAGGAGGGCTTCTCTCGAGAGAAGCAGGGAGAGGAGAGGGATTGGGCGGCGACCGGCGGGGTGCGTGCGTGGTTTGCGCCGCGTTGGGGGTTGTCGCGGCGTGCAGCGCTGAAAGGTTTGTGTGTGCCTGTTGCTGCATCTGAAGGGAGACCTGGAGGGGCGGCGGGGCGTGTAGCCCTGAAGGAGTAGCCCTGGAGTAGCGCTGGGTGGCGCAGAGATGAGATGGCCGGCGCACGATGCCGGGGTGACACTTCTTGGCATGTCCAAGTGGGGCCACCCATGTAGCGCACACTTGCCCTCGTCGTGGGCGCGCTCTTGCCACGTTACACGTTTCCGGCGAGGCAGAAAAAGAGAGGAAGCCGTGGAAAGGCGACAGCTGACACTCGGTGTGGGGGAGTGACGAGTGACCGGCCGGTGCGCCGGCGGGAGCGCTGACGCGTATCGGCGGCAAACCCTCGGTGGGCGCCTGCCGAGCTGCCTCGCGCGCCCCATCCGCCCCACCCTGCTCGCCTGTGGCTGCGTGGTGGTGGGCTGCGCCCGGCAGGTGGCCAGCAAGCAGGCGAGGACGGCGGCGACTGCGGCGCGCGCCGCAGCTGGAAAACGTGCATGCATGAGCTCCATCCTCTCCCGTGGCCCGCGCGAA
>LHPF02000048.1:0-67500 GCA_002245815.2 Micractinium conductrix
GGGGAGGGGGTGGGCTGGGGCTTGGGGGCGGAGGTGGGGAAGGGCTGGGGGGAGGCGGCGAGGGCGCTGGTGGTGGTGGCGAGGGCGGTGGGGGAGGGGGCGAAGGGCTTGGGGGAGGGGGCGGGCTGGGACTGGGCGGCGGCGGAGAGGGAGAGGGTGGTGGCGGCGACGGGCTGGGTGGCGGCGGCGACGGAGAGGGAGGAGGGGGGCTGGGGCTGGGTGGTGGTGGAGACGGAGAGGGTGGTGGATGCGAGGGAGAGGGAGGTGGGGGGTGGGGGCTTGGCAGTGGCGGTGAGGGAGAGGGTGGTGGGGGGCTGGGCGGGGCGGCGGTGGAGAGGGGCTGGGTGGCGGCGGTGAAGGAGAGGGTGGTGGCGGCGACGGGCTGGGTGGCGGCGGCGACGGAGAGGGAGGAGGGGGGCTGGGGCTGGTTGGTGGTGGAGACGGAGAGGGTGGTGGAGGCGAGGGAGAGGGAGGTGGGGGGCTAGGGCTGGGTGGTGGTGGAGACGGAGAGGGTGGTGGAGGGGAGGGTGACGGAGTTGGGGGGCTGGGGCGGGGCGGTGGCTGGCTGAGGCCGGGTGGCAGCGGGGTTGGGCTGGGTGGAGGCGGCGAGGGGCTTGAGGGTGGTGGAGGAGGGAAGTCTTGCCTGCAGCAGTGGGTGGTTGTTCGCAGCCCTTTCAGCTGGTTGCCCTCTCTTCGAGGCAAGGAAAGAGCAGCTTGGCAGCTCCCAAGCCTCCGCTCACAAACGGTTGCCAGCGTTCACCACCATCACACTCTGTTTCCCGTCAATCGGCAACAGAGCGACTACCATTGGCTGCGTTTCGACATGGCAACCCGGCAGGACCTGGTACGTCTGTGGCAGCTTCTGGGGACAACCACCACACCACACGACATTGCAACAACCCCACCGCTCACCCTTCGGCCAGCATGACGATGTTGATGGTGTTGGAGGCGGGCGAGAGGCTGCCGCCGCCGTGGACGCCCACGACAGACACCTCGTACTGTGTTGGGAGGGGGGCAGTCGTGGGGGCACGTAAGCTGTTGAGTGGAGGGCGGGCACGGGCATGTGCCCGTGCTTGCACCAGGTTCCTCCTGACCACTGGCCTGCGCTGCTGTTCTCGTGCCCCACGTCCTTCTTGGCAGACTGCAGCAGGCCACTCCACTGCAGTGCTGTCCAGGGCAGCCCCACCCGCCTGTCCGCCTCGCCCGCCCACGGCCTGCTCTGCCCACAGCCCACTAACACGCCACCGGCGCACCTGCTCGGCAGACTGCAGCCCCCGGAACTCTGCTGCTGCCGTGGTGGTTGTGACGGTGACGTCGGCGCCTCCGCTGAGGGGCCGGGCGGTGAAGGTGTACTGCAGGCGGGAGGCGGCACATGGCACAGCGACTTTCAGCGGCGAAGAGCGAGCGTCCTCCGGAACGCGATCTTCACGTCAAGACAGCACGGCAGGCCATCGCGAGCGCTGCCCACCTTGGCGATTGTCACTCCGTCGGGAGGCGCCGCGCTCGCCGTGGCTGTGGTTGCGCCAGTGGCCTCAGCGGCGAGCAGCGCCGGCGCGCCAAGTGGTGGCATGGTGAACGAAAGGGTGTTGGAGGGGGGAGTCGTGCCACCGCCAGAGAGGAGCGCCTGTGCTGTGACCTGCGTGGCAGGGGGGTGCCCGAGGTGCGGTGGTGCACGCTGCGTCAGAGCCTGCCGATTGGCAGCATGCATGGCTGCCGGCATGGCGCGCACAAGGCCGTTTGTTTTGCCAGCCCATTGTGTAAGCCTAACGCCCTCAGCAAGCCAAGCCGAGACAAGCAAGACAAGCTAAGCCAACCAGACCAGGCCAGGCCAAGTAGAGACGACGTACCTCGTAGGTGGCTCCCGGGGAGAGGCCTTCCAGAAGCATGGGAGACGTGGTGCCGCTGCTGCCCTGGCAGTTGGCCCCACCGCCGGGCAGGCAGAGCGACGCTGTGTAGCCCACGACAGCCTGGGGCAGGCAGCGCCGAGGAAGAAGGAGGTGGATTCAAAGGGCGGGGCAGCGGGGCAGCGGTGGCGGCCGCAACGCGCGGGTAAAGGATCGCGGCTGCCTCAGCTGCTACACATGTCAACTTGGCTCGCCACCACACGGTTGTCAACAGGGTGGCCGCGGGCAAGGGCTCACCTGCTCGGTCTGCGGAGGTTGCAACACCAACACTGCTGTTGTGCTGTCCGCGGGCTTGGCGCTCAAAATGACGGGGGCCCTGCAACAGGGAGGTGGGCGGGCGGGCAGACAGAGGGTGGATGCGAGGCACCTGCGCAGACTGCACCTCGGCAGCATGTGAGAGGGGTCCACGGCCACTTGCGATTCGCTGTGCTCGCAGACAAAGCACGTAGAGCAGCACCACAATCAACCAATCACCGCAAAAACAGCTGCCTCTGCCCCGCCTGCGGCTTGCTCTGACGCCGTGCCAGGCATTCACTCAGCGCCGACAGCGCAGTGCACCCTGCGGCACACAGCGCACCACCGGACACAACGTTGCGCACCCAATCGGGGGCGTGGTGAGCGTCAGAGAATTGGAGGCGGGCGATTGTGTGCCATCCGCATGCACGCCCACAACATGCATCTCGTACTGAAGAGGAGGGGGGCGACAGGGGGCGGGCGGATGGGTGACGGTGTGAGGGTGCGGCACCCGGGCTCTGCAACAGTAGCTTGACTACGATTCCCACTTGCAGGCTATATACAGTGCTCCATACACTGCTGCCGTTGCCAAACTCTCTCCCGCTACTCACTGTGGTCGCCGGCAGCAGGCCGGTGATGAGGGCACGAGGGTTGAGGCTCTCAGCTGTGAGCTCGGTGACATCCAAGAGGCCCCTCCGCCGGGTGGTGGCCACTTCTGCAGCCACAAACAGCCACTCCTTGTACCAAGTGCCAATGGGGGCAGCTGCAGTTAAGGTAGATGCGTCAAGGGGGGGGGGGGGGGGGGGAGGGGAACATGGCGAGCGTGGTGCAGGAAGCGGAGTACAAGGCCAGCGGTAGAGTGCAAGCCATCACCTCCTAATACCGCCCACAAGCGTATCTCTCGCACCTGCGGTACTCTCCACGCTGGTATGGCCCCTTAGAAGGATGCTGACCAGAGAGGGCGTAGGGAGGGAGGGAGACGGAGGGGGCGGGGAGGGGGCAGGAGGCGAAGGGCTGGGGGGAGGAGGAGAGGGGACGGGAGGCAGAGGAGAGGGGGAGGGTGGCGGAGGGCTGGGGGGAGGAGGAGAGGGTAAGGGTGGCGAAGGGCTGGGGGGAGGAGGAGAGGGGACGGGAGGCAGAGGAGAGGGGGAGGGTGGCGGAGGGCTGGGGGGAGGAGGAGAGGGTAAGGGAGGCGAAGGGCTGGGGGGAGGAGGAGAGGGGAAGGGTGGCGAAGGGCTGGGGGGAGGAGGAGAGGGTAAGGGTGGCGAAGGGCTGGGTGGAGGAGGAGAGGGGAAGGGAGGCAAAGGGCTGGGTGGAGGAGGAGAGGGGAAGGGTGGCGAAGGGCTGGGGGGAGAAGGAGAGGGTAAGGGAGGCGAAGGGCTGGGGGGAGGAGGAGAGGGTAAGGGTGGCAAAGGGCTGGGTGGAGGAAGAGAGGGGAAGGGTGGCGAAGGGCTGGAAGGAGGAGGAGAGGGGAAGGGTGGCGAAGGGCTGGGTGGAGGAGGAGAGGGGAAGGGAGGCAGAGGAGAGGGGGAGGGTGGCGGAGGGGAGCTGTCCAAAGGGGGCGAGGGACGGGGTGGGGGCGGGGAGGGAAAGGGAGGCACAGGGCCAGGCGGAGGAGGTGAGGGGAAGGGAGGCAGAGGAGAGGGGGAGGGTGGCGGGGGCGAGCTGTCCAAAGGGGGCGAAGGGCTGGGTGGAGGAGGAGAGGGGAAGGGTGGCGAAGGGCTGGAAGGAGGAGGAGAGGGGAAGGGTGGCGAAGGGCTGGGTGGAGGAGGAGAGGGGAAGGGAGGCAGAGGAGAGGGGGAGGGTGGCGGAGGGGAGCTGTCCAAAGGGGGCGAGGGACGGGGTGGGGGCGGGGAGGGAAAGGGAGGCGAAGGGCTGGGCGGAGGAGGAGAGGGGAAGGGTGGCGGGGGAGAGCTGGCAAGAGGTGGCGAAGGGCTGGGTGGCGGGGGAGAGCTGGCAAGAGGTGGCGAAGGGCTGGGTGGAGGAGGAGAGCTGGCAAGAGGTGGCGAAGGGCTGGGTGGAGGAGGAGAGGGAAAGGGAGGCAGAGGAGAGGGGGAGGGTGGCGGAGGGGAGCTGTCCAAAGGAGGCGAGGGGCGGGGTGGGGGCGGGGAGGGAAAGGGAGGCACAGGGCCAGGCGGAGGAGGTGAGGGGAAGGGAGGCAGAGGAGAGGGGGAGGGTGGCGGGGGCGAGCTGTCCAAAGGGGCGAAGGGCTGGGGGGAGGAGGAGAGGGAGAGGGTGGCGAAGGGCTGGGTGGAGGAGGAGAGGGGGAGGGTGGCGGAGGGGAGCTGTCCAAAGGGGGCGAGGGGCGGGGTGGGGGCGGGGAGGGAGAGGGAGGCGAAGGGCTGGGCGGAGGAGGAGAGGGGAAGGGTGGCGGGGGAGAGCTGGCGAGAGGTGGCGAAGGGCTGGGTGGAGGAGGAGAAAGCAAGGGAGGTGAAGGCGATGGCAGCAAGGGTGCAGGGCTGGGCGGAGGAGGAGAGTGAGACGGTGGCAAGTGAGACTCGGCAAGAGGTGGTGAAGGGCTGGGGGGAGGAGAGGGCAAGGGCGGAGATGGGAGGGGAGGTGGTGGCGAGAGTGACTTGGGCGGTGGTGGCCGAGAGCCTCCAGGCTGCCCGGCTGGTGTCTTGAGGCTCATCGAGTTGCTGCTGAGGTACGCCTTGCCCGAGGCGTCAACTCCCTCCACCGTCACAGCATACCTGCAGCAAGTGGGCGATGTAATGATATGTAGAGCAGGTTGGGGCGAGCTGGACACAAGGCTGGCCGGCAACGCGCATGCGTCAGCGGGCCGTGTTCCCGCAGCCTCAGCTCCCTTGCTGCCACTGGACTGTCACTGGACCACATCTCCTCTCCAACCGTCCGTAGATCTTTGCCTGGATCCCCCTCACGTGTTGTTTGGCTGCAGGCCGTCGAACGTGGTCTGGGGTTGCGTCGTCTGCTTCTTGAGGCAGCAGGTTGAAGGGCAGGCTTGGCAGGCAGCGGCGGTGCCGTTGCGTGCGTACCTGTGTGTCGGGCGGGTGGGAGCGCAGGAGCGGTGAGCGGGAGGGCGGGCGCAGTTGGGAGCAAGAAACTCAAACAGGATTGTCGTCATGGCATGAAACAGACCATCTCTGGCACCCGTCTGCGCCCAGACTTGGCAGTCTGCATCCATGCTGTCCGTGACCACAGCGCGCACCATGTGTACTTCACAAAAGCCGAGCCGGCGTCGGGCTTGCAAGTGACGTTGCCGCGGGTGGGGGCCGAAGCAAAGGCCGTGTCCACCACCAGACCCATGGGCGTGGCGACCTGCATGGCGGGGCACGGCGTGGCATGATGCTATGACACGAGGATGTGGCTTGAGGGCATCGCACGACGTAGCACGACGTGAACCGCAGCCTGCGCACCCCACGCAGCTGCTCCTTGACTGATCTAAAGGGAGGCGCGCAGCTCCACGCCTGCCCACAAACGCAGTGGCAGCAGGCAGATCAGCGCCGGGCTGGCCTCCCGCACGGACCCAAGTCTCCCTGGCCCTGAGCTGGGCCCTATGGCAGGCCGGGGGGGAGCCCCTTGGCAGCAGGCGCTGCGCCCACCTGCAACGTGTTTGCGCCGGCCGTGATGCGCCCCGCCTTGGAAATGCCCTCCACCCTGATGGTGTACTGCGACACGGGTGGACGGTGGGAGCGCGGGAAGCGGGGTCGTGCCCAGGGAGGAAAGCCGATGCTTGCAGCGCTGCACAAGCGCACCGCGGCAAGACATCCGCCCCAGCCGCAGCTGTGGCTCACCCTGGTGCCGGACTTGAGGCCAAGGAGGGTGGCGCCGGGTGTGCGGCTCTCCTGCGCCGGCCTGCTTGCACCGCCCACCGCACTGGCGTAAAACTTAAACTGCAGCAGGGTGGGGGCAAGGGCAGGCAGAGGGGGTGACGCAGGGCTGGGCTTGGGTTGGACGGCTCAGCGCAGCAGGCAAATCAAACAGGCGCCGTCGGTACACGTGTGTACTGTTGGGCACTGCCACAACCACACGTGCTCATACCTTGCTGAACGCATTGTTGGGCAGCGGCGTGGCGGTCACAACCACCGCGCTGCTGTTGGCGGCGAGCGCCGACGTGAGGCGCAGGCTGGGGGGCATGGTGAGCTGCAGGGTGTTGTTGCCGCGCACGCTGCGCCCGCTGACAAAGGCGGTCACGCTGACGTCGTACTGTTGTTGGCAGGGCGGGGCGGGGCAGGGGGTGGGGAGATGTTTGTGGGACAAGAGGGCTGATGGCAAAGGCGCTCGATTCGCTGCTGACTTCGCGCTGTGCCGCACCGCGCAAGCAAAAGGGAGGGGCCCAAAGGATCAGGCAGCCGGGCCCGGCGACGCCCTGTCCCTCCCCATCCCTCCGCGGCACCCACCTTGGCGCCGGGAACAAGGGAGTTGACGCGGGCGGCGGGGGCGGTGGAGGTGACGTTCTTGGCTGCACAAGCCGCGCAGCCTGCCGTCTTCAGCGAAAACACATACTGCGCAGGGGGAGGCGGCAGGCAGCCAGAGGGTTGGGCCGAATGGACAACCCAGCCGCAAGTCTGCGTACTCATCTGCTCATGCGCAACGCAGAGACCCTGCTTTGTCGCCGCCTCTCATCACCCCGACCCGACGCCCCCAAAATCTGCCCTCGGGACTCTCCCTTTCTGCCAACCCCAACACACTGACCGAGGCAAACCCGGCATTGGGGCTGGCCAGTGCTGCAACGTTGGCGCTTGTGGCGTTGACTGCAGTAGCGCTTGTCAGCCTCAGGCTGCAGGCACAACAGGGCAGGCGAGTGTGGCGCATGCATTGAATGGGCCTCTTGTCTCTTGTGCATGCCACACCCCCCATTCAGATGCCTGCCGCCCGCCTCCTGGTGTGCCTCGGCCTCTTATCCCCGCACCTGCGGCGCTGCTGAGTCGTCAAGGTCAGCCAGTTGGCCGCCCACGTCATCTTGCTGCCGCTCTGCACCCAGCCTATCACCGTCACGTTGTAGCTGCGGCGGTGGGGGGATGGAGGTGGGGCGTTAGGCGGAGGAGGGAAGCAACCGGCCTTGCGGTGACTGTACAGACGAAGAGGGCTTAGGTAGTGCAGGGGGCAATCAAACGACCGAATGACGGCCAGTAGGTGCCACGGTGCCTGCCAACAAACCGCATACCCCTTGCAAGGTCCAGCAGCAGAAGCAGCATACACGCGTCATGTGCTGTTGCACGCCGCCCCAACCCCCCCACCCAGCGCCAACCCACTTGGAGCTCGGCGCGAGCCCGGTCAGCGCCGCAGTCGGGTCCTTGCTTTGCACCGCTAGGGTGGCGCACTTCGGGCAGCTGGCCTGGCGCAGCCGGAACTCGTACTTGATGAAGGCGTCGGCAGGGTAGGCCGCCGCGGTGGCGATGCCGGTGCCGCTGCCCGTCTCGGCGGCAGACACCATCAGCACGTGGCCTGCAAACACGCTTGCCCGCTTGCCACGCGTGGATGCGGTGGCCTCTGTCAAAAACACGCGCCAGGGCTTGCCGGCGCCCAGAGGGGCAGCCCCCAAGGGCGCGTTGGAGGGCAGGAGGCGGCGTGCCAGCGACACCGCCGCGGCCTGCTGGTTGGTGGCGTACGTGCTGAGGGTGACCACCTTCCAGCCGCCCGGCGCCTTTGCCGCGCTCGAGACAGTGGTGGTGACCCCCTCTGCAAGCGGGGGCGGTTCAGGAGAGGCAAGGCAGGGGGTGGCCGTGAGTGCGCAAGGCAGGAAGGTGCCGAGCGGTCGCCAGCCTCAGGCCAAGCCTCCTGCTCGCTGTTCACTGGACCAGCAGCGGAGCAGGCTTCACGCCCACACCGCCGCCAACAGCCCGCTCCGCTCACTGGGCAGCTGGGCGCGCAGCGCGGCAAGGTACGCGGCTTTGGCGGTCCGGTCGAAGGTGGGTGCCTGCGCCACCATGCCCACCAACTGCATGATCGTGCGCGCTGCAAAGAGGGGTTGGGGGGGGCGGAGGAGGAAGCGCGAGATACCGGGGGGTGGGTGGCTGCACTCCACACTGCTACACTCTGGCCGCACGTGCAGACGTGGCTGCGTTGGCCATGTGGTGCTGCCACGCATGATGCGGCGTCCCATCGACCCAGACAGCCCGCCCGCCCGCACCTTCGCAGGGAGAGATGAATGTTGGCAGCGGCTGCCAGCGGACGGCCTGCCCGTTTCTGGCGTTCATGCGTCCAAACTGGGCCGCAGGCCACACGCTGGCGCTCTGGCTGCGTAGCTTCTTGAGTGCGGCGGACAGCGCCGGCGCGCTGCTGTGAGCAACCAGCGTTTCAAAGACTGTTTTGTTGCCTGGCGGTCAAGGGGAAGCAAGGTGAGGGGATCGGTGTGGGGCGGGGGAGAACAGGTGGCTGCCTTCCTGCCGCGGCCAGCTCTGCACCGTGACAGGCGAGCAAGCGCAACCTGTGAATCCACGGCTGCTACGCCGCTGGCAGCGCTGGCGGGAAGAGTGCGTGTGGCCCAACGGCGTGATTGCTCAGGCATGCACATGCGTGGGCGCTGCGCTGCAGCTGGCAGGCATGCGGGGCCAGGCATGCGGGGCAGGCAGGTTGGCACCGCGCGCCAAACACACCCATCCACATACCCGTGGCACCAAGCTCGGTGCGCTGCTCAACAGTCACGGTGCTCCCTGCCGCAGGGGGCATTTGGGGGGCCGCCAGTCAGCAGTTTGTGGCCAGTGACGGCTTGCATCAGAGGAGCGCCGGTCCCGCCCATGCAGAGGAGGAGCATCCCAACACGCCACGGCAGCCAGAACGGCAGCAGCAGCAGCAGCAACAACGCGCCCTGCCCGCCGGGCCCCGCTTTGCCGGCAGAAGCCACCAGCCAGGTGCGCGTGCGGCGTGCGCACCCACCTGGCAGCAGTTTGCGGATCGACGCCATGTAAGCGTCCTTTAGCTGCGGCGTCACCTGCCTGTCCTCCCACGCAAAACTGATCATGCCCAGGGGACGGCTGTCTTTAAGGTTTGCGATCACCCCGCCCTGGCTGTCGGCCTGCACAGCGGCGGCGAGGGGAGGGAGGACTCCGTCAAGTCGCCGTCATCGTGCCTGCCTGCTGTTTGGGATGTAGAACGGGGGCTAGCAGCTGCCCGGGAGCTCCGCACTCACACCACCCGTCTGGCCGCCTGCAGCGGGCAGCGCGTGCGTGCAGCGCGTAGTTTTCACTGCCCCACTCACCCACCAGCCCTCCCACCGCTACCCACCCCACCGCACTCACCAGGAATGGCGAAGCCAGGACGTCGACACTGGATTTCCCAAAGGCGCCGCCCTGCAGGCCTGCAGGCGGACCAGAGCGCAGCGCCACATGCAGCCCCTTGGCGGCGGACCAGCCCGCGCCCGTCACCGCGCCCTTCAACAGCGCTACCGTGTGCACTATCAGGCCGCCCCCTGGAGCTGGTGCGGCGCCCACAACAACGAAGGTGGCGCCTGCGAGGGGAGGGGTGCACCCCTCGGCCGTGGCGGGGTGGGATCAGAGCACAAAGGGAAGCGGTGCTTGAGGGCTCCCGCTGACCTAGTCCCCCCCGGCAGGCACGCCCGCCTGCACGACCGGCCTTCGCGTCGCCGAGGCAGGCCGCCGCCACCAGCACCCTGACCAGCCAGCCCTGCCCCTCCAGCTGGCTGGGAAGGAGCGCAGGTGCGTGGGAGCAGGAGGCTCACCCGGTGCCAGCCGCTGAAACGCCTGTTTGTACGACAGCTTGAGGGGTCTAAATGCGCCGCGGTGCTTCACCGCTGGCATCGTGATTGCAAAGAAGAGTGCAGCTCGAGGGCAGTTGGCGGTGCCGCCTGCCGCCTCCGCAGCGGCGGCGGCGATTCTGCAGGCAGCGGCGGGTTGGGTGGAAGTTATTCGGCAGCTGCAGGCACGCACACGCGAGACGATCCGCCTCTGCTGCCCTGCTGCTATCTGGCTGCTGCCCTGCAGGATGGAAACAGCGATGCAGCCAACTGGCAGGAGCTGCACATCGCCGCGGCTTGAGGACGCGTGATGCCTGCACTGCCAGGGCGTGGGCTGCCTGCAGGACTTGGCGGCACCGCGTGGCGGCGCGCCGCTGGTCCTGCCGCCACCGGTGAGGGGGACGTGGCCGCTCACGATCGTCGCGCAAGCGGTGCCTGGCCCGTCCAGACGCCCCCAGCGGCATCTTGGCGTGCTGACAGCTGAAACCCCAGCGGGAAGCACCTCAAAACGGGTGCACCCGGCCGCAAAATGAGTATCTGGGCACAGGCCGACCCCGCCCCCAAGACACCAACTCGCTTGTCTTCAAGAAGAGGGTAGACATCGACAGTCGTCTGGGGCGTCACGACAGGGAGCTGCAGAAGGCAGGGAGACGAGCGGCGGCGCGGCCAGTTTGTGCTGGATAGTCGGCCGTCTGCACGCCTCCCACCCTCTTGATCTGGCTCTGAGCGCTTACCAGAAGCAGTAGGAGCAGCAGGAGCGGCGCCTGGTCCCCCAGCCCCCAGCTCCGCGCTGACATCGTGGGCGTCGCGCCGTTCAGGCGCCGCTGCCTACGCACAACAAAACCCGATGGAAGTTCATGCGAAGTAAAGCCGGGAAGCGGCGTTTGGCGTGGTTGAGCGGGCACGCAAGGTTTTCGGTCCTCCTAGCCACGGCTAACTTGTGTGTCCCGGGCGTCCTAAGACGTGAGCGCCCCGGCCAGCAGGCGTCCGAGCTTCTTTTTGGGTGGGCTACGTGGGTCAGCAGCAGCGAGCGGGACAGGGGAAGCTGCTGCCGGCGGCAGGCGGCGGCGGCACGCGCGGTGGTGCGGTGTGGCCGCCCGCTTCGCCGGCACTGCAGCTGCCGGGAGCGTGCCAGAATCCCACTGTACACTCGTTGCTTCGTATCACTTGGGATATCGCGCAAGCAAGCAAGGAGAGGGGCGTCGAGGGATGTACAGTGCAGAGGGGGGAGGCAAGGGGTGTGATTGCGGCGGTACAACTAGTTAAAAGTGGGTGGCGGAGCCAAGGGCGCGGCGATGCAGCCCAGTGCAGACAACGCGGCCGTGCTTGGGGCCGAGGGAGACGGCAAACTGGTGTGCAGGGATCCAGGCAGGGTGGCAGAGTGTTGGCGTGCACGTCGGCAGGTGCGCATCAAGGTGGGCCTGCCTGCCTGGCTACTGCTGTCGGGGTGGAGGCCCCTGGCGGCGCGCCGCGGGGCTGGCGGCCCATCCACAATACTGCGGCTGCGGCTGGGCTGGGCTGGTTTCGGGGATCGCTGCGCGAGGTGATGTGAGCAACTCACACAGCCATCTGCAGGCAAGCGGAAGGGATTGGGAGCAGTCGGCGGTTGGCGGAGCGACGGCTGCACGTCGAATGCACGTCGCATGTCTCAGCAAACATGCATGCGTTCCCGTGCTTGCATGCAGCAGCTGCTGCGTGCCTGCCCACCGCCGCCACAGCACGCCGCACACGAGCGCGCAGGGCACTACCCCACTCTTCCCTCATACAGCAGCACAGACGTGCCCCATGGGTGCGTCGTCGCAGCACATACAACAAGTGGCACGGTGCCACAACCAAAGCTCTTGCCTGCATCTTGATGGCCTTGCGCGGCGTGCAACCCTCCCACTTCACACAGCCGCCGCCTGGCCCCACCTGCGGCCCCAGCATGCCGCACGCTTGGTGCCACGAGCGCGCAGGGCGGGGCGGTACCAGCCCCACAGGCTTGCCTGCATCTTGATGGCCTTGTGCGGCGCGTAACCCTCCAGCTCGAAATCCTCAAACACAAAAGAGTCGATGTCGGTCTTGGCGGGGTTGATGCGCAGCTGCGGAGGGGGGAGGGCGGGCGACAAAGTACCGCGACATGAGCGGACGAACGCAGGGGAGAGGCGTGTGGGTGGGGGGTGGGGTGGGGGCGCATGGGCAGGGCGCCTTGGTGCACATGGCCGTAAAAAACACCAAGGCAGCTTGCACTGGGCAGTCCACCCGCCTCGTGTGGGCAGGCTGTGCCGCGTGCCAGCTCGACCCCGCCTGCCATGCTCAGCCTTGGGAGTGGCGCAGCGCGTTGCTGCGCTGCCCCTTCAACAGAACCGGCAGGGCTGCACAATGCCACCAGCCGTGGGCGCACGCACCTTGGGGAAGTGACGCGGCGCGTTTTTGAGCTGCTCCTTCAGCGGTTCGCAGTGGTTGGCGTAGGCGTGCGCATCACCAAGCACGTGCACAAAGTCTCCGGGCCTCAGGCCGCACACCTGCGCCGAGCGGCAAGAGCATACGGGGGGGCGGGCGGGGGGGGGGCATGATGACACATGGAAACGCGAGGGGTTGGGGAGAACGAGAGGCACCAGCACATGGCGGGCAGATGGTTTGGCGGCGGGTCAGCAGCGGATGCTTGATCGGCACGACGGCCCCCCCACACCCCTCCCCCCCTGCCGCGCCAATCCCTCCCCAAGCACCTGCGCCAGCATGCACGTGAGCAGCGAGTAGGAGGCGATGTTGAAGGGCACGCCCAGCCCAAGGTCGCACGACCGCTGATACATCTGGCAGCTCAGCTCGCCGTCTGCGACGTAAAACTGCAGCGGCGGCACGAGGGTCAGCGGGAGGATCAAGCAGCTTGAAGGAATTGGAGGGACCAGCTTGGCCGCTGCCCGCCTTGCTTGCCTGCAGAGAGCGCAGGCAGGCGGCAGGCAGGCAGCTCCGCCACAGCTAGCTGGCGGTACATTCAGCACTCCCCTGGCGGGACAGGGCAGGGCATCAGTGCCATATCCTGAAGGCCCACCGCCGCCCTCCCGTGACCACAGCGCAGCACGGCACGGCACGGCAACACCACGCAGGGCAGCACTGGCGGCGCGGCGCGCCTGGCAGAACATGTGGCAGGGCGGCAGGGCCATGTCCTGGAGCGCCGCGGGGTTCCAGGCTGTGAGCACAAGCCGCCGGTCGTTTGGGTTGGTCTTAATCTTGTGGATGAGCTCCGCAAGCTGCAGGGCAGGCAGCAGGGCACGGCAGCGCAGCCCGGTTCGGTCTGGCGTTGCAGTAGCAGGCGCGGCGCAGGCAAGCGGGGGACGGCGCGGGCACGCGACGGCAGGAATGAGGAGGCGTGGACGAGGGGCGGGCAAGCGGTCGCTCATGGGGAGCGCACACGCTGCAGCGGGGACGGCAGAGAGCTGCAGTGGGGACAGCAGAGAGAGAGAGAGAGAACAGCTGCAGAGGCGGGCTTGCTGGAGCCTCAGGGGCCTCACCTGGTCCACCCCCTGGCCCGAGTAGTCTGCGTGCATGTCGGTGTAGGCGGCGCCAAAGTGGCGCCACTGGAAGCCGTAGACAGGGCCCAGGTCCATCTCCTCCCTGCGTGGGGCAGCATGGGAAGGGGTGGGCAGGGGGGCCGGGGGGGGGGGTAGCAGCGGCGGCAGCACAACAGCAACGACGCGAGGCACAGGGGTCGTAGGGTGGGGTGGGGTGGGGGGCTAGGAAGTGACATGGCAGAGCAGAGCAGTGGATGGAGCCATGCAAGGCAGCAGCAGCACATCTCTCGCGGCACCATGGGTGGGGTGGCAAACAGCGGCGGCAGCGGCGGCGACAGCACCAGCACGGCGACACGAGGCGGCGGCCGCAGCAGCGGCGGCGGCAGCCAGCGGAGCAAGCAGATGCGAGCAGGGGGCTTCGGCAAACGCCAGCAATGCCAGCGCAGCCTGCCCACCGGTGGCCAGCACAAGCGGCGCTGTAGCGTGGCGTGCAGCGGAGGCAGCATTGATGGGCGTGGAAGGATCGAAGAAGCAGCGGCGGCGGCGGCGGCGGCGCACCTGTGGCCCAGCCCAATGCTCTCCAGGTACTCGCGGCTGCCGTTGCCGTCCCAAATGTGGATGCCGCGGTCCCGCAGCAGCGCCGCGTTGGTGGCGCCGCTCACAAACCACAGCAGCTCCTCGGCCACGCCTGCGTGTGTGGGGGTGGGTGCGGTGGGTGGGGTGGTGTGGGGTGGTGGGGGTGGTGGGGTGTGATACATGTGTATGGTGTGGCATGGTGTGGCGGGGGTTGGGTGGGGGGCACAGGCGGATGCAGGCAGGTGACGGGTCGCGCTTGCGCAGGGCGCGCCAGGAGCAGCTCCTCAGCACTGTGCCGTGGAAGCAACAACCAGACGGAGCAGCCGAACGGGATGGCGACTTGCACGTTGCAACTGCCTCCTTCGCAGCCCCTCCAGAGGGCTTGCGGGCCAGGCCCCGTTGCTGTGCCCCCCCCCCCCCCCCTCCCCCGCACCACGCCAGAAAACGCGCTTCGAGGTGAGCAGCGGGAAGGAGTAGCGCAGGTTGAAGCGCATGGTGGTGCCAAACTTGGAGTAGGTGCCGGTGCCGGTGCGGTCGCCGCGGTACACGCCGTGCCGCATCACTTCCTCAATCATCTCCAGATACTGCGCAGGAGGGAGGCGAAACACAAAGGTGCACACCTCAGCACGTCTACCATCTCAGATACTGCTCCTCGTTCAGCAGCAGAAGGAACGGGCGGCAGAGTGCCAGCAGATACGCAGTCCAGCCAGCAGCAGCAGCAGCAGCAGCGGCAGCAGCGGCGGCGGCGGCAGTGGCGGCATTGGCAGTCAGCAGGGGCGGGCACACACACTAGCACCAACCCACCTGGTACTCCTCGTGAGGGGCCGCCACCGCTGGCGGCAGCGCGGGGGGGCCCTCCAGCGAGGCCCCACCCACGCGGGTGTAGCACAAAAAAGAGTAGCGCGGGGCGTCGGGGGCGTCGCGGCGCGGCGCGCTGGCTGACCACAGGCGGAAGCGGGACTCGTCGACGGGGGGCATGAAGGTGTCGCACTCTGCCTCTGCCTCCACCACCGTCAGATGCACGGCCTCCAGCAGGGGCGACTCCAGGGCCTCCTTGTAGACCTGCAGCAGCAACAGGGGCGAACAAAGCCCGACACGTTTCCAGCCCTCCTTGTGAAGCCCGGCACGTCGATTTGGGTTGGCAAGAATCAACAGAGCAGACCTCCAGTGCCTTCTTGTCACCTGCAGCAGCAACAGAGGGACCCGGCCCCGGGGAGCCGAGGCGGATGCGCGACGCTTGCCTCGGGCAGGGGACTGGGGAGCCTCCTTGCAAAATTGCAGGGGCAAGCCGGTGCACTGTACGCATGCACGCACATTCGGACCTCCCCCTGCAGCCTCGCTTGCCACCTGCCACTACTCGCAACGAGTGCGCAAGCACGCCACGGCACGCAATGCACATCCCGCATCAACAGCCCGCCAACTCCGCAACGTGCTGCGCATGTGCTGCCGCCCAGGAGCGCGCCCGCGCACCTGCCCGCCGCCAATCACAAACACGGTCTCCACCGCCCCCTCAAAAACTGGGCCACTCAGCAGCTCCAGTGCGCCCTCCAGGCTTGCGCTGAGGTGCACGCCTTCCTGCTTGCTGGCCTCTGTCGTTGAGAAGGAAGGGGGGGAGGTGTGGTGGTGAATGGAGGCTGCGGCGCAGGCCGCCACCGCCCGCCGACGGCGCCGAGGGCAGCACGCGAGCTGCCCCCGCCTGCCGGCCGTGCGGCCGCTGCCCGCGCCGCTGCTGCGCGCGTGCGCACCGGTGAGGGCCGCGGCGGGGTTGTCGCTGGCGTTCTCGCCGCCTGCGCCGCGCGTTAGCACCACGTTGATGCGGCCGGGCAGCGGGCGGAACTTGGCGGGGATGGACTCCCAGGTTTTGCGGCCCATGATGACGGCGTTGCGCTTGCCGGGCTCGGCGGTGCGGGAGGTCAGCTCCTTGAAGTACTTCATGTCGCCGGGCAGGCTCCAGGGCAGCGATCCGCCTGCGGGGCGGGGGAAGGGGGGCCGTGAGAGGTGCCTTGCAGCGAGTGCCGGCGGGCGGCGGCGGCGGACGCGCGCAACAGCCCCCCGCCCTCCCTGCGCGCCCCCGCGCACCCTTGCCAATTCCCCATTGCTTGGTGGCGGCCACCACGATCTGGAAACCCCGCCGAGCGCGCTCAGCGGTCATGGTGTCCGACTGCTCCTGCTCGTTTGAGTTGGGGTGCGCCCGCAGCGCGCCTGTCCGTGTCGTCTGCGGTGCTGTGGACACAGAGAGCGCGTCTGGAGTGGAGGAGCACGTCCCGGCAGCACGCTCGATCGAGGCGTCCCAATGCGCGGCCTGCTTTGCCCAGCGCTTCGCGTGCCGCCCTCGACGCTGCTTGGCGGTTGTGCAGGCCACACCTCTCATCGCCAGGGCGCCACGTTCGCTCCCAGGCTGTGAACAAGCGCTCGCCAGGGCGAGCACCTGTTCGCCCTCCAGGGGCCAGGAGATCATGGCCTCGGAACTGTCACGCTTCATCGAGGTGCGTGAGGGGCGCCCGGCCCTGATACCCGCCGCTGGGTCGGCACGTGAAAGGGTGGCTGATATCCATGCAGCAGACGAGCGTACGAGCTAGAACTTGGGGTGTTCAGCCGGTCGGCGCCTGCCGCCCAGGCCGCGGCGGCACGGCACCACCAGCGCCACCACACCGGCGCCCCTCTGGCGCTGGCGCGTCTACAATCTGAGAGTCACAATGCACGCCACGTCTCTAGCCGCAGGATGAGCTGCGCAAGCAGGGGATTGAGGACGATGAGGAGCAGCGTCTGCTGAGCAACCTGCGGGTGAAGGTGCGCGGCGCCGCAGCTGGCGGCGGGCGGGCGGGGGTTTGAGCAGCGCGGGCAAAGGCCGGCGTTTGGCGCGCACTGGTCGCAGCCTCGAGGCGCGTGTGCCCACCAGGCACTGCGTGTGCCCGTCCCACTTGCCTGCGCTGCCAGCGTGGCCATCCCGCGCCCACGCCGCCGACCGACCCGCTTTCCCCCGCTCTTCCCCCTTGCGCGCCCGCAGCCTTTGTCGGTGCAGGCAGCACCCAGCTCCTCTGGCAGCTGGTCCAGGAAGCAGAAGACCCTGACTTTTGTCGGGCTGGCGGTGCTGTTTGCGGGCCTGCTGGCGCTGGTGATCAGCTACAGGGGGAGCCCGCCCACCACCGCCGACTTCCGCGGCGGAAGTGAGTGCTTCCGTGAGGAGGCGGCACGGAGGCTGGCGTGCGTGCGTGCAGCGTGGTGAACGTGGCGTGCGGGCCGCACGTCTGCTGCGCTGCCGCGCATTCTGCGACCATACGGCGCGCAGGCCGCCTGCGTCAAGTGCCCGTGCAGGCTCGTCACCGCCTCCCCTGCCCCCTTGCGCCTCTGTGCAGTGGCTGACCCTGAGGCCGGCATTGAGACGCTGCCCATTGTGGACCGCAGCCGGCAGGCCAAGGAAGCGGCCGCCAAGCAGGCGGCAGAGGCAGAGGCGCAGCGCAAGGCGGCCGACGCAGCGGCACGGGCCAAGGCGGCGGCCGACGCAGCCGCTGCGGCGGCCAGGCAAAAGGCAGAGGCGGAGGCGGCGGCCCAGAAGAAGGCGGCGGACGAAGCGGCGGCAAAGGAGAAGGCGGAGCAGGAGGCGGCGGCCAAGGCCAAGGTGAGCGTGCGTGGCCGGGGAGGGCGACCCACGGGCGTGCATCCCCGTGCTTACCCGCTACAGCAGGCAGTCGCGTGTGCTGCCTCTCACGCGTGCTGGCGTGGCAGCGGATGCGGCGCCCTGCCGCCGCCCGTGGTGCTGCCTGCCGAGCGCGCCCGCCCCCCTGCACTGCTTGTTTGCCGCGTGCAGGCCGAGGCCGAGGCGGCTGAAAAGAAGAAGGAGGCCGAGGAGGCGGCTGCAAAGGAGAAGGCGGCCGCCGCGGCTGCCGCAAAGAAGGAGGCAGAGGCCGCCGCCGCCGCCGCCGCCGCCAAGAAGGCGGCTGTGAAGGAGGAGGAGGCGGAGGCGGCCGAGGAGGAGGCCGCAACCAAGAAGGCGGCCGCAGCAAAGGCAGAGAAGGAGGCTGAGGCGGCAAAGGCAGAGGCGGAGAAGGCAGAGGCGGAGGCGGCGGCCAAGAAGGCCCCGGCCGCTGAGAAGAAGCCTGCCGAGCCAGCCAAGGAGGCAGCCAAGGAGGGCGCCAAGCCGACGCAGCCGGAGGGCCAGGCGCCTGCCAAAGGTGGGTGGTGGTGGGGGGGGGGGCTGGGCAGGACGGACGGATGAAGGCGGGGAGGCGGAAAGGCTGGCGGGGCGCTCCCCCCGCCGCCGCGCCTCCTGCCGGCCCGTGGCTGCCGCGGCCCGCCTGCGCACGCCCCTGCTCATCGCTGATCGCTGCAACCGCTGGACGCCGCGTTGTTAAGCTCTGTTGTTGTTTCGCCTCGTTTCACGGTGCTTCCTTAGCTCATTGTCAGTGGTCGTGTCGCGCTGCTGATGCCGCTGCTGCCGCCGGTGGTGCTGCTGCTGGCGCCATTGCTGGCGCCGCTGCTGCAACACCTAAACGCTTCCCCTGGCTCTCTTTCACCTGGTCTGCTGTGCTGCAGAGGCTGGCGCTGCCAAGGAGGAGGACTATGAGGACTACATGGAAGGGGAGGGAGAGGAGGAGGACAAGGGGGGAGATCGGCGGCGCCACCGGCGGCGCCTCTGAGGAGGTAACGGCGCAAGCAGCCAGCAGCAGCGCCTGCACGGCTGCCCTGCGGCCCCCGCGAGGCAGCTGCTGCGGCAGGCGGCTGCGCGCAGCAGCAGGGGCAGCAGCAGCAGCGCCCGGGTGTCCCTGCCGGCACGGGGGCCGCTGCCTGCCGTCACGCGGCCCTCTCTGGCTGCGTCACCCGCCACGCCTTGCCCCAGCTTCTCCCCATGTTCCGGCACATCCCTCTCTCCCCACACTCTCTATCCTCCCTCTTGGCTCCTCCTTTGGCCAGCTTGAGTGACCCCCCCGACTATCAGTCCTCCACACTGCTCTCCACACTGCTTACAACCCGCAACACACGCCGGTGCGAAACAGGCGATAGACTAGGCAGACAAAAAGGGGAGGGGGGAGCGGACGCAGAAATTCCAGGCTGGCAGGGCAGGAAACAGGGAACAGCAGGGGGGACAGGAAGTAGCAGCAGGCACAAGACAGGGTAGCAAAGCAGGGGGGGGGGGGGGGGGGGGGCGCGCGAGGGTCTCTCATCGTAGGGTCGCATTCGTTCTCTTTCAGTTGGGCTGTGAGCAGCAGGTCTCGCATGCTCGCGCTGGCTGGCTGGCTGGCTCTCTGGCTCGCACGCTCACGCTAGCACGACACGCGGCGGGGCGCAGATGCGCCACGGGCGCGCGCGCCGGCCAGCAATCACAGCGGCTGCTCAGTGGCCCAGCGTGCGCCCCTCCAGGCACAGCTTGAGCAGCGCCATGCGCACATACAGGCCGTTGCGCGCTTGGCGGAAGTAGGCAGCGCGGGGGTCGGGGTCCACCTCGGGGTGAATCTGCGGCAGGCGGCAGGATGGGTGGGGGTGAGAGTGGGTGGATTTGCAGGGTAGGTGGGGGGTGGGCGGGTGGGGGGGAAGAGAGGGTGGGGGGGATGCCAAGCGTGGCCACGTGTCGACGCGTTTTGAGTCACAGCCGCTAACGCAATGCAGCCGCTGTCGGCAGGCGCATCGCGACGCTGCGTCCCCCCCCCCCCCCCCCCCCCCCCCCTCACTACACCACACGCAGCCATTCCGTGGGCCCCTCCACGCAGCGTCCCTCAAACACACGCCTCTGCGGCTCGCGGCAGCGGGGCCTGCCGCTGCCACCCTGCAAACCCCTCAAACCACGCGCGCACGCACCTCATCGACGCGCGGCAGCGGGTGCATCACGATCGCGTCCTTGCGCAGCTGCTTCATGGTCTCCGCGTTGATGATGTACTTGCCCTTGGCCTTCTCGTAGTCGTCAGGGCTGAGGGCAGAGCGAGGGGTTGGGAGGTTGTGTGTGGGCTGGGCTGCAGTGGTGGGGACCCACAAGGACCCGGACGAGCCCAACCGCATGCACGCACGCGGTCCTCCCCCATCTCAGGGTGGAAGCGCGGCGGTGTGGTCGGGCAGGGCGGGGGCATGAGGTGCGCAGCCGTGGTGCACTGGCGCAGCGCTCGACCCACCGGTCCTGGAAGCGCTCCTTCTGGATGCGGGTCTGGTACAGCACATCCACGTCGGAGGCCACCTGGGGCGGGGCGGGCAGAACAGAGAACGGATGAGGCGGGCAGGGCAAGCCGGCAGGCAGCGTCGGCGCCGCTGCCGCCACTGATGGTTTCGACCTCAATTGCCTGCCAGCCCGTGTTTGATGCGCCAGCCCCCCCCCCCCCCCCCCCCAAGACAGCAGCCCACGTGTATGTGCTCAGCGCGGGCTCGACAGCATGAACAACCAGCGGGCAGGTACTGCGTGCAGCTGGGCTCACCTGCGCCAGGTCGTCCACCTCCTCCCAGTCCACGTTGATGGAGGTCAGGTAGCTCTTGATGTCGTCCTTCATGCGGCACTGCAGCGCAGGGGGGCGCGGGGTGCAGCACGAGCGTGGGGTGGAGCAAGAGCAGTGCGTTGCGCGGGGGGCCTGCCCCTTGATGCTGTCGTTCCTGCGGCACTGCAGTTGAGGGGAGCGTGGAGCGGAGCAGGGGAGAGCGTGAGTCGCGCAGGGGCTGCACCATGTTGCAGGCAGGCAGGCGCGCACGCGTGCGTGCATGCGCAGGCAGCACCCTGCATGCCACTTCCACCCCCACGCTGAATTGCCCTCCACCCATCGCCCCGTGCAGCCACTGCCACCCACCACGTCGGGAACCACAAAGGACATCTCGGCAGTAGCGCACATGCCTGCTCCGCCTGCTGCCCCCACCCCCACAACCAACCCTTGCCACGTAGCCAGCAAGCTGCGGCTGCTGCCGCCCCCCTGCCTCACCACGTCGGGAGCCACGAAGGACATCTTCACGTTCTTGTACATGCTCAGCACGTACGCCAGGGAGCGCACTGCAGCGACAGGGCGGTGGTGCGGGGCAGGGCGGGGCGGGCAGGGCGGAATCGCGGTCAAGGCGCTTCCGGGAGTGGAGGGCAGCCCCCGCGGCGTGACACCCAAAGCCCCGCCGGCGTGGTGTCCAAATAGCAGCGGGCCGCCAGCGCGGGCGCCGCCGCAAACCGCGCCGCAGCATGTGCTCCTGCTCCTGCGCACCCACCGTCGCCCCACCCACCCGCCCACCCACCCACCCGTGCGTCCGTTTGCCAGGTCGCCGATGAGCCCGATGTGGATGCTTTCAAGGCGGCCCAGCTCCCGCTGGATGGTGTAGACGTCCAGCAGCGCCTGAGGGGGCGTGGTGGGTCAGGGAACAGGGTGTGGTTGTGCCGCATCGCGCCAGCAGCCGTCCAGCGTGGCGGCGGCGCCGCTTTCCATTCCTCTCCCCCTGCACCGCCTCCTGCCCGCCCGCTCCCCCTGCCCGCCCCCCCTCCCCACAGGCCGCCGCCTCCCCCAGCCCAGAGCCGTCAGCAGCAGCGCGGCACCTGCGTGGGGTGCTGGCCGGGGCCGTCGCCGGCGTTGATGATGGGGATGTTGGCCGCCGCCGCCGCCTTCTCGGCGCTGCCTGCCTGGAAGTGGCGCAGCACCACCACGTCGGCGTAGCCCTCCACGGTGCGAATGGTGTCTGTGCCACACAGGCGGGGAGCGGGGGGGAGCAGAGGGATGGCAGGAGGGGATGTAAGGTCGAGGGCTGGGGAGAAAGAAGCAGAGGATGCGAGGTCTTTGCGCACGCTCGCTTGCAACCACAGTGTGTCTGTGCCACACAGGAGGGATGGGGGGAGACGGAGGGACAGCAGGAGGGGATGGGACCTTTGCGCTGTGGTTTTTTGCCAGAAGAACGGAAGGAGGGTGGGCAGGAGTCGCGCCGGAAGTGGAAAAAGACCCGTGCACGGCAGCATGCGCTGCCAGCCGCAAAAGTGCGCCTGCCGGGGGCCTGCAGAGGCGCGCAGCCGCGTGGCGCGTCATCGGATAACCACCAAGCAGCTTGCTTGCTGCTGCATGCGCTGCTGCAGCGGCGCGCGTGCACCCACCCTCAACCGCACGCCAACCGCCGCCCTGCCGCATGCGCATGCGGCACCCGGCGCCACCTGCTCCACCCGTACACACCCGCCCCTGCCAGCACGCGCACCCTCTAGCGTCTCGCCCTTGGCGGCGGAAGAGAACTCCGCTGCGGACTCTGTGGAGAGGACGGTGCCGCCCAGGCGAGCCATCGCAGACTCAAAGGAGAGGCGGGTGCGGGTGGAGGGCTCGTAGAAGAGGGTGGACATGATGGCGCCCTGCAGCTGGCGGGAGGCGTCGCTGCCCGGCCGCACGTCCTCCATCTCCCGAGCCACCTTGAACACGTGCTCCAGCGCCTCCATGTTGAACTGCTGGCTCTTGACCACGTGCTTGAGCGGCTCCGCCAGCCACGACGGCGCCGTGCGGTTCTCCAGCCCAGGTTGCAGGGTGGGCGTCACGGCGCGCGGCGCTACCGCCAGGCGGCGGCCCTGCCGCCCAGAGGCACGCCTGGGGGCCTGCAGGCCCGCATGCGTGCTCACAAGAAGAGCTGTCGAGGCGGCGCAAGCCATCACCTGTCGGGGCAAGCGGGCTGTGGTGGGAGGGAGACCGTGTGATTGCTCACAGCACGTGTGCGCCGGGTTTGGGCTTGCCCGTCACTGGAGTGCGGCCATCCTGGCGGTGCACGCCCAGCATGTGTTGCGTGCTGGGTCGACCCCTGCACCGGTCGACCCCCTGGCCTGCCTGCTGCAGGAGGCGCAGCGGCGCCACTTTGAACTTGTTACCTGGTCCACAGAGTGTCTCTAGAGACGCGAGGCCGACTGGTGCGGCGCTTGTTAGCCTTACAGGCACGCAGACCGATGTCGGACATCGAGCCCATGGCGATTCGGCAGGGGGAGGGCGAGGGGGGCGAGTGCCGCCTTGGCGGCGCTTCCCGCCGCCTCTTTCCGTTTCCCCTCCTCTCCCATCGCCTCTTCCCGCCCCTTTGCCTCAAACCATAAACCCATGACAGCTGACAAAGGTAGACAGGGTAGAACGGTGAATGCTGGCGGAAATGCAGCATGCTAACCCACTGAGCCGGCATGAGGCGGGCACCGCAAGGCTGCAGTGCATGCTGACGGAGCGAAGGCGGGCAGTCGTGATGCCTACCCAACGTCTACTTCCCTGGTGACGTCTACTTCCCTGGTGGCCGCCGTTTCAGCATGTCTGAAAATGTCGATGTACATGTACAGAACAGCTGACAGCCCTCCTCGTATGCAGAGTCGAGAAGGTGCACAGGACAAGGGCATGCCCCCTGCGCAGGGAGGGGCGGGGCTGCTCGAACCCCTCCTAACTCCGTGGTGCCTGATTGTGCTGCATTGCTTCAGTCAACCAGTTCCCATGAGACGGCGTCGCATCTCACACGCCATGCCCTCTTTTTCCTGCACGACTCTTCGCGAAAGTATGGGCCTTACAGGCAGACAGGGCACGCAGGGCACCGACGCACGCATTGAACCATGGGAAAAGGGTCGAATCATCGCAGGAGGGTGGTTCAATGGCAGGGGGCGGTGGTCAGGTGGGTGTACAAAACCACGTTGAGCCGCTCGGGGCAGCACGGGCGCAGGTGGGCAGCAGAGGTGCGTGCGCTGTACCGAGGGCGGAGGAGAGCAGCGGTGAAAGTGGTGATGAACAGCAGGTGGGGGGGGGGCGAGGGTGAGCAGGGGCTCAAGGGTATTGTGGCAGGCAGCGGGGGGGTGAGCAGGTCGGTGGGTGGGAAGGCATTACTGTGGGGGTGACGGAGAGGTGCATGGGATCGCATTGGAACGAAAGGAGTGGAGGGGGGGTTGCATGGCGAGGGTGGGTGAGCAGTGCGGCGGGAGGTGCAGGCGAGGCAAGCAAAGGAACACGCAAGGGAGGCACAAAGCAGGTGGAACGGGGGTAGCAAACGGGGGAGCTCTGCAAGGAGAATGGAAGATACACTAGGGAACAGATACCACTGGGTGCATTAATCAGTAGGCTGTGGGGAAGTTGGGGATCTTGGTTTCCCCCTGGGTGGGGTTGTCCACTGTCGCCACCACCCGCTGCCCGTTGACCGCCTCCAGCTCAAAGGTGGCGGGGGTCTGCAGCTCGCCGCTGTGGATCCAAAACTGTGAGGGCGAGGAGGGGGGAGGCGGGGTGAGGGGCAACGGCGGTGGTGGAGACGTGGGCGGGGGGCATCTTGACGGCGAGCGCTGGACGGCAGCGGCGGCGCAAGCAAGAGGCAACAGGGAACGGGAGCCGGCGCCAGGCTCCCACCCTCCCACCCACCTGGAACTGCTCCCGCTGCAGCTCCTTGCCATTGAGCAACACCTTGTTGAGGGGGTAGCGGAAGTTGGCAAAGTAAAAGGCCTGCCACTGGGCGTTAATGCCGTCCTGGGGCAGGGCGGGCGGGGGGGGGGGGAGGGGTGAGTGATAGCAGCGCAGTGAAGCAGCGCTGGCGCAGGCAAGCAGGGGTGCACGCTGGCGGCAGGCTGCTAGCGCTCTAGCGGCCCCCACCCACCAATACACCCACCCAATACATCCACCCACTACACCCACCCATCCCACCTTTGGCGTGACGATGATGTCTCCCTCGATCTGCGGGCTGCAGTCGGACCACTCCCACTGGATGGCCAGGCGGTGGGGCCACATGCCCGTGATCTCACGGTACACAGGAATGGAAAAGTCGACGTCGCCTGTGCGCGTGGGACGGGCAGGGGGGAGGGAGGGCAGCGGCAAGGTGGGCGAGGGGCGGCAGGAGGCAGGCGACAAGAGGTGAGCAGGGCAAAGGGCGGCAGGCAGCAGCACCCGTAGCACCCGACCGACCCCGCCGCCCAGCCTCCCATTAGCCAGCCAGCCGCCCAGCCGCCCCCCCCAAAACTGACCTTCCTTGCACTCTGGGCACAGGTCTGTGATCTGCACCTGCACCCGCTTGCCCTTGACGGGGCACAGGTCGTCGACGCACCACGCCGTCACGCACTTGCCGCACGCGCGCCCTTCGTCCCACTGCAGCAGGGGATGGGGAGGGGCAGGAGGGTGTGAGCAGTTGCGTTGAGGGGTTGAAGCGATGGCGACGCAGGCGGGCCGTACTGCTGTCTGACCCTGGGCCAACCGTCACGTAACCACCCACAAACCCTCGCCCGCCCGCCCACAGCACCCACCCCCTCACCATGGGCCGGTTGATGGCGGCAAAGTTGGTTGAGAAAAAGGGGTTGAGGTAGCGGAAGGAGCAGGCAAAGCCGGCGCCGGTGCCGGGCACGGCCTCGCTGAACGCAGTGCCCTCGCCGCTAAAGGTGCCCGCCGGCAGCCAGGGCGCGCCCCCACCAGAGAGGGGCATGGGGCCGGACTGGGCGGTCACGTTGGGCTGCAGCGGTCGTTGGGGGGAGGGGCAGGCGCGGTGAGGGTGGACCGGCAGTGAGCAAGAGCGGCGGGGCGCGCGCCAGCAACCCACGGAGGGTTGCGCGGGTGGCGACCGCCGCTGGCGGCAGCCTCTCTCTCCTCTGGCCCGGTCGCCCTTGCCTCACCTCTGCGCCAGAAGCCAGAGGCTGCTCGGCAGCGGGCGACAGGGGGCGCGAAGCGGCCGCGCAACCAGCCAGCAGCAGCGCCGCGGCGGCGGCGGCCCAGGTCAGGCGGAGTGCGGGCATGATGAAGGTGTGCGGGTGCGCGTGGGGCAGGAAGGAGGTCGGGAGAGGGCTCGAGCTCAGGCGGAAAGAATGGGGAGAATGGCAGCGAGCTCGGCTTTGTACGCACGCCGCCGCCGTCTGTCCCGGCGCCGTGCTTTCCACCCGCCCTTGCTGCGCCAGCGACCCCTCCCGGCGCGCGGATAGCTCCGTTGCAGGCCCATGGGGGCTCGAAGAGGGCCGCCGAGCGGCGGCAAGGGCGTTTTGGCGGGGCGCGGCCGGTGGTGCTGAGGCGGCGCTGACGCAAGGGCGGCGGCTCCGCAGCTTCTGTGCACGGGGCACCAGGGCGTTGCTGGCGATTCTTCGAATGCGCCGAAACGAGGCCACCGTTAAGGCGAATGAATGCCCCCCGGGAGCTGCTGCCAGCGGCGAGCCAACGGCGGGGGTTGCCGGTGGCAAAGGCAGTGACGTCGGCGTGCCTGCTCGCCTCCAATCCCCGGCCCTCTCATTCTGCCCCGTCCTGTGCATATCTGCCTGTGCTTCACTTGCTTGAATCGTGTTCTTCTATCGACAGGCAAGCCATCAAAACGAGGAGGCAATGCAAAGGGTGCTGCCAACGCCTCGCCATGCGGCGGCGGCGGCGGCAGGCTCAACGCCGGGCGGGCACCGCACGCACGGCGGCGGCGCCGCCGGGGCCGCCGCGCTGCTGCTGCTGCTGGTTGCCGGCGTTGCCCAGGATGTTCATGAGCTGCAGGGCGGCGGCAGGAGGACGGCGGAGTTATATGTCAGATGGTGCTGGGAACGCACGAGCGTTCCCGGGGCTGAGCTCCCGCCGCCCCGGCTGCGCCCCCGGCTGCGCCCGCTCCCCCCAGCCTGCCTCACCACAAAGCCAGCTGGCACCACCATCATCCAATTCTTCTGCAGCCAGGTCTTCTCCTCCTCAGGCTTCTTGCCGCCCTCCTCGCCGCCTTCCTCGCCACCGGCCTGGCTGCCGGCCTGGCCGGCCTGGCGCGGCACGGCGCCGGAAGCGGCGCCGGAAGCGCCACCCGCGCCTGCGCCCATGCCGCCGGCACCGGCCGGCTGCTGCCCGGGGGGCGCCACCAGCGGCAGCGGCTCTGGCGCTGTGCCGGGCATGCGCACGCTGAGGTCCTGGCTGTGTGGCAGGGCCGGCAGGCCCGCGGACGGCGCGGCGCCGCAGGCGCAGGGTGCTGCAAGCGCAATGCCTGCCACCTCGCCAGCCTCCAACAAGCCCAGCTCGAGACCCCCGGGGGCCGCGGCTGCAGCCAGGCAGCGCGCGGGGAAAGAGGTGGCGACGGGCGCGGCGCCGGCGGCGGCACCTGCCACGCGCAAGCGGTAGAGGCCGTCGGAGCTCAGCAGCTCTCCCAGCTGCGCGCGCTGCGCCTCCGACAGCGGCGTGCGCTCCAGTTCAGCGGTGGCGCGCTTGCGCTGCACCGCGAGGAGAGGGGCAGCAGCAGGGTCGGTTGGTGGGACGAGAGACCCCCACTGGGCGGCCACCTGGTTGGTCGGGACGCGCAGTGCTGCCTGGCAGCTGAGCTGCGCAGTTTCTACGACGAGCCGGCCTGCACTGCAGGCAGCAGCCGGCAACCTCAGCATGCAGGTCCCTAAGATGGGGCAGCCGGCAGCATGACGCACGGTGGCCTGCAGGGTGACGATGCCTGCTTGAGCCCAGGTCCTGCCGCCGTCGAGGCTGTGCTCCAGGGCAAGCGGCGCAGCACCGACACCGCTGCTGGTGGCAGCCAGCACCACCGCCAGCAGCGCCAAAGCAGAGCGACGGCACATGGTGGGCAGCGCCTGCACAAGCGAGCGAGGCGGCGGTGGCGGCGGTGGCGGCGGCGGCGAGGCGGCGATCGGTGCCTGAGCAGAAGCTTGGCGGTGCGTGCCATCCAGCTCTGATGAGATTCATGGCTCCCCACGTGGCCCAGGCCTGTCTGCCGTGGCACAGGGCTGCCCGCCTCGCTGATGGGGGCTGCGCGCAGGCTGCAGGCGCCTCCCCGCCCCTCCGCATTACTACAGGAAAACTCTGCTCACTTGAGATCAACCGCAGGGGAGCGCGGGCCCGCACGAGAGCGAGCAGTGGCTCTGAAAGGTCGGCGTGTGCTGCGGGAATTCGCCGTTTGCTCAAGGGCGTCGAGAAGTGATCAGGAAATAGAGAGCAGCAAAGCGCGTGCCAGGCGAGCTGCTCCCTGCTGCCCCCCCCCCCCCCCCCCCCGCTGCCATGGACAGTGTCCGCCACTCCAAAAGAGTGCTTGCACAAATCGTGCCTGCTGCTCTCTCCAAGTATTTCTGTCCTTGCACTCATCCTGCTGATAAAGAGCCTATGCTTTACATGAGTGGAACAAGCGCGCTCGACGAGATGTGAGGGGGCGCTGCCTGTCAACAACTGGTCCAGCGGTGCAAGCAGGCGTTGCACCGCTCCAGTGGTTGCTTAGCTGCAGCCCAGGTTGTTTGTAGTTGGAGAGATGAGGTGCAAATGTGCGGCAGTTTGGGGAGTGGGGGGAGGGGCAGGGGCGTCCCATGCAGAGCGGCAAGCGGGCAAACAGGAAATAAGAGCGCTGGCGCAGCAGCGGCGGGGGGGGGGGGCGTGCCATGCAGCACGGCCGCCACGCGGGCCAGCTTGGGAGCAGGGGCAGGAATAAAAAGCGAGAGACGGATTGCTGACAACAGAGCCCGAAACCAGAACCAGAATCAGGTGCGGCACGCAGCGCACACCGGCAGGCAGGGTTGCGGCCCAACCGAGCACCCAGCAACAACGGAGGAGGGGTGTGGGCGGGGGCCAAAGAGGCGTAGAGCGCAGTGAAAAACGGGCACGGGGCAGCACGAGGGGGGGGAGGGGGGGGGGCACGCGGGGCACGCGGGATCCGCCCCATGCCATCAGCAAGCGGGGTGGGGAGCCAGGCGTAGCGAGGCCGCAGCGCTCCGGTCAAAAGGGCCTCACACCCCGCCGACAACTACAAACGGGCAGAGACTCGCGGCTGCGGCGCCGACGGGTGAGCCTCAGGCGCGGCGCAGGCCTCGGGCGTGGCGAGCCCTACCTGAAGGCGTCTCACACCTTGACCTCCCTGTTGAAGATCCAAGAGAACTGGGTGCGCACCGGCGGCGCCTTGGCCTTGCGCGCCGCCGCGCGCTCGCTCAGCTTGCGGAAGCGGTTGGGCAGCTTCATCAGATACTCCTGCCGGGTGGGTGGGAGGGAACAATGACAAACAAAGGGTGCGCGGACGGTGAGCGCCAGGGCAGCGGCGGGGCAGCTGCGGCGAGGCAGCGGCGGGCAGCAGCGGACCAGTGGCAGCGGCGGCAGGAGCGTAAGACGGGCGGCGGCGGCAGCGGCAGGAGCGGCGGCGGCGGCGCACCTGCGCCTCTGCGGCGTCGCCGCGCAGCCCCTCGCGGTGCTCGATGTCCCAGCGCTCCACCAGGTGCTCCATGATGTCGCAGTAGTCGGCGGCGTCGTACACTGCAGGCGCGGGGGGAGGGGGGAGGGGAGGGGAGGGGCATGCGTGACGGCGGAGCTCATCGCGGCGGGCTGGAATCGTAGCCTTGCCCTATAAAGTAACCAAAGCACAGGCCAGGGCTGGCAGCGGGCCCTGGCGGGCTGCAGGCAAGGCCAGGTGCGCTGCCGCAGGCGACGGCGGCAGCGTGCGACGCCGCGTGCCGGCGCGGGGGCTCACCGCCGATGCGCTCCGCCACCTCGGAAAAGTCGTTGAACAGGTTGCGGCCGCTGTTCAGGATGCCGTGCTTGCCGTCGTCCATCAGGTGGGCGGGCCTGCAGGCAGGCGGAGGAGCAGCGTGCGGGGAGGGCAGCATGAGCAGCAAGGCGGGCGGCGTTGTGGCGGAAGCGGGGTGGCAGTGTCGCATGCATGCTGAAGGGCGGGTCAGAGGGCTGCCGGCATGCCGGCTGTTTCACACCAACTACTCATACCAACTACAGTCCATGACAGTCCATGCATGCAGCTCCATCCCACAACGCAACCACAGCGCGCGCATCGCTCACATGACAATCTGCTTGCGCATCATGTCGGCAAAGCACACCATGGCATTGTTGGGGTCCTGGCTGCAGCGTGGGGGAAGGCGGGGGCGGCAGCAGATGGTCAGGCAGCAGCAGCGGCGGCGGCGGCGGCAGCAGCAGCGTGCAGAGGCAGCCGTGCATGCGGCGGCGGCGGCGGCATGTCGGCGGCACAAGGCATCACTAATTCGCCGTCAGCCCATTATTGATTCCCACCCACCCACAACCCACCGGAAGAACTCGTCCACGATGCGGGTGTAGGCGATCTCGTGGCGCGACTCGTCGGCGGCGATGGCGCCGCACACCTTGCCCAGCACGTCGTCGCCGTACTCGGCGGCCATGCGGGCGGTGTTGCCGTGGCTCACCTTGGTGGCGCGCTCCTGCGGGAGGAGGGGGAGGGGTAGGGGGGGGGGGGAAGGGAGGCGCAGGGGCTGCGAGGGGTTTGCCCGCGCTGCCGGAGGCCCTGCCTGCTGGCTGCGCCCTGCCCAGAGCGCGGCAGCGCGTGCCTGGAAGGAGGTGTAGATGAAGCCGAGGTAGGGGTTGTTCTCGGTCTTGGGGTCCATGCCCGAGCCAATCAGGTTCTGGATGGTCACCTCCACCTGGCGCATGTCCACGCGGCCGCTGCAGCACAGCGCAGCAAAGGGAACAGAGGGGGGGGGCACAGGGTGGGCGGCGGGGGGGCGGGCGAGCGGCTGGCAGAGGCAACCCGGGCGGCCCCATGCATGCCCAGCACCTGATCACCACCTCCCTGCTGCCCGCCCCTCGTCACACTGTCCCTGCAAACACACCTGCCGCCGCGTGCCAACGGCTCAGTGCAGCACACCCCCACCACCGATGCGACCACCGATGCGAACCACAGGGAGCGTACGCCCTCGGCGACGGCGCACCTCAGCCAGCAGTACTTGTTCATCAGGTCGCCGTGGCGGTTCTCCTCAGCCACCCACTGGCGAGTCCAGCGGCCCCAGGGTGTGGGTGCCGCGCCCGTCTCGTCGCGCACGCCGTCCAAGGTGTTGAGCATGGCCATGTAGCTGCATCGTGCACAAATGAAGGCAGGGCCCTCAGAACGAACGAACGAAGCAAGAGGTATGCGAATGTAGGAATGCTGTCAGCGCGGCCATGGAGCTGCTGCGTGAGCGAACAAAGGGGCGGGCCGGCAGCCGCTCAAGAGCGTGGCGGCACGCACGCCTCGTGGTCGGCAGGCAGGCTGCCGGTGCAGCGGCACGCACCCCCGCCCCGCCCGCTGCTCACGTCGGCAGCGCCTCCTCGGTGATCATGTCCCCCACCAGGCAAACAAAGTACTCGTCAGGCACCTCCTTGGTGCGCTTCTGCAGCTCGCGCACCTGCGGGGGGAGGGCGGGCGGGGGGGGGGGGGGCGGGAGGAGCAGGTGGAAGGCAGGCGGTTGGGGACATCAGGCGGCGTGGGCAGCGCACAGAGACATCAGGCGGCGTGGGCAGCGCACAGACATCAGGCGGCGTGGGCAGCGCACAGAGACATCAGGCGGCGTGGGCGGCGCACAGACAGAAGGCAGGCAGCTGGCCCGCGGGCCGCGCGCGTGCTGCTGCTGCCTGCGTGCCGCCTGCATCCCTGCCACCCCTGGCAGGCAGGCGGCGTGCCGCGCTCACCGCGTCGAGAAAGTCGGGCGACTCTGGGTCGGGCAGGAAGTCCTGCGGCTGCCAGCACTTGTCCACCGGCTTGAGGATGGGCACCACCTGCGCAGCACGCGAGGGGCACACACAGGCCAAGGCGGCGCCAGTTTTGGGTACAGCTTCAGCTTGCCAGCATGACCAAGCGACCATGGGCGGCAGGCAGCAGGCGCTGCTGGAGGCTGCAGGCGCTGCTGAACAGGCAGACGCAAAGGCATGGAGTTGCTGGCAGGCAGCTGTGAGCTGGGCGCCCCCACCCGCCACTCCAGGACGCTCCCACGCGAGCAGCAACCCGCCCGCTTCGACCGCTCCTCCCCGCCTGGCCCCAGCACCCACCTGCTCCTCTGCGAACGCGTCCAGGCCGGCAACCACATCCAGCTGCTCCTTGGTGGCGCTGTGCAGCACCTGGCCCTTCACAATCGTGGGGCTGGCCTTGGCGGACGCGTCGGGGGCAGCCACCGCGCGCACAGGCTGTACGGTGGCGCGCGCACGGCGCGGCGCAGGCGCGCCCGCGCCCAGCGCGCAGCGCCGGGGAGCCACAACAGCGCCTGACAGCGCCGCCATCGCTGCTCGCTGCTCTGCGGAGAACCTGCGGGACGGAATGCGAGAGACGAGTCACAGGCCGACCTGCGTTGTACCAAGCTGGCAGTCCTCAAGAGTCGAGGCTGCCAGCTTGCCGGAGGGACGCAGCTGGCTGCGCCGGTGGCGGCGGCGGCGCCGGTGGCTGCACCAGCCCCCTGTGGCGCCGCCGTGCGCACTGCGCCTCCCAGCGTCTGCAGTCCGATCAGCTGATCATGCGGGGTCGCTCACAACGCATCGAGCGGCTGAGCACCGGCGCCACACTAGACGTCGCTGCCAGAATGCTGGGCTGCCGGCCCGCCGAGACGCTCTTCCACGCGGTAACCTCTGCGAATCTAACCTGGTAGAACGCCTGTCTCGAGAGCAAGCCCTGGCCGCTTGTGGAGCGGGCAGGCAGACGCTGGTGAGGCTGCACGCAAGCTGCGAGGAGTGAGAACGATCAAGGCGATGGTCAGCGGCGTGCATGCAGCGAATGCTTCCCCTGCTGGCTTCAGCTGGGTGAGCTGGCCGAATGACGTGCTCGCGAGCGCGCGGGCCTCCTGAACCCCTGTCTCTCGTGCCCCGCGAAACCTTGACATTCCCGTGACCGCAATTGGCGCGCTGTCGAGGCCAGGGTGGGAGCACACGACTAAACACACGATGGCCGGCCCCCAGCCGCCTCCCTGCAGCCTCCCAGCAGCCGCCCCCTCTCCTGCAGATTACAAGCAGCCCTTCGGTGCAGAAGAGGTCAGGGGATTGGCGGGCGTTGGGTAGGGCGACGACGAGCGGCCGGCCGGCAGCGCCGCTGCCGGCCGCGTGCGCCAACAAAGTCGCCCAGCGAAGCTCTGTGGCTGCTCCTCTTGCAGTGGCGCTGCCTGGGCCACCAGCTAGTGGATTGGCTCGCGGACTACCAAGCTGGAATCGGTCGCTGGCCAGTGCGCTCACAGGTGTCGCCCGGCTACCTCCGCCCGCTCCTGCCGGCGGCGGCCCCCGAGCAGCCGCAAGGCCTGGATGCCATCCTGTCGGACGTGACGCAACACATCCTGCCCGGGATCACGCACTGGTGGGTGGAGGGGCGGGCCAAGGGCGCAGGGAAGACGTCCCCCCCAAACGCGAGCCGGGCAGAAGCACGCCTCCACCCCTCGCTGGCACCACCGCGCCGTCGAGGCTGCCCTTCATTGATTGATCTGGTGTTGCACAGAGCCCCCCCTTGCCGCAGGCAGAGCCCCAGCTTTTTCGCCTGGTTTGGCGCCAACACCTCCCCGCCCAGCCAGCTCGCCGAAATGCTGTGCTCCGCGCTCAACGTCATTGGCTTCAGCTGGATCTCTTCCCCGGCCTGCACCGAGCTGGAAGCGGTGCGCTGGCCCAGCGCGCAACCAAGCAGCCTTCCCTCTTGCATGGCCCACCTGTGCCATTGCATGCCAGAGTAGGTGGGCATACCGCCACCCACTGATTGTGAAGAGGCCCGAGGACCCGCCGTTGCTCACACCCGGACCCCTTGCCCCCCAACACAGATCTGCATGGACTGGCTGGGCCAGCTGCTGGGCCTGCCGCCCTGCTTCCTGTCTGCCGGCGGCGGCACCGGCGTCATTCAGTCGACCGCCAGCGAGGCAACTCTGGTGGGGCAGGCAGCGATGCGGGCAGGAGAGGGGCAGGGGAAGGGCAGAGGGGCATTGTCGTACAACACCGCCAACATGCAACAGAGCGGTCCCTTCCTCCCCTGCGTTTGCATCCATCCGCTCACAGGGCAGCCCTTGCACCCAGTTGGCGCCTGGCTGCCTCAAGTCGAGCTGCTGGCTGCAAAGGCGTGACCACTGCCTGTGCGAGTGCCGCAGGGTTTCCTGATTCTCGATCGGGGCGTCCCCGCGCCCGCCTCCCAACGCAGGTGGCGCTGCTGGCCGCCAAGGCGAGGGCGCTGGCGGGCCGGCCGCCCGAGGACGCATCCAAGGTTGTGGCTTACTGCTCAGATCAAGCACACAGCTCAGGTGGGCGGCTCCTGACGGGCGGGGGTAGGCTGGGGGGACAGGGCAAGCTGTCATTGTCATGCTGGCAAGGCACGCGCACAGGTGTGCTTCGCTGTCGCGACACGGCGCTCGTTCTGTGCGTGGACCTCCCCACCACACACGGCCTGCCCCCCCCCTTGCTGCAGTGAAAAAGGCGTGCATGGTGGCGGGAGTGCAGCACTTGCGCGTGCTTCCCACGCACGCGGCGCAGCAGCACACGCTGCAGGCGGCGGTGCTGGAGGCGGCAGTGGAGGCGGACCGCGCCGCCGGCCTGCTGCCCTGCTATGTAGTGGCCACTGTGGGCACCACCAGCTCTTGTGCGGTGGACCCGATCCCCGCCGTTGGCGCCGCAGCGCAGCGCCTGGGCCTGTGGTGAGTGAAGGGCAGGCGGGCAGGCAGGTAGGGAGCTGGAACAGGAACTGGTGGGGCGGCGGCCACAACCCCCCTGCAGAGAGGGAGCCTGCCTTGCCTGCCGGCCTGCCGCCGCCAACCCTCCAGCCCTCCACTCACCCACCCACCCACCCTCTTTCTCCTGCCCGTCGCTGCCGCATTCCGCCCACCTGTCCCTTACGCCACCGCCCGCCCACCCACGCATCCATCCCTCTCCCCGCAGGCTGCACGTGGACGCCGCCTGGGCGGGCGCCTACGCCCTCCTTCCCGAGCTGAGGCACCACTTTGAGGGGCTGGAGGCGGCTGATTCCCTGGACACCAACCCCCACAAGGGTGGGTCCCCCACCTGCTGCGTCGCCCCATTGCCCGAGCGCAGCTGCTGCGGGGCCTCGCGTGGGGCGGCGCGGCAGCAGGGCTTGCAAGCGGGGGCGGGGTCGTGCTGCTGTTGAGGGCGGGGTCGTGCTGCTGTTGAGGGCGGGGTCGTGCTGCTGTTGAGGGCGGGATGGTGGTGTGTGTGTGGGGGGGGGGGGGGGCCAGCGTGCCGGTTCACTCGAAGCCAGCCTGCACAAGGGTGGGTGGGTGGATGGGTGGAAGCGTGGTCGTTCGGCGCAGGGCCACCTTGCATCCTGTGCAGCTGCCCGGTTCCTCCAACCCGGGGACCGCTCCTCTGCCTCCCTGCAGAGCCCCCCCCCCAACCCCCCCCCCACCCCACAACCCCCCCCCCCCACACACCCACCCACCACCACCACCCACCACCACCACCACCCCACACACACCACTTCCCCTCACCCTCCCGACACCTTTGCCCGCCCCCATGCAGGCCTGCTGACCGGCTTCGACTGCTCCTGCATGTGGATCAAGGACGCCAGTTGGGCACGCGCTGCGCTGAGCCTCACGCCCGAGTACCTGCGGCACGCCGCCAACGATTTGGACTACAAGGTGAACGGGTGCACTTCCTTGTTAGAGCCCCAGGAATCACCAGATACGCCAACGCCCATCCAGCGGCCCGGCATCCTGCCTGCCGACCAGCCTGCCCCCCTGCCTGCCTGCCTGCCTGCCTGCCTGGCACACACGCCCGCCCAGCCGACGCGCGTGTGCCGGTGCCGCCCCTCCCCCGCCAGGACCTGCAAGTGCCGCTGGGCCGCAAGATGCGCTCCCTGAAGCTGTGGTGAGCGCGGCAGGCAGGCGGTGGGGTGTATCACGCATAAAGAGACGCGTGCCGTGCCCCATGCCGCCGAGGCACACCCAACCTTGCTGGGTCCGGCCCCGGTGGGCACCGCCGCTGACGGCACGGCAGCGGGAGGCAGCCGCCCGACTGCCTCAAACTCGACGACTCGCCCCTCCTTGCAGGTCGTGCACACGCACGCGTGCCCAGTGTTCACGGTTCCACACGCAAGCTCCCCCCCCCCCCCCCCCCCCACACACACACACCACACACACACTCACCCCACACCCCACCCCACCCCACCCACCCATCCACGCAGGTTTGTGATGCGCATGTACGGCGCAGAGGGCCTGCGGGCCTACCTGCGCAACAGGTGACTGTTGACTGGTGGGGGTGCCACATGTGGTTGGCTGGGCGAGCGGGCCTCAGGCAGGGTGGCAGCAGTGCAGAGGGCTACATGCGCCGCATGCAGCGCCAGGGCTTGGCACGGGTGCGCGGCGCACCTGCCCCCGCCCCCGCCCCTCCCCCCCCCCCCCCCTCCCCCCCCTGTGCAGGCTGCAGGGCCAGCCAGCCTGTTCAGTTTCTCTGCCCCGCGTGCAACAGCTGCCCGTTGCCGTACCCCATTGCGCGCCTCCCCTCCCTGCCTCCCTCGCCGCCAGGCTCGAGTGCCAGCATGCCCTCGAGGCGCTGCTGGCAAGGGAGCCCATGGGGGAGCCCCGCCTGCGCGTGGCACGGCACCATCCCGCTCACTTGGTCGTCCCTTTTGCCCTCCCACTCGCCCAGGCTCGAGTGCCAGCGTGCCTTCGAGGCGCTGCTGGCAGGAGAGCCCCGCCTGCGCGTCGCGCCCGGCACTGCCCCCGCCTTTGGCCTGGTTTGCTTCCAGCTGTCGCGGCCGGATGAGGCCGCCAGCGAGGCGCTGCTGGAGGCGGTGAACGCGACGGGTGGGTGCTGGGGGGTGTTGGGGCGGGTGGGGCGTCGTGCACTTAGCTGTCGCAGCAGGGCAGCTTGCTACCCCCCTGCAGCCCGTGCACCCCATTCGCAGGCGAGGCTGCTTCCTGGTGCAAGACACAAACTACGCCCAGGCTGGCTTCTCTCCGTACACCCACCACCCTCCCCTGTGCAGGCAAGGTGTTCCTGGTGCACACAAAGCTGGACGGCGTGCACACCTGGCGCCTGGCGCTTGGCTCCACCAACACGCAGCGCTGCCACGTGGAGGCCGCCTGGGCGGTCATCCAGCAGGCTCTGGACAACCGGGAGCAGGAGCAGCAGCAACAGCAGCTGTGATGGAGCAGGCAGCAAGCCTAGAGCCACGGTTATGCCACTTCATTGTATATTTCTTCGAAATCAACTTGAATCGTATTGTATTCACAGAGGATCACTAGAGTGGAAGCATGGCTGGGAAAGCCGGGCGGGCACCGGTGTCAACGCCGCCGCCACTCGCCACTACGCCGCCATAGCCGGCACGCCAGCAACTACCCTGTCCTCCCTCTACGTACCTCCTTTTCGAGTGTTTTTCACGCACGAGAGACGCTCACAACGCCCTGGTGCCCCGTGCACAGAAGCGGCGGCGCCGCCGCCCTTGCGTCAGCGACGCCTCAGCACCACCCCCGGCCGTGCCCAGCCAAAACGCCCTTGCCGCCGCTCGGCGGCCCTCTTCGAGCCCCCATGGGCCTGCAACGGAGCTATCCGCGCGCCGGGAGGGGGCGCTGGCGCCGCAAGGGCGGGTGGAAAGCACGGCGCCGAGACAAACGCATCGGCGGGCGTACAAAGCCGAGCTCGCTGCCGCTCCCTCCATTCTTTTCGCCTGAACTCAAGCCCTCTCCCGACCTCCTTCCTCTCCCACGCGCACCAGCACGACCCAGTTATGCCCGCACTCCGCCTGACCTGGGCCGCCGCCGCCGCGGCGCTGCTGCTGGCCATGCTGGCCGGTTGCGCGGCCGCTGCGCGCCCCCTGTCGCCCGCTGCCGAGCAGCCTCTGGCTTCTGGCGCAGAGGTGAGGCAGGGGCGACCGGGCCAGAGGAGAGAGAGGCTGCCGCCAGCGGCGGTCGCCACCCGCGCAACCCGCCGTGGGTTGCTGGCGCGCGCCCCGCCGCTCTTGCTCACTGCCGGTCCACCCTCACCGCGCCTGCCCCTCCCCCCAACGACCGCTGCAGCCCAACGTGACCGCCCAGTCCGGCCCCATGCCCCTCTCTGGTGGGGGCGCGCCCTGGCTGCCGGCGGGCACCTTTAGCGGCGAGGGCACTGCGTTCAGCGAGGCCGTGCCCGGCACCGGCGCCGGCTTTGCCTGCTCCTTCCGCTACCTCAACCCCTTTTTCTCAACCAACTTTGCCGCCATCAACCGGCCCATGGTGAGGGGGTGGGTGCTGTGGGCGGGCGGGCGAGGGTTTGTGGGTGGTTACGTGACGGTTGGCCCAGGGTCAGACAGCAGTACGGCCCGCCTGCGTCGCCATCGCTTCAACCCCTCAACGCAACTGCTCACACCCTCCTGCCCCTCCCCATCCCCTGCTGCAGTGGGACGAAGGGCACGCGTGCGGCAAGTGCGTGACGGCGTGGTGCGTCGACGACCTGTGCCCCGTTAAGGGCAAGCGGGTGCAGGTGCAGATCACAGACCTGTGCCCAGAGTGCAAGGAAGGTCAGTTTTGGGGGGGGCGGCTGGGCGGCTGGCTGGCTAATGGGAGGCTGGGCGGCGGGGTCGGTCGGGTGCTACGGGTGCTGCTGCCTGCCGCCCTTTGCCCTGCTCACCTCTTGTCGCCTGCCTCCTGCCGCCCCTCGCCCACCTTGCCGCTGCCCTCCCTCCCCCCTGCCCGTCCCACGCGCACAGGCGACGTCGACTTTTCCATCCCTGTGTACCGCGAGATCACGGGCATGTGGCCCCACCGCCTGGCCATCCAGTGGGAGTGGTCCGACTGCAGCCCGCAGATCGAGGGAGACATCATCGTCACGCCAAAGGTGTGGTGGGTGGGTGTAGCGGGTGGGTGTAGTGGTGGGTGTATTGGTGGGTGGGGGGCCGCTAGAGCGCCAGCCGCCTGCCGCCAGCGTGCACCCCTGCTTGCCTGCCCAGCGCTGCTGTACTGCTTGGCGTGCACTGCGCTGCTATCACTCACCCCTCGGCCTTGCTCCCCCCCCCCCCCCCCCAACCCCGCGCCCGCCCTGCCCCAGGACGGCATCAACGCCCAGTGGCAGGCCTTTTACTTTGCCAACTTCCGCTACCCCCTCAACAAGGTGCTGCTCAACGGCAAGGAGCTGCAGCGGGAGCAGTTCCAGGTGGGTGGGAGGGTGGGAGCCTGGCGCCGGCTCCCGTTCCCTGTTGCCTCTTGCTTGCGCCGCCGCTGCCGTCCAGCGCTCGCCGGCAACATGCCCCCCGCCCTCTCTCCGGCCCCACCACCGCCGTTGCCCCTCACCCCGCCTCCCCCCCCTCGCCCTCGCAGTTTTGGATCCACAGCGGCGAGCTGCAGACCCCCGCCACCTTTGAGCTGGAGGCGGTCAACGGGCAGCGGGTGGTGGCGACAGTGGACAATGCCACCCAGGGGGAAACCAAGATCCCCAACTTCCCCACAGCCTACTGATTAATGCACCCAGCGGCACCCGTTCCCTAGTGTATCTTCCATTCTCCTTGCAGAGCCCCCCGGTTTGCTACCCCCGTTCCACCTGCTTTGTGCCTCCCTTGCGTGTTCCTTTGCTTGCCTCGCCTGCACCTCCCGCCGCACTGCTCACCCACCCTCGCCATGCAACCCCCCCTCCACTCCTTTCGTTCCAATACGATCCCATGCACCTCTCCGTCACCCCCACAGTAATGCCTTCCCACCCACCAACCTGCCCACCCCCCCGCTGCCTGCCACAATACCCTTGAGCCCCTGCTCACCCTCGCCCCCCCCCACCTGCTGTTCATCACCACTTTCACCGCTGCTCTTCTCCGCCCTCGGTACAGCGCACGCACCTCTGCTGCCCACCTGCGCCCGTGCTGCCCCGAGCGGCTCAACGTGGTTTTGTACACCCGCCTAACCGCCGCCCCCTGCCATTCAACAACCCTCCTGCGATGATTCGACCCTTTTCCCATGGTTCAATGCGTGCGTCGGTGCCCTGCGTGCCCTGTCTGCCTGTAAGGCCCATACTTTCGCGAAGAGTCGTGCAGGAAAAAGAGGGCATGGCGTGTGAGGTGCGACGCCGTCTCATGGGAACTGGTTGCACTGAAGCAATGCAGCACAATCAGGCACCACGGAGTTAGGAGGGGTTGAGAAGCCGCAGCGGGAACACAGTGGGGGACAGTGGGGAGACCATTGAACAAGAGGTGGAACGGGGGGGAGGGGCAATGAAGAAGAGGTTACAACAAGAGGACGAGAGTCGTGAGGGAACGGGGAGGGGGTGTTCAAAAGGCTTCAGCGGGAAAAGGGGGGGTGCAGGGAAGGCACATCTGCATGCCGCAGGCGCCTTGAGGCAACGCACCCGGCGGCGCAGCACGTTCACGCCACGGCACGTTTATATGCAGGCTACAGCAATGCCTATACAGCAGCGACACAGCCGCTGCTGCCGGTGCGCGGCAGGCATTGCGGCAGCCCACGACAGGCGCTCGCTTAGCTCACAATGCACGATCAGCTGTGGCTGCCACTTTGCCGTCACGCGCTCACTCACGCGTGCCGTGCTGGCATTGGTAGCCGTGATGCTGTCATGTCCAAGCTGCGGCAGATTGCGGCAGCCACAGCAGGCGCAGCGGGCGCTCACTTGCCCTTGCCGTGGTGGTGGCGGCGGCGCCACGCGTGCACGTTGCGGCCGATGGCGTTCTTCCAACCCTTCCAGGTCACCTGGGGGAGCACGTTGGGGTGGGCGTGGGTGGAGGAGGGTGTGTGGTGTGTGTGTGTGGCCGGGGGGGGGGGGGGGGCTTGCAGGCAGGCCAAGGGCGGGCTGCGGCGATCCCAGCAGGCAGACCGTCGCGCTAGGCAGCCAGAGACAGGGCAGGCAGGCAGGGTAGCATGCCACGCAGGCGGGGGGGGCAGGCAGGCACGCGGGCCACCAGGTGGCATGCAGGGAGGGCAGGCTCACCACGTCGTCCAGGCTCTGCATGACGCCGCAGGTGCCGACCTTGAGATCGACCAGGTAGGGCTTGGGGATGAGCTGCGCTCGGGGGGGGGGGGAGAGGTGGAGGCGGATGAGCCGCGCTTGAGGGGGCGGTGGGGAGGGGGCTGAAGGGGAGGCGGTGCGACTCAGGGGAGGCAGGGCCACCGTGTGGATAGAGAGGCACCATCGGTGGGAGGCGGAGCGGACAGAGATGGGCGGCAGGCAAAGAGCGGGCAAGCCATCAAGGCACCAAGCGGTTGCTGCTGAGGGTGGTGTGGCACACGGGCGGGCAGCAGGTGGCGCCTCACCTCAGCGTCGTCGTCGTTGCCGTCCACGTCGTACGAGTCACTGGTGCGTGGGCCGCCGTCGTCCATCTGCAGCGCGCAGCGCACAGTCCGGCAGCAGGGCGTGAGACGCGTCTCGACGACGGTGCGGTGAAGCAAGAAAGGTAGGGGAGGGGAGCTGCGCCCGGCTGCCACGCACGCAAGTCCCCCCCCCTCCCCCCCCCCCCCCCAGCCCCCCCACCACTTACCTGCCCACCCACCCACTCATCCAGCCGGCCAGGCCCCTCCCCCCATCTGCGCCACCCCCACCCATCCCCCCATCTCCACCTACCTCAATTCCGATCTTGTTCTTGGGGTGCAGGGTCTTGTACCAAACCTGCCCAACAGAGCGGGCAGCAGCGGCATGCGTGTACGTTACGTAGAGCGGCCTGCGCACTTGACAAAAGCACTTGACAAAAGCACGGGGCTGCTGCAGCGCTGCGCGGGCGAACGAACGACGACACCGGGTGCACGTTTCGTGCGCACCTTCTTGGGCCAGACGGGCCAGTCTTCCTTGTACAGCTGGGTGCCTGGCACGACCAGGGACTGGACAAACTGTGGCGGGCAGCAGGGGAGGAACAGGGCAGGGTTGTTGCTCGGAGGGCTGAGGCGGCAAGGAAGGAGGAGGCAGCTCACATGTCACACACAAACACACCGGCACGTCCGCTACAGCACACAGTCGGGCGGCGGCGCAACGGTCGACAGGTGGCCAGGAGGCTGCTGCGGCATTCGCAGGCGCCTGCACACCACGGTGCCTCATATGCCACACACACACACACACAAGCAAACGCACGCCGACGCTGCTTCGCACCAGTGCGCCCAAGCAGCCGCGCGCGGCGTCGCACCTCCGTGAGCAGACGCTGGTTGACGGGCAGCAGCAGCTCCTTGACGCTGATGCCCAGGTCGTCCACGAGGACCTCGTCCCAGGCCTTGTCTGCACGAGAGTTCACGGGCAGGGGGGGGAGGGAGGGAGCAATGGCAGACAGGTGGATGTGGTCAGTGATTGGAGCAGGGCGGATGCTGAGCTGCGGAGCAGGCCATCCATCCACCCAGCAGCGTTTGGTGCCAGGACAGGCCTGCAGCAGTCGTGAGCAGATTGGGCTGCGTGGAGCAGGGTGGGTTGGTGTTGAGCGGCGGAGAGCAGCATGCACACGTGGGGCAGCCTTCCCGCCGCCGCACGTCCCAACCGCCTGCTGGCGCTGCCACGTCCCACCCACGCACTGTCAGGGGGGAAGAAGGTGCCGCACAGGTTGGTGGACTGAAGCAGCTTCACCATGCCGGCACACTGCACGAGGGAGGAGCAGAGGGGTGACGGCATGTGAGGGTGCGCAGACAAAGTGCTTGCAAGTGGCGGGGGTGACGTGCCCGTATGTGGTGCTAACCACAGCGATGGCTGCCGTGCTGCGCAGCGTCCCCCCCAGCTGCTCCCATCGCATGCCAGCGGGTGAGGCACCGAGCAGCGGTAGAGGCATGGAGGGGCCGCGCAGGGATGGCTGGCATGTGCCACACACAGTGGCGCGCAAGCAGGAACGCAGGCGAGGGCGCAGAAGTGGTGGGCGCGGTGGCAGGCCATTCATCGCCAGTGCGACGTGCAGCCGCTGTACGCGCCTGCTGACTTGTCACAACCGCTGCCGCTGGCCCTCTGGCCCATTCCCCTCACCCGAATGATGTCCTTCAGGATGGAGAACCTGTGCTGCTCCTTGCACAGCGCATCCCAGAAGGTGGGAGCAAAAGTGCCGTTGACGGGGACGTTGTGGGCAGCTCCGGCGGTGGCGGCCCGCGCGCCTGCGGCGGCAGGGGGAACGAGCGGACGGCAGCGGCGCGGTTCGAGCGGTGACAGAGGTCCAGGGCCACCCCTGCTGGCACACCTTTCCCGCAACCCCTGGCTGCCACCAACCTCACAATAGGCGCTGTTGGCGGTCCACGGGCCAGCAGACACGCTTGTGCAGCAGGCGGCCATTGCCCGCCTGTGCCCGTCCGCTGGTGTGGCCGCTGCAGCGCCCCTGCCCATCCCAACACACCGTGCGCACCTGTGGCAAGCACCAGGGCCGCACAGGCCAGAGCCAGCAGGCTGCGCGACGGCATTGTTGATCGCCACAGGCTTGCACAGCTCGGGGAGGCCTCCACGAGGTTTCGGCGGCTGCGGGGATGCTCGGAGGGGCTTGTGAGCGCCTGGGGCGTCGAAGGTCGGCGGTGAAAGCGCACCGGGCAGCCTGTTGTTGGCCCGGCAGCTCAAAACCAGCCACGCTGGCCTCGTCCCGTGACATCGCTCGCTCACCTGGGCTGTGGACGAGCTCAATTGACCTGGTAACGCGCTGCAAGTGCTGATTCAGCGTTTTGTTGGGCTCGAGTGGTCACACCCCCATGGGGCGAACACTGTCGAGAGAGCCGCCCGGTTTCTGGCTCTGCAGCGCCCAGCGTGGGTCAATAGACGTGTTGATCGCTATTATCGGGCGACCAGCGCCGCCGGCGCTGGAACTGAGGCAGCGCGGCAGCGCGGCGGGACCTCCGTACGTCGACGCCGGGACCTAGCGCGCCGCCAGCTCCTGTGTGCACCTGCCCGCTGTGTGGCACACATGCAGCTCAAGCAGCTGACAGCCCCACTGAAAACCCTGCCGCTTTGACGGCTGGCTGGCTCCTGGGTAAACATCCTGACAGAGCTTGGATTGCATCAGACCACTCCTCGGTGACTGGCGTAGCAGGATGGCTGTGCTTACCAATGCCTCCAGAGCGGGCGCCCTGTGGAGGTGCTTGAGCGCCCCGCCAGCGCCCCTGCCCTGCTGCACCGTGCCGCGCAATGCTCGCCGCCGCGCCGCACCGCTGGCGCTCTGTGACTCACGCCCTGGCGGGTGCGCACCAAACTCCTCACCGACCTTGCTCCATTACCCCGGCCTGCAGATCTACACGGGCGGCTTCGCCTGCCAGGAGGAAGGCCTCAGGGAAACGCGTGTGGAGTACGTGTGCAACATAACGCTGCCCCCCCGACGGAGACCAGTTTTTTGCAGTCACATGGCTGTCCTGCGCCAGGCTTATCTACCAGATTCGCAGGGTCTGGTGAGTCCCTTGCCCCTAACAAGCAGCGCGCACTTAACTTGTTGTTTTCTCAAATTCGAGAAAACACGTCCGCCAGATGGGGGAAGCTAGGCACTAGGCACGTTGCCCCCCTCATGCCAGAATGATGCAGCTAGCTGATCCGGAGCCTGGCGCTGCGGGCGGACACGCCTGCTGAGGACCTCAACCCCAACTTTCCCCCTTTTCCCTGTCAACCTGTCAACCACCCCGCTTGTGTGCAGCCCCGAGTCAATCAATCAATGCCCGCCTCCACCACCGCCTCCGTGAGTGGCAATCGTCTGGGGCCCGGGCATGCATGCAGCGGGCGTAGCGTCCAAGACGCGACTCCAACATTGGTCACAAACTGCAGCTGAGCTTCCCTTTGAGGCTCGTCCCCACCTGCCCACCTACAGTCGCACCGACCGCCTCGCTGCCGCTGTGCCTGCTGCGCTGGCTGCGCCCCACTGTTGTGCCTGCAGGCCGGGCCCCACCTAAAACGGAACCATCACCCTCGCTGGCAGCACCTCCAAGCCTGCCACCATCTCCCTCAAGGCTGGAGGCACCAATGTGCAGCTGCTGCTGCGGGGCTAGGTGGTGCGCACCTTCACAGGCAAGTGCCCCGCAGCGGCTGGGCCAGCAGTTGCCAGCCAATGTTGATGTCGATGTCGACGTCGACGTGTTACCATGCCCGCTTTCCGCCAGGGTCGGGCTTTTCGCAGGTGGCCGGCGCAGCTCTGCCCTGATCCACCCGGTTCAGCCCTCGCTCTCATGATCAGGCCAGTGAGCGTGGCAGCCTGCAGCCCTGCACGCCTGGCGGCAGCCCCGGGGTTCGCGAGGCATTGCTCCCTGCCTCCCCCTCCCCCTCACCTGCTCCCCGTTTTGTCGCAGGGGGCAAGGCCACCAGGAGTGTTGCGGTCAGGCTCAAGCCCGGCGCCAACGCGGTGCTGGTGAAGGTGGGTCATGGCCATCTCTGTTCTGCCGACTGATGAGTGCTGGTTGGTTACACCTGCCATGGTAGTGCAGGAACGTGCAGCCCCTCAACTTGAACTCTGATATGGGAGTTGAGGGGGATTGGGGGGGGGGGGGCATCGCACTAGCCTCCCCAGCGCCCCAGCAAGCGCCGATCGCAGCACATCGACTGCGGCCGCGGTGGGCGGCAACAAGTGACAGATGCACCTCACCGTGCATGCCACTCGTTGCCTCGTTGCTCCGCAGTTTGGCCTGGCCGCAGGGTCCACCGTCCCTGCGCTCCAATACAAGATCGGCAGCGGCGCCCTCAAGGCCGTGCCCCTCTCCCTGAAGCTCACGGCCCGGCAGTCCAGCACTGCCACCGGTGGCGGGGCCGCCCGCGCTGTGGACGGCGACGCCGCCACCGCCAGCAAGACGGGGGCGGCCAGCAAGCCGTGGCTGGCTGTGAACTTGGGAGCGCGGCGCCGCGTGGTGGCAAGTGGGCGGGGCTGGCGTGACGGATGGTCAACTGCATGCATGCTTGTTTCAAAGAACGCCGAGAAAGGATGTGGCGAACAAAAAGCACGCAAAGCGGCGCAGGCCATAACCCGTACCTGGCTGACGGCACTTGTGCAAACCCTCCCCGCAAGGGACTGACTCCGAACCAAGAGCCTGCATGTCCCAACCGCCCCGCCCCCGCGCAGTCACCATCACCGTCCCCGCCCAACCCGCCTTCGCCCTCGCCTCCCTGCACGATGTGCAAGTGCGGGTGGGCAGCGTGCTGCCGGGCAGCGGCGCCACGGCTGTGGACCAGGTCAATGCCGTGTGCGCCTCCAGGACTGGCAACCTGGCCAGCTCCCGTGGCCAGGCCGTCAGGCTGAAGTGCGCCCTGCCCCAGACGGCGGGGCAGTACATGACGGTGCACATCAGGTGGGGCGGCAGCGGTGCAGGCAGCAGGCGCCGCCGGCAGTGGCACGCCACCCGCCGCCTTGCGCAATGTCAACTTTCGTATGCTCGGCCTGCAGGGCACCCACTCGCCCTGCGCATTGCTGCCCGCTGCTGCAGGAGCAAGGCAAGCGCCACGGACGTGTTGAGCGTAGCCGAGGTGGCGGTGCAGGTGGCGTGATGCCGGCTGCCTGCACAGCCACATGCTTCGCCTCAACGCCAGCTGGGAGCGTCCGCAAGGGATGGCGACTTCTTCTGCTTTCCTGGGTTCGCCTTTTTCAATCATTATTGGTGGAGGCGTTGTCCAGTTGTTGGTTTTGCGCCGTCCCGCGTCTCCGTCACTGGATCGACCGGAGCTGCAAAAGGAGCCGTCAGCGGCTGCCGCGGGGCAGGCAAAGGCTGGCTCCCTCCATCCCCACCAGTGTAACTTGCATCCCTCTGCTCCTTTCTATTTTCCGCTGCCCCTTCCCCCCCGCTCCCCATTGGGCAGCCCAGCCGCCCCGGGCATCGGTGTCAGCAGGGTTCCTTTTGGCCAGACAGATTTTAAGCACTTTCAACAACAGCAAAGCACAGTAAAGCGTTGCACGTGTGCATGACAGCTGTGCCGTCGTCGCCTCTCTCTTCGGTACTGATCCCGGGGCCCACTATGAGTGGCAGCGCATCGCAGCTCGGCAGGCGAGGTGAAGTCGTAGAAAAGGGGAGCAAACCAGGTGGGGACGTATCAGGGGAGGGAGTGCTCGGAGGAAAGAGAGGGACGCATTATGGGAGGGAGGGAGGGAGTTATGGGAGAATGGGTAAAGCGGGGACAAAGGGAGGGAGGGATGCAGCAAGCGCTCCTGGTTTGCGGGCCACTGCTCTTGAAACCTGGCACGGCGCACCAGCACAAGCTTCTTTGCCAGACTGTATGGTGCTTGAACTCAACACTGTAACCAGGCGAGGCAGGCAACGCAGCCTCGCCCCTCGCCAGCCACAGGCGGCGCCAGGCGGGCGGCGGCGCCAGGCCAGCGGCAGCAACGCGCCAGCAGCAGCGCGAGGCACAAGTTGCTCCAGGCGGCGCCAGGCAACGCGGCAGGCACTGGGCTTCTTGCCTGGCGGGCGGCAGTGCCACCCACCAGGCCATAAGCAGCTGCAGACGAGCAGCAGGCATGCGCTAGGCTCGCGCACGGCGGGCAGCGGCTCCAGGAGAGGGGCGGGCATGCGCTACGCGTACACGCCGCAGGGTCAGGGCTTCTTCTTGGTCCTGGCGCGGTATGCATCCACGTTCTTCTTGACCACCGCCTTCCAGCCCAGCCAGGTGGGGATCTGTGGGTGGGTGGGTGGGTGGGTGGGTGGGTGGGTGGCTACAGGTGCACGCGCAGGGAGGGGCGGGCCGCAGCAGCCCCGCCTAGGCTGGGAGCTGCGGGTGGGTGATGGGTGAGCATGGGCAGGTGGGGGGCAGGCGCGTGCTGGACGCCTGCGTACAGTGGCATGCCCTGCACTGGTGTCGGATGCCGTGCCCCACCAAAGCGTGCCCATGCAAGCAGAGCCGCCCTGGCAACTGCCCCACCCACTCACGTCTTCCAGCGTGTGCATCACGCCGCAGCTGCCAACCTTGAGGTTGGTGAGGTAGGGCTTCTCGGGCACAATCTGCAGATGAAAGAGGGAGGGTGGGTGGATGGGTGGGTGGGCAGGATGGGTGAGTGGGTGGGCAAGTGGGGTGGGCGGCTGCCGCGCGGGCACGCCAATGCTGTGCGCCCCTCCCATCTTGCCCGCCCGCGCCCTGTCCCCCCGCCTGCTCCCCCGCCAGTGCCGAGGAACGCGGTCAGCACAACAAACGGGCATGTTCGTGTGTGCGTGCGTGTACGTGTGGGGGAGGCGGGCGCCCCGCACCTGTGCAGCACCGGTGGCACCATAAATGTTGAAGACATCAATGATCGTGTTGCCGCCGTCGTCGTCGCCGCCGTCGCCGCCGTCGTCGCCGCCTGCACCAGCAGCAGGAGCTGTGGGCTCAGACACGCAATGCACGGCCGGCGCTGCATGAACAGCACAGGCTGCGGCAGCGCCGGCAGTTGTGGCAGCGCCGGCGTCAGCATCTTCGGCATCGGCAGCAGCGGGGCTACTATTAGCGGCATCAGCACTGATCTGCCGGCAGCAGCGGCAGCAGCACCCGCTCACCCACCCACCAGGGGCATCAAACTGATCGTTCTCATCTTCCTTGGAACCATCGTCCTTGGTCATCTGAACGTGGGCAGAGAACAGCATGGGCAGCAAGGGCGGCGTGGGGCAGCGCGCTGGGCGCGCGGTGCATGTGCGGCAGCAGGCAGCAGGCAGCAGGCAGCAGGCAGCTGCCACTGGTGATGCGTCGCAGCTAACACTCCGCCACCCCGCCGCACGTCAGCCGCGCCGCAGTCTGCCCGCAGCGCGGTGTGGCAACGCAAATGCTGTGCCGCTCACCGCCAGGCCCAGCTTGTTCTTAGGCACCAGCGTCTGCACCCAGCGCTTGTGCGGCCACGCGGGCCAGTCGCGGGGGGTGCGCAGCTGGCGGTGGGGCACGAACAACGACTTGACCAGCTGCGGGGGTGGGGGTGGGGGTGGGTGGGTGGGTGTGTGTGTGTGTGTGTGGGGGGGGGACATTATGCTTCACATCATGTCTGCAAGCGTGGATGGGGTGGATGGGTGGGTTGGTGGTGGGTGGGGGTGGGGGTGGGGAAGGGGTGCTGGGGTGGGGTGAAGGGTGCCAGGGCCACCGCGAGCCTGGTCGGCCCGCCGCCCCCCTCACCTCGCGCAGCAGGCCCTGGTTGCCGGGCAGCTTCAGCTCCGCCAGGGAGATGTGCAGGTCGGAGTAGAGCAGGTCGTCCCAGGCAAGGTCTGCAGGGGGGGGGGTGCCGGCAACGCTTTTTTCTTTACAGGCTGTGCCCACTTGTAAAAGGGCGGGAGATGGGTGGGGGTGAACAAAGAGGCGGGGAGACGTGCAGGCTTTGTGCCAGGCATGGTGCGCAGGTCACCCCAGGCAGTGTCGTTGGTGCGGCATCGACGCCAGCCCTGCCGCAAAACCTATGCCAGCGGTGCCGGCCGCCCCGAGGGGGGCTCACTGTCGGGGGCAAAGAAGGTGCCGCACGTTTGGCGGCTGGACAGGAGCTGCACCAGGCCGGCGCACTGCACGACGCGGGGGGCGGTCGCAAGGGCACGGCATGGGTTCTGGGTGCGTTGGGGGAAACCACGCACGACGGGGTGGTCCCGAAGAGGGCAGGGCCCGCCCAGGCCGCAGATGCAGTCAGGCCGGGGCAGCCAGGCAGCAGCAGGCGCGCCGGACCCCGCCATGCGGCGGCCTGCGCATACATTCGCAGGCCACACGCTCTCTCATCAATCGATCCACAGGCGTGCCGTCTGCGCGCCGCCTGCCCGCCGCGCGCCGCTGTGCCTCACCTGCACAACTTCCTTCAGGATGGAGAACCGGTAGTGCTCCTTGCACAGCGTTTCCCAAAAGGTGGGAGCAAAGGTGTTGGCGTTGGCGGCCACGGTGGTGGCGGTGGCGGTGGCGGCCCGCGCGCCTGCGGCGGCAGGGGGAACGAGCGGACGGCGGCGGCGCGGTTCGAGCGGTGGCAGAGGTCCAGGGCCACCCCTGCTGGCGCACCTTCCCCCCTACCCCTGGCCGCCACCAACCTCACAATAGGCGCTGTTGGCGGCCCACGGGCCAGCAGACACGCTTGTGCAGCAGGCGGCCATTGCCCGCCTGTGCCCGTCCGCTGGTGTGGCCGCTGCAGCGCCCCTGCCCATCCCAACACACCGTGCGCACCTGTGGCAAGCACCAGGGCCGCACAGGCCAGAGCCAGCAGGCTGCGCGACGGCATTGTTGATCGCCACAGGCTTGCACAGCTCGGGGAGGCCTCCACGAGGTTTCGCGGCTGCGGGGATGCTCGGAGGGGCTTGTGAGCGCCTGGGGCGTCGAAGGTCGGCGGTGAAAGCGCACCGGGCAGCCTGTTGTTGGCCCGGCAGCTCAAAACCAGCCACGCTGGCCTCGTCCCGTGACATCGCTCGCTCACCTGGGCTGTGGACGAGCTCAATTGACCTGGTAACGCGCTGCAAGTGCTGATTCAGCGTTTTGTTGGGCTCGAGTGGTCACACCCCCATGTGTTGTGGGCGAACACTGTCGAGAGAGCCGCCCGGTTTCTGGTTCTGCAGCGCCCAGCGTGGGTCAATAGACGTGTTGATCGCTATTACCGGGCGACCAGCGCCGCCGGCGCTGGAACTGAGGCAGCGCGGCAGCGCGGCGGGACCTCCGTCCGTCGACGCCGGGACCTAGCGCGCCGCCAGCTCCTGCAGTCACACCCACTGGGACGAACACTCAGTGTCGAGAAAGCCGACCGGTATCTGGCTGCTCAGCGTCCAAATCTCGCTACGAGGAACGAAAAAAGGGATGGCGCGGTGAACAGGGCCGCTGGCGCTGGGTCTGAGGCGGGGTGGGGACGAGTGCAGGACCGCCGGTCGGGTGGCGCCGCCTGGACCTCACCTGCCGCCGCAGCTACCTGCCTGGCTGGTGTCCGGCCCCGACGGCAGCAGAGCTGCCAACTGCGAAACAGTTGTATTCACTGCTGCAGAGCAAGGTGCCGCATAGCACAGCAGATGCCTCGCCATGGAGAGCGACGCAAAATGTGGCGACGGTGTGAAGAGCGCTGCCGGGCGGCTCCAGGACAGCCTCCCACCTGCCTGGCATCGCAGACGATACCAAGCCGTAGTGCTGTCGGAACCAGTCCGACAGCCATCCAGGTGTTGCGGGGTTGCAGGGCTGGGGCGGCTGGTGATGCAGAGCCCACTGTCGCCACCCGCGTTGCCGCGCCGGTTGAAGGTCGATCGACCACGCCTCCTGCCGCCTACCAGCTGGCCAACTTCATGAACAGGCATTCAAGGATGAACTGCAGCGAAGCTGCATCCAGACACAAACCATGCCGCCCCCTCCTCCTCCTCCTCCTCCTCCCCTCCCCCTCCATCATGGTGCTGCATGCGCTCTGCAGCGGCGGCGGCGGCAGGACGCCACAACTCGAGCGGCTGCCGACACATCGACCGCTTGTAGTGATTCCTTCTGGTCTCAAGAACGGTCACTATCTTCCCCAGAGCGCGCCGTGGAGCCAACAAAACCCGCCAACTCGCTTTCGCCGCACACTTGCGCCCCCCGCCAGCAGGCGGTTTCGACAGGTGCGGTTCACGGCCACCTGCCGATGGATTATGCGAGGAGGCGGGGCAAGCCGCACTGTGCTGGCTGTCCGTCGCCGCCGCCGCCACCGCTGCCCCTGCTCCTGCGCACCGCACGCGCACCAACACACCGTGCGCACCTGCCCGTGCGCACCGCCGCCGCCAGTGCTGCTGCCACTGCGGCTGCCGACTGCCTGCCGCCGTGTGCACCACCACAAACCCGCCGACCCTCCTCCTTGCCGGCGCCGTCACCCTTCTCCAGCAGCATGGAGCGTCCCACTGGCAGCAACCATCTGGCATTCACAATGGCTGCCATCACCGCCGCCGGCGGTGTGCAGGGCTGGCGTGCCAGCGGCAGCAGGCCCTCACTGGTGGCTGGCCTGGGCAATGCCGCTCTGTTTGGCCTGGGCGGCGCTCAGATCAGTGTACGTGTGACTGGTGGGACTGGGGCTGGCGTGTCGCATGGTGTATAGCAGCAGCGGGCAGGCGCACGTGACCCTTCCGTCCCCCCCCCCACGCCGACCGCCGTCCCTCCCTGCCTGCCTGCCTCCCTCCCTCCCTCTGTGCCCGCAGAGCGGACGGCCAGACATCGGTCACCCTCTCTCTTTGGTCGCCTCGCTGGCGCTGGTGGGGGCCATGGCGCCCCGCTTTGCGAAAACCAAGAAGGCACGTGGACGGGGGAGGATCGCTGGGATGCAGGTGGCAAGGGCGGGGGCCTGCGTTTTGAAGCGTGTTCTCCGACACCAGCGCACCACCTGCCCCGCCCTGCCCTCCTCCCCCGTTTGTTGGCGTGCAGCTGTGGCCCGCGGGCGTGATGAGCGTGACGGGCGCGCTGTCTGCGGCATGCCAGGGGGTGGAGACGCGGGAGTTGTTGAGCATCCAAAAGCGCCAGCCCGTAGGCTAATTACAAGGATGCATGTTCCTGGGCTTATGATGGGATGTTGGGTGCATTCCAACACTCCCCCTCGCACAACATTCCATCGATGTTGGCCGAAACCAGAGTCGCACTTGGGACTCGTCAGAGCAGCGCACGGCCTACTCACGGGGAGGAATAATCGACTCGCCCGGCCAGGAATCGAACCAGGGACCTACAGGTCCGCTGTCACGTTTGTCAGCGTGAATGGGGCCCATAACCTGTTGAAGTGAGAGGTGTCACAGGGTGTGTGGAGCTTCGGCAGAATGAGTGCAGAGCAGGCGGGGGGCAGGGTTTTGAGGGGAGGGCAGGCAGAGTACGAGCCACGCGGCAGAGAAGGACGCGGGGCGAGAAAGGACGCGGGGACACGACACGAGAAGTGCGAAGGAGAGAGGACGGGTCGGATACCAGTGCGGCTCCTGGAAGGGGCGCGTGAAGGACGGGGCACTTCGGGGAGCGGGCACAGACGGGCGCGTGGGCAGGCGCGCGGTTGGGAAAGGCGATAAGGGGGCTCGGAGAGAGCAGCGGATGGCAGGCTGGAGAGAAGGCGGCGCGCGGGGAGCGGCGCCGCTCAACACTCCCACGCAGGCTGCACAGCCGCTGCCGCTTTAAGAGAGGCCCATTCCAGCACGGCAGAAGTTGAACTTGGTGGCGGGGACGGGCTTGGTGAGCGCGTCGGCGACCATGGACTCTGTGGAGATGTACTCGAAGGTGACTTCGTTGCACAGGCCGATGATGGCGCGGGCCTTGCGGCAGTCGGCGACGGGGGCGTCGTCGGTGGTGACGGCCTCCCACAGGCCCTTGGTGGTGAGGAAGTATTCCATGCGCGGTGCCCAGATAAGGTAGTTGCTGGTGTCGAGGCGCTCAACGGTGAGGGCGCCGAAGGGGTCGGGCGACATGGTGGGCCAGTGGCGCAGCGGTCGGCGGAGGTGAGGCCTAAGGGGAGGCCAGTGGTGCCGAGCTTGGTGGTGGTGCGCCACGTGGAAGGGGGGCTGGTCAGGCCCGCAGGTACTGAAGGCTGCGTGCCGCGCAAAGCGGCAATGCCTGCGGCTGCCTTTGCCGCGAATAGCCAGTACTAGGCACACGAGGCCTAGCACTGGGCGAGAGTTGCGTGCCACACGAGGACTGCGCAACTCTGGCTGGCGCCGAGGCGGGCTGGGGGTTGACGGGTGACGGTGACCGCAGCAGCGGTGCGCCCTAAGCACGCCGGTACTGGCACAGGGCCAAGTACGGGGCTTCGGGGGTTACGTGCCTCACGAGGACAACGCAACCCAGGGCTGAGTGGTTGGGGGGGGGCCGCGGCGTGGAGCTGCCGAAGCGTGCCAGAGGCAGAGGCTTGGGCGCTCGACGGGCCGACTGACGGCTGGGCCGGGGCTGACGGCTGGCTGGTTGCCGCTGCCGGGGCTGGGCCGCGGGAGTGCCGCGGGCGTCAGTGCTAGGTGAGCACTGCCCGGGCTGCGGACACTAGCGCTAGGTGAGCGCTGCTGGCTGGGCCGAGGGGATGAGCGCAAGGAGGGCGCTGCTGTGTGCCGTCGGCGGGCCGGGCGCTAGGTGAGCGCTGCTGTGGCCGGGGCTGAGCGCAAGGGTGAGCGCTGCTGACGGACCGTGCCGTGTGTGTGCCGCAAGCACTTAGCGCTGTGTGTGCGCTAGTGCGTGTGTGCCGCCGTAGCGCTGACCAGACGCACGTGCGGTGCTGCAGTCGTTGCCGCGCTTTAAGAGCGCAGCGCCGCCTGCTGACGCTGACGCTGCCTCACCTCAACAGTGTCGGATAAAGCGACGGAGACGTAGGTGGGGGCGGAGGTGGCGACGGAGGCGAAGATGCACCTGTTGGAGGAATGGAGAGAGGAGAGGGGAGGGAGGGGATGTGTGAGAGGAGGTACGAGGTACTGGAGAGGGCGAGAGGCCCGTGCGCGGGCGCGCGCTTGCGCAGCCCAGTTACAAGCTGTAAGCGTGGGCGCTTATATAGCGCGCTGGCAGGCTGAAGCAAGCGGGCAGGCTGGCTGCTGGATGCTGCGCCGCTGGCTGCTGGCTGGGCGGGGGTAAGCTGGGGAGCCGGAGTGGCTGGGGGTGCGCGCGGGTTTGCACGCCCGAACTGGGCGATTGGGACGGGAGGAAGTGCGCTGTAGCGCGTGGAGCGCGAAGGAGGGAGGCGCGTGGGCGTGGGGCAGCGGATGGTGCTGAGGGGCGGGAAGTGCGCGTGTTTTTTTTTCGGTGGGGCGAGGCGGGATTGTCGCGGGGCCTTTTGGATGCGGGATTTGCGCGCTGTTGCGCGTGGGGGAAGCGCGAAGGAAGGGAGGCGCGCGGTGCTGTGGCCAGGGGTTCCGGGGTGACCGCGGGAAGGGGGCGGGACTCAAGCGCAGTGGCAGGGGTTGGGGCCCATAACCTGTTGAGCATCCAAAAGCGCCAGCCCGTAGGCTAATTACAAGGATGCATGTTCCTGGGCTTATGATGGGATGTTGGGTGCATTCCAACACGAGTGGCTGGCGTGACGGGCACACAAGGGGCAATCTTGAGCGGCACGCCTCTGCTCTGCCCCCTCGTCGCTTCGTCCCCTCTCCTTCCTGTTGCTTTTTCGTCCCTCCGTCTGCCTCCCTCCTCTCTCCTCGCCTTAATCCAATCCCCCTCGATTGCTCCTTGGCTGTCCTGTCCTGTCTTCTGCTGGGAGGGCGCAACGTGTTGCTCTCACAGGTACCTGCCCAGCCAAGCCATGAGGCCACGGCGCAGGGCGGGCGGGGGCCTAGAGGGGTTGGCGTGCCTGCTCTCTCGCGCGCTCGGGACGAAATGTTTGGGCTTTGAAATGGGCGAGGAAGGCGGAGAGGAGGGCTGCTGCAATGCAAGAGTAGCCAGTTAGGACGACAAACACATGTTGGGGGTGCGGTGCAGGAGTTGCTCTTGAGAGAGCAGGTTTGTGCGCAGGGCGGGGGAGCGCGAGGACCCCGAGCGGGGCCCCGAGCGGGCCGCGAGTGTTGGGTAGTGGGGAAAAGAAGGTCAGTGTGGTGGGTAGAAGAGGAGTGAAAAGGAGATGTGCAAACGAGGAGGGGAGAGGAGGGATTTACTGTTTGTTGAGATGGAATAAGGGAGGGGCCAGTGAGGGCACCGGCGGGTGCAGGGGCAGCCAGAGGCCTGCACACGCCGCCTGCGCCTCTGCTCAGCGGCTGCAGCCACGCCGCGCCGGAGGGCTGCCTGCAGGCGCTGCAGCGTTGCTGGGCCGGCTGCTCTGCTGCTGTCTGCAGAAGCGCCGGTCGGAGGGCTTCACCCGCCGCCTGCCGGGCCGCCGCCCGGCTCCTCGTCAGCGGCAGCGACAGCGTCAAGGCGTTCCCTTCACTTTGCGGTGGGGTAATTGACGGGCATGTTTTCGTTTGCCTTGTGGATCAGGCGGGCAGCAGACTTGCCGCCCATCTCGGCCTGCGGCAGGGCGAGGGGTCAGATCCAGGGGGCGGTGAGGTGAAGCGCAGGAGCAGGGGCAGGGGTGGCAAGAGGGCAGGGCAGCACGCGCGTGTCTTGCGGCAACCTTTGCCGCCCACCCCTAGGGTGCGTTGGGGATGAGCGCAGGCACCGGCAGGTGGACAACAGCAGGCACGAGGGTGGTCAATCCCTGCTTCCATCTCCTCCCCGCCCAACCAGCCCCCTCATCACCGCACCTGCAGCGCAGAAGCACCGCCCTGATCGAGCACAACAGCGGAGCGCGCGGCCTCGGCGGCGCCAGTCTCCGCGGCAGTCTGCAACAGAGAGCGCAGCGGGAGGTGGCGTTGCAGCGCCGTTGCAAAAGGGCAGCTTGCCGGGCACGCGCAGTGGTTGCGCAGGCAGGAATTGCGCCAGGCCGCCCCGTACGTAACAACAGGCGCAGCTCCCACCGCTGCTGCCACCGCTGCCATTGCCGCCGCTGCCGCCTGCTGCCGCAGCGCACCTTGCAGAGGGATCCGATGAAGGCGTCATTGGCCTCGGGGGTGCCCTCGCGCAGCACGCGGTGCATGCGGGACCAGGGGCCCATCTTGGGGTCCACAATGAAGCGCCACAGCACCCAGCACCACGAGGTGTGGGCGTACAGGGAGTCGTAGTACTCGGGGGCAATTTCGCGCAGCTGGAAAGGGTGATGGAGGGGGGGGGAGGAGGCGCGTGAGCAGCCGGCGCCGTGCGACCCAGCGGGCCCAGCACGCGCGTGCTGCAGTCCTGCCGTCTGCAGGCTGCGGGCGCTAGCAGCCTTCGAGCCGGTGCCCGTGTCCAAGCCCCCCAAACTGGGAGCGCAAGGCTGCGCGCGCACCTTGTGCAGCCGGGTCTGGGGGATCTGGGGGAAGTCGTGGTGCTCGTTGTGGTAGCCCACCTGCAGGGGGTGGTGGGGGCAGGGGTGGCAGGGACAGGCTGGGTCAGGGATAAGATCGGGGAACGGGTGAGCCAGGGAAGGCATGGGGAGAGCTTGGCAAACTGCAGCAGCAGGACTGCTGCGCCTGCGGGCCTGCGCGCCGGCACCACCCGCGGGCCCAGCACTCAAGCCAGCTCCCACGGCAAGAGCGCGGAGCCGCATGTGGCGCCCGCCCACAGCGGCCGGCGGCGCGGCAGCCTCACGTTGTAAGACAGCAGGTTGAGGGGGCCGTAGTAGCTGTACGTCTCCTGGCCGCGCGCAAACATGTAGTGCTCTGGAGGGGGACGGGCCAGGGCAGGGTGGGAGGAGGAGTTCTTTGGGGGGGAAGGAGAGTTGGGGGCAAAGGCGTGGACAGGCCGGAGCCTGCGGCAGCGGGAGTGCACGCTGCTGCGCAGCCCGAGGCTGCCGTGCGACAACCCCAGCGCCTTCCCCTAGCCGCACCAAACGCACTTTGCACTCCCTCCATGCCCTACATACCCGCCCTCCCACCCCCACCCGCCCTCCCGCCCGCCCACCCGCAATCAGGTGGCCGGCCATGGGGTGCAGGCCGCCGCCCAGCAGCGAGCCAGCCAGCAGGTAGGCCAGCGACTTGAAGCCCCAGAAGTAGAGCACGCACAGGTCCACGCCAATCACACTGACCCAGTTGAACAGGTCGGCCAGGGCTGCAGGGGAAGGGGCGGGGAGGGGGAGGTATCGAGGGGGAGGTCGGGCGAGCCAGGCGCGGTGGGGGCTTCAACAGCTGGTGGGCAAGCCCCCCTCCCCCTGTTGCCAAGCCCCTCCCTCTGTTGCCAGCCCCGCTGCCACGCACGGCTCCACAGGCTGCGCCTGCGCCGCCTCACGTGCCCCGCTCCTCCCGCGGCCCCTCCTCCCACTGCCACTCACTGGCTGCCTTGGGGCGCACGACCAGGGGGCGCACAGCGTAGATGCCCAGGTAGACAAATGTGAAGAAGAGCTTGGAGAGGAGGCCGATGATGAAGGTGGACTCCAGCACAGTGGGCAGGTCGACGTCGCCGCCGTCGACGCCCTGCAGTGGAGCAGCAGGGGAGGAGTGGGTTGCCGGGTGCCGGGTGGGCGGGCAAGGCAGAGGGGGATGGCTGGGGGCCCCGCAGCTCGGCAGCACGGTGCGCAGCAGCAGCGCTGCGCCAGCAGCGGCAGCAACGACGCAGCGGCGGCAGGTAGTTTACTGCACCCACCCACCCGCCCAGCACCCGGCCGGCACCCGGCCGGCACCCACCAGGAAGATGTGGTGGTCGTGGTGATACTCCCGGAACTTTACCGCCACTGGGACCACCAGCGGCAGGTTGCCAAACAGCGCCAGCCACTTGTTGTAGGCAGGCTTCTGCGGAGGGGGGGCGGCACAAGGGGGCCGGCGGGAGCGCCGGGGGGAGAGGGGCGGCGTCAGCACGCGGCGGCAGCACACCTGGCACCCGCGCCGGCTGGCAGCAGCGGGCAGGCGGGCGGCCCTGTGCTACGGCGGCGGCGCGCCTGCCCGCACGCAACACAGACGCCGTTGAGCCAGCCTGTGCGCGACGCCGACTGCCCTCTCGGGGCAATGCTCACACACACACACACACCACCGACGAACCTTGAAGGCCAGGAAGTGCGAGATCTCGTGCTGCGCGCAAAACAGGTTCTGGTTGAGGGTGCCCGACACGACGTAGGCCACGATCCACAGCTTCCACCACGCCCAGTCGCGCACAGCGTAGGCCATGGAAAACTGGGTCAGCACCACGGCGATGACCTGGACCGACGGGAAGAGAGGGAGGGAGGCAGAGAGAAGCGTCGGATAAGGGGGCCGGAGGGCCAGCGGGTGCGCAGCAGAGTGGTTGGCGCGGGGCGGTTGGCGGCGGCGGTTGGCGTGCCGCCCCGCGTCCCCGCTCAGAGCAACACTCGATGTGAGCTCCCCGCCGTCACTCGAGCGTCCGCCGATGCCTTGGCCACCCGTCAGCAGCAGCAGGAGCACCCACCTGGTAGGCGGTCGCGTGGTCGTAGCCATACAGCTTGCGGATCTGCTCGCCATACTTGGACAGCAGCTCGCGGCGGCGGATCGCGTGCGGCTCGCCGCTGGACACCCACAGGAAGCGGGAGGACACCGGCTGCGCCGGCTCCACGGCGACCATGGCTGCGGGCTGTGAGGCAGGGCGGCGGGAGGGGGGGCGGGTGACGTCGGCACGGCCTGCCCGCCGCCAGCGGCACCGCCAGGCTGCTGCCGGGACCGCTGCGCGCCTTGCGGCCGGCACCTGGTACCCCTTGAAGCCATGGAGCCTAAAAAAGGGTGCGTGGGCCAGCGGGCGGCGCGCCACCGGCAGTGGCGGCGCGCGCTGGCGCACCACACCACGCGGTGAGCGCTGCCCTTCAAAATGGAGGCTTACCTAGCAAGTGCAAATACCGAGGAGAGCTGGCAAGCCCGTCCGAGTTCAAAGGTGCGGCGGGCTGCGTGCACTTAGAACACGACCGGCGCGCTGGAAGACTGAGGGCTGCGGCGCGGCGCAGACGTCGCTCGGAGACCACGCCAGCAATTCTGTGTGGTTGGAGCGCGGGTGGGAGCGAACACGCAGCCCAGAGAGTGCTCTGCATGGGGCGCAGCAGGTGCGCTGCGAGAGGTGCTCGCCGCACCTTCATCCGGTCGGGATCGGCAGTGCTCTTTGCGGCTGCACGGTCCCTGTGTGCCGCCTGACAAGGGTCGGCGCGTGTGCAGCCTAGGCCAACCTTGCGCTCTCTTGCGCTCGGCATGGCCGCCTATTGGCGCGATGCGCAGCGCCGGCTGTGCTCTCTGGTGCTAGCGGGAGCACGACAGCGCGCGATTTGCGCAGGTCAGCACATGCCGTCGCCTGGCGGCGCAGTAATTGCGCCGCCGCCGCCGCCGCCGCCTGCCCTGCCCTCTCCAGCTCCGCTGACGCCCGCAGTGCTCGCTCCTCGCGTGCTGTGCAGCGGGTAACCTGGCGGAGGCACTGCAAGTGGGATGCGGAACGCGCTGGCACTCCAACAAGCCAGAGCACACTGTCTACAGGTCTGCCACCTAGAGGGGAGAGCGGCAGCCTGGCGTCGGTGCAGGCAGCACGCACGCTCGCCTGATCGCGTCCCAGGCAGGCGTGGTTGCCCGCGCTGCACCACACAGCAGTGCAGCACGCGGTGTGCAATGCAAAGGGAGGCATGCCGCTGTGCTTGCCTGCATCGCAACGGTGCTCCCCACCACCCACCGCTCTTTGACCCCACCCCTCCCCCACCGCGCCACCGACCGCAGCGGCCCCACGGCGTCCTCGCCGCGCCGCGTCACGCTGCGCACCCTGCGTGAAAAGTACCGCCGCGGCCAGCCCATCTCTATGGTCACTGCCTACGACTACCCATCTGCCGTCCACGTGAGCCTCCTCCGCTGCTGCTGCTGCCGCTGCCGCTGCTGCTGCTGCTGCTGCTGCTGCTGCCGCTGCTGCTGCTGCTGCTGCCGCCGCTGCTGCTGCTGCCGCTGCTGCTGCTGCTGCTGCTGCTGCTGCTGCTGCTGCTGCTGCTGCTGCTGCTGCTGCTGCTGCTGCTGCTGCTGCTGCTGCTGCTGCTGCTGCTGCTGCTGCTGCTGCTGCTGCTGCTGCTGCTGCTGCTGCTGCTGCTGCTGCTGCTGCTGCTGCTGCTGCTGCTGCTGCTGCTGCTGCTGCTGCTGCTGCTGCTGCTGCTGCTGCTGCTGCTGCTGCTGCTGCTGTCACCTGCTTCTCTCACCTGCTGCTGACGTCGTAGCCTGCTGTTGCTGCGGTCGCTTGCTGCTGCTCACGTTCGGGATGTTCAGCGGCGCAGGGTTGACACCTCGACAGCTCTTTCCCTGCACTTCTTCACACGCAGGTGGACGAAGCCGGCATCGACATGCTGCTGGTGGGCGACAGCGTGGCGATGGTGGTGCACGGCCACGACACCACGCTGCCCGTCACCATGGACGAAATGCTGACGCACTGCAAGGTGGGTCCAGCACAGCACAGCACAGCACAGCACGGCACAGCACAGCACAGCACGGCCTGATGGGATGCGGCCGCAGAACCAGGCCGCAGCGCCCCCCCCACCCATGCTTCCCCCAGCCCCGGCGGCCGCTGCTCCCACCATCCCCACCGCCAACGGTGCCCTGGCTGCAGGCGGTTGCACGCGGCGCACGGCGGGCCTTCCTCGTGGGCGACATGCCTTTCGGATCGGGTGAGCGGGCTTGGAAGAGCAAGCGAGGTTGGGCGCCCAGCAAGCCGTGCGGCGCGGCGCCCCGGCGGTTGGCGTTGCTGCGCCTCCCAGCGGCTTCCCTCTGCTGCCACCGGGTCCCACTCTGTGCCCTGCAGCCGACTCCTCTTCTGGGCACGCGGTGCATTCTGCCATGCAAACGTCGAAGCGGCGCCCCTCTCTCACCGCCTCCCGTTGCTCCCCTCCTGCTTCCTGCCCTGCAGTGGAGATCTCCCCAGAGCACGCGGTGCGGTCTGCCATCCGAATGATGAAGGAGGGCAGCATGGACGCGGTGAAGATCGAGGGAGGGTTCTCAAGCCGAGCCAAGTCGGTGCGTCGCGCGTGTGCCGCAGCACGCAAACTGCGAGCCGCCCAGCGGTGCGCCTGCTGCCCGGCTGGACGCACGCTGGCTGCACTCCCGGCCGCGCTGGCTGCACGACGTGGTGTGCATGCTTCTCATCCATCTCGTCACCCGCCACCACCCGCCCACCCTGGCCCACCTGCCTTCCCCTCATCATCCGCAGGTGCGCGCCGTGGTGGAGGCGGGCATCGCGGTGATGGGCCACGTGGGCCTCACCCCTCAGTCCATCTCTGTGCTGGGAGGCTTCCGCCCCGCGGCGCAGTCTGGTGGGTGGGCAGCGCGGGGAAAACAAGGGTTTGGTGCAGGCCTGCCACTGCAAAGGACGTGCGTGTGGCAGCAGCGCAGCAGCAATGTTCTCTGCTGTGCAGGTCGGCGGCGTGGACTCGTCCCTGTGCATGGCCGAGCATCGCAACCCGTCGTAGCCCCAGCCCTCCCAGCTGTCCTCCCGTGTGCTCCCTTCCCGCAGCTTCCGAGGCGCTGCGCGTTGTGAAGGAGGCCAAGGCGCTGGAGGCGGCGGGCTGCTTCTCCCTTGTGCTGGAGTGCGTGCCCGCCCTGGTGGCGGCCGCCGTCACGCGGGAGGTGGACATCCCCACAATCGGCATCGGCGCCGGCGGGCACACCAGCGGGCAGGCGAGCGGGGCGGCCGGCCGGGGCTGAAGGCCGGGAGTGGAGCGGGGGCTGTGTTGGACGGGGCCAGGCAGGCAGGCGGCGTTGGCGCACCCCTGCCGAGTGCATGACATGACATGTTCGCTCCTCCTGCCCCACGACCGTCCCCCCCAGCCCACCGTGATGCCTCCCCCGCCACCTTGGGACCCTTCCCCCCCACCAGCAGGTGCTGGTGTACCACGACTTGCTGGGCATGATGCAGCACCCGCACCACGCCAAGGTCACCCCCAAGTTCTGCAAGCAGTACGGGGCGGTGGGGTCGGCGATACAGGAGGTGCGCGCCGGCCTGCGTGTGCTCCGCCTTGTGCCTCTGCCCTCAACTCCTCCCTGACCTGCCCTGGCTGCCCGGCGCAAGCAGGAAGCGCAGCTGCAGTGGGAGCAGGGGGCCAGCAGCAGATGCAGTGGAGGATTCAGACGACGGAGAATGCGGCGCGTGGGTGCAGCGACACGCTAGGGAGGGATTGGGCGGCCGGATGTGGTCCCTTCCAACCGGCGTTTGCCCCCTATGCTGCCGCCCCGCTGCAGGCCCTGGGGGCCTACCACCAAGAGGTGGTCGCCGGTGCCTTCCCCTCCGAGGCCTTCTCCCCCTACGGGATCGCCGCCGATGAGGCGGAGCAGCTGCTTCGGGAGCTGGAGCGACAGGGCCTGCAGTCGGCGGCAGAGGCGGTCGAGGAGCGGATGCGCGTGGCGCGGGCGGCGGCGGAGGCGGCGGAGCAATGAGGGCAGCCTTGGTGGCTGCCTGCCGGGCAGGGGCTGCGCCCTGTGGCGCACGCCACCCGCCTCCCAGTCTGAGCACTGTTTTTGCAGCACTGCTTCTCGCATTTGTCCAGGGGCCCCTTGCCTCTGCTACTCCCCTTGCTTCCCTCCCCTACATCCCTTACCCCATGTTCCGTGGGGAACCCTTCGCCTGATCATTGGAAACAACCCTTCCTCGCTCATCCCCTTGCCTTTACGCGCCTCCTCGCCCTGCTCCTCGCTACTCGCAGAGCCCTCTTGTAGTCCCTTCCCTTGTCGCATTTTTTCTGCTGCTCCCCTGCTTGCACGCCCGTCATTGTTTTGTCACAGCGGCGCTGCATCTCTGGCAGCGTCCTGGGCCGTCGAGCGAGGAGCGAGCGTGTAAATAGAGCGCAGAGGATGCTTGACGAAGGGGGTGGGGGCGCGCAATGGGCGGGACCCGACAGCGGAGAGGGTGCATTTGGACAGAAAGGGCGAGGGGAGAGTGGGCGCTCAAGCAGACTGAAGGGAAGAAAGTTCTGCAGGGTGGTTCTTTTTGAAAGGTGAGAATGAAAGGCAAAGGGTGCACAAGCAGGGCAGAGGGCCTGGGCCGGGGGTTGAGAGAGGGTGCTTCGAGAGGGGTGCGTGGCACAGCCGTCGACGCGCGAGCGCCGCAGCGGCCTCCTGTGCTGCCACGGGCGCACACCTCGCGGGCGCGCGCGTCGGGCGGCAGGCGGGCGGGCGCTCAGGCCTCACATGCCGGCCTCTGCGGGGGACTTGGTGATGAGGGACAGGGCGTGCACCGGGGAGCGCAGCTCCTCCTTAAGGATGCCGTACACCTGTCAACCAGGGGGCGTGCAGTCAATCAACCAACCGTCGGTGCAGTGGGAACCCGTCGGACCCGGCGACACAACCGCTGGGGCCCTCAGAACGCTGGGCACGCAGTCTGACGTGCGCCTGGCGGCCGCCCGTGCAGCACGCTGAACAGAGGGAGAGCCCATGTCGACGAGGGGTGCGGTGCAGCAGGTAGACAGGCGTGAGCACAGAGGGTACATTGATGGGGAAGGAGGGCATCAAATCAACGGGGCTCACCAGGCGGTGGCGCTTGATGCTGGTCAGGCCCTCGAACCGCGGCGACACCACCTCCACCGTGAAGTGGGTTTCGCCGCTGTAGGAGGCGCTGCCACGGTAGCCTGGGAGCATGGGGTGGGCGACAGGGCAGGCGGGGGGGAGAGGTGAGGGAGGTCCGGCGGAGAGGGAGCGGCACGTGCCTGCTGTGTGGCAGCCGGGAGAGGGGGGCGCTGCTGCACGCCACTCGCTCGACCGCATCACCATACCTCCATGCCCGGCATGCTGGTGGCTGTTGTCAATGATATCAAGCTTCAGAGGCGCCAGCTCAGCCCTCAGCTTGGCGCGCATGCTATCCGCCACGGGCGTGTTGCTCTTGCTCTCGCTGCCGTTGCCGTCGCTCCCACTGCCGGCGGCGGCGGCGGGCGGCGCCGCCGCCTGCGTCGCGCCCGCCGCGCCGCCGTTGCCGGCGTCGGAGCTCGAGGGGCTCTCGTCGTCGCTGCCGGCCTGCTGCTGCATGTACACATCAAGGGCCTTCTTCTGCGGCCGGGGGGGGGGGGTGGAGGGGAGCAATCCAGCATCAGCAAAGCAGCAAGCGCAGCGGCGCAGCACCGGCCAGCCAGCCGGCCAGCAGCGGCGGCGGCAGCACATCAGCGTGCTCATCCCAGGCTGCCACAACGACAACACCAACCGCCACGAGCATGCATCCCTGCTTCTCAAGCTGCTGCCGCACCGACACACACACACAGTCACACCAATGAAGCTTGCCTGCATGAGCTTGAACATGTTGAGGAAGCCGTTGTTGCGAGAGGGCGTGAGGCTCTGCTGCAGGCCCAGCATGCTGATGAAGTCGGGGGGCACCCGCACAATCTGCTCGGGGGTGCACCCACTCAGGCCCTGCACCAGCAGCGCCGCCAGGCCCTGCGGGCAGAGCAGGTGGAGGCAGGATGGGCGGAGAGGTCGGCAGAGGAGGCACCTGCGCACTGTGCTTGCGGCACGGTATCCTGCACCAGCAGCGGAGCCAGACACTGCAGGCAGCAGGGTTGAAGGCAGTGTGGGGGCAGGCTGGTGGTAGCAGCAAATCCTGAAATGTGTTGTCCCTGCACCGGGGCCCACCTTCTGAACCCCAGCCCGCCCGCTTTCTTTCTGGACGGACGGACCCAAACCCACCTTTGTGAGCGCCGAATCAGAGTCTGCCTTCCACCACACCTTGCCGTCGCGCAGCTCTGCAATCACCCACACCTGTCGCGGCAGCAGAGGGGGGACACGTGGGCGAGGCCTCAGGCACCGCACCGGCAGGGCCCCCGCGCAAGCAGGCTGTCCACGGCACTCTGTCGGCCTGCCCGCCCCACCGCGCCCACCTGCGACACGCAGCCCTTGACCTTGTTCTCCTCTGTGTGCGCCTCCACAGGGAAGGGTTCCAGCTTGGTGGCGCAAAACAGCAGCTGCTTGTAGCGCTGCAGGGACGACCAGGGGCGGAGCAAGGCGGACAGGAAAGCATGGGCAGGGAAGCAGGCAAGCTGCGGGTGTGGCTCCAGCAAATGATTGGAATTGGCATGGGCCTTGTTGATGCGGAACCAATGGTGGCAGATGCAGCTGCGATGCGATGCAGGCGAGGAGCAGGCCGGCAGCCGCCGCCGTCGGCGCCTGCCGCCGCTCACCGCCATGGGGTCTGGCACCGACTGGAAGGCCTGCACAAGCGTCTGCAGGCTCTGTGGCAGCTCGGCGGAGGCTGTAGCGGAGGCGCACACCGTCAAGCGGGCCTGCGGGTCAGTAGGGAAGCCGCCAACAAGGGGGTGAGCCGCGGAAGCCTCACAGGTTCCAGCCGCACAATCGACTTTCGACAGCGCTCACCGATCGTCCGACAGCCATAACCCGCGTGGGGCGGGCCTGGGGCCGCTGGGCCGGCCGCCGCAGCACCGTGCTGCTCTGCACGCACGCCCTGCTGGCCGCTGACGCCACGATCGACATGTTGATTGATATACGTGAGAGTGGGGTTGAAGAGCGGCAAGGCCGCGCATTTTGCCCACATTGGCGGCGGCGACGGCGCCCAGCACAGCGCACTGCAGCTGCCGGCAGCCTTTTTGGGGATAGGAGCAGCAGCTGCCCCTCTCTCGCTACGTTGTGCCAGTCACGTTGTCCATGTGCATGTATTACACGATGATGTTGGTCAGAGCGCTAGAAGCGAGATCCGGCGCACGGCAGGCACTGGGCACGCTGCATGGACGATGCGGTGGTGGGATGGGGCAGGCAAGCTCAGGGGCGATAGCACGAGGGAAGCTATAGAACAGGAAGGGACGGTGGAGGGCGCTAGTGAGGATTGTGTGTGGCAGTGTTTCTCTAAAGCAGGCGACAAGCGAGGCGGCGTGCTGCCGCGCCTGTACCAGCCGGCTGCTCAGTCAGGTCTGCGCGGCCGCCTGTGCACCCCGCTGCGCGGTCAGCCGCCGGCACTCGGCCTTGTGCTGCAGCCAGTGGCTGTGCTGGCAGGCGGTTGAGCAGTAGGCTGCAGCGCGACACGCGCTGCAGCGTTTTGCGTACGGCACAGGTTTGCCACACCCGGCGCATGTGGCTGTGGCCACGCGTGTCAGCAACAACGTCGGCTGTGCCACCTCGGAGCGACCGCATCGCCGCCTGGCTGGCACCCGCCCTGCTTGCCGCCTGCTGCACAGCCGCTTGCAGCCTGGACAAGCCACCAGCCAAACTGTCCACGTGGCTGCGCTGCGGCCAGCGCCTGCACAGCTTCACCGCACGCTCGGCGGTGGCAACCAGCGGCTGCACGTCTGCCAGGCGCCAGGTGCGCCCAGGCACCCCTGCCACCTGGTATTCGGCGGTGCTCATGGCGCTGGCAACCAGCGAGTAGCTGCGCTCCAACTCTGCCATGCGCAGGGCTGCCTCACTGGCCGCCAACACCTCAGCCAGTGGCGCGCCTGAGTCTCGCAACAAGTTGGCTAGGCGGCAGTGCGTCGCAGCGCTGTGTGGTTGCAGCTGCACCAAGCGGCGGGTGGCCGCCAGCGCGGCTGTCCAGGGCTGGCGCGGGTGCAGGTCATAGCGCTCGCCCACCCGCTGCGCCTGCTCCATGAGCTCCACTTGCAGTGCCGCGCCGCCAACACCGTGCCCAGCTGCTGCAGCTGTGCCGCCGTCAGCAGCGGCGTGAAGCCTGCCGCACGCTGGTGCGCCTCGAGCGCGGCGGCGTGCTGGCGTCCCAACGCACGTAGCGTTTTGCAGCTGTCAGCTGCCAGCTCGGGTCCCTGCTGCCTCCTGTGACGAATACGTACACTGCATAGGCAACATACGTCATGTCTGCCAGCAGCTTGAAGGCGGCTGTGCCGCTCTGCAGCCGCGATACCTGCGGGCGGGCGGGCGGGAGGGGGAGAGGCGAGGCGAGTGTCTTCTAGAAGGGGCAGGCATACAGGGAGAGGCAGTGCAGGGCTTCTCGTCTCCCTTTGCCCTCGCTGTTTCCCCCCACCCTCCCGCCTGCCCACCCCGGCCTGCAGCTCTGGTCCACACTGGAGGAGCACGTTCTGGAAGGGGAACTGCAGGTTCGCAAAGGCGGTGTACAGGAAAGCCACCAGCGCCTGCAGGCACAGGGCCGGCAAGGAGGGTGCAAGCGCGCGTGCGAGGTACGTGGGCAGGACCGCTGCGTGCCCACGCGACGCCACCCATGCAACTGCCGAGCAACGACCCCACCCCCGCCAACGGGGGTTGCTGTCAGCGCCGCCTGCGTTAGTATTTAGCCAGTGCTTCCCACGCCGCATCCCGCCTGTGTCCCGGGAAAGCATGGATGGACGTGTGGGTGCTTCCCGGGGAAGCAGGCTGGAAGCACTCGTTGAGCGTTCCGCCTGCTGCTCGTCTACCTGCTGCTCGGCCATACCGGTCGGCCGCCGGTCTTCACCAGGCTGAAGCAGGCGATTGATTAATTGAGTGCACTCCCAACCATCGACGAAATACTGCACAGGTTTGCAGGCAAAGCATGCAAAGGGGACACCTGTATACATGCATGGCAGGGCCGCAGCGTGCGAGCGCCCGGCGGCACAAGGCGGCGCCTCGCGGCGGCGCCTCGGACCGGCGCCTCACCTGCAAGTCGGTGCTGCCCTCGTAGCGTGCATCTTCGACCAGCAGCCGCCTTCCCAGCTGGACCCGCTCGCGCAGGAACTCGGGCAGAGACCAGGGCTCGCTGGGCGGCGGGCCGCCAGCGGCGGCAGACGAGGCGGGAGAGGCCGCCATGCTGTTGGACAGGATGCTGGGCTGGGTGGGAGCAGCAGGGTGCGTCCAAGCCTGCGGCTCGAAGGTGGGAGCGAGAGAAGGGTCGGCGGCGGCGGACGCGCAGCGCCCTCGCAGCCCCTGCATCTGTCTGGCTGCCGCAGCGCCACTCTGCACGAGTGCCCCTGCGCCTGCCTGCGAGGAATCAATCAATCAATCAATCAATCAATCAATCAATCAATCAATCAATCAATCAATCAATCAATCAATCAATCAATCAATCAATCAATCAAT